>CM055276.1:78343886-78628706 GCA_029237695.1 Conchocele bisecta
ACAAGAACGGCCCCACACATTAACCTGCGAGGGGGGAATGTATTCCAACACGCAGATGGTAGGTGTAGCGTTATTTTTTTCTTGTGGTCATTGAACTTTCTGACAGTGAGCAAACCTCAACCCCCTATACGGCAGATTTCAGGCATTATTTATTATTCCATCAAATTACATGCATTGGTAATAATACCAAAAAAAAAAACTGAATTCTGGTCGGCGGTATTTTGCTTTTATATCTCTGTTGACGGCGAGGCTTTTCATCCTTCACCTGTCGCGGTTTAAACATAGAATTCCGGAGGGGCCGCAACAGCCTCGCTTTCACATCTTCTGGGATGGGATGTTTTCAACTAAACCTTTAAGAACCTTGTTTGAGTCAAACTCAGCAAGTAGTTGGTCGATGTATTCGTCCATAGTAGCCATGTCGTCGGACGGATATGGTCTTTACAGGACCTATCTCTAAATGGGCGTTCGAACTACAAGGAGCTGCTCCAATACCAAAGTAAATTGTCTTTTCGCATCTCTCTCCAAAGCTAGATGTCTATGTCGAATATTATCGCGACCGCAGTCTCGGCAAAGTTGTATATCACTATGAACCCCTTTGCCACAGGACCTGCAGCACACAGTGATCCGACAGCCCTTTCGGACCATTGTTCGGTGGATCTTACAATAAGTCACACAGCAGCTCTTTCCACAGAGTTCTGTTTTGCCGACTTTTGTCCAGGCACATAGATTGTGACCCTTCATCTTGCAACGCGTTTACCTCGGGCATACTGTATGTAACGGGTATATCTAAAATGAGAGCCCGAATTGCATACGCCGAGCCTTATGTGCTTGAGGTGGGCTGAACATGGGCTGGGGCTCAGGGCGGGCCCCCGGGGCGACTCCCAGTGGGGGAGTATAAAACGTTATCTACGTATATTTATCTACGCCGAGCCTTATGTGCATGAGGTGGGCTGAACATGGGCTGGGCTCGAGGCGGAGCCCCGGGTCGGCTCCCAGTGGGGGAGTATAAAACGTCCTAGTCCCTCTACGCCGAGCCTTATGTGCTTGAGGTGGGCTGAACATGGGCTGGACTCGAGGCGGGGGCCGGGGCGGCTCCCATTGGGGGAGTATAAAATGTCCTAGTCCCTCTACGCCGAGCCTTATGTGCTTGAGGTGGGCTGAACATGGGTTGGAATCGAGGCGGGGGCCGGGGCGGCTCCCATTGGGGGAGTATAAAATGTCCTAGTCCCTCTACGCCGAGCCTTATGTGCTTGAGGTGGGCTGAACATGGGCTGGGCTCGAGGCGAGGCCCCGGGGCGGCTCCCAGTCGGCGAGGGGATAATACAAAATAATGAAAATAAATCAAGTACTCAGTGACCTTGACCTTGGGCGGTCGGACGGGGGTTGTATGCACAACAATGCATTATCCATAGACGCACAGTATGGCCAAATATTATCAAATTTGGTTAACCAGTTGATGATATATTGAAAAAAACAAAAACAACTTTAACAGTTTTGCCTTACAAACAAGGTGAACATTAATATTAACACTTATCCTAACCCCTAACAGTAGAGTAGTAGAACAGGGTGTCACTGTAGTAGAACAGGGTGTCATAGAACAGGGTATCACTATAGGTAGAACAGTAGTAGAACAGGGTGTCACTATGAGTAGAACAGGGTGTCACTATAGTAAGAACAGGGTGTCACTATAGGTAGTAGTAGAACAGGGTGTCACTATAGGTAGAACAGGTTTAGTAGAAAGTAGTAGAACAGGGTGTCACTATAGGTAGAACAGGTTTAGTAGAACGTAGAACAGGGTGTCACTATAGGTAGAACAGGTTTAGTAGAACAGGGTAAAACAGGTTGTCACTATAGTAGTAGAACAGGGTATCACTATAGGTAGAAAGTAGAACAGGGTGTCACTATAGAACAGGGTGTCACTATAGGTAGAAAGTAGAACAGGGTGTCACAGTAGAACAGGGTGTCACTATAGATAGATAGTAGAACAGGGTGTCACTATAGAACAGGGTGTCACTATAGGTAGAACAGGTTTAGTAGAACGTATAACAGGGTGTCACTATAGGTAGAACAGGTTTAGTAGAACAGGGTAAAACAGGTTGTCACTATAAGTAGTAGAACAGGGTATCACTATAGGTAGATAGTAGAACAGGGTGTCACTATAGTTAGAACAGTAGAACAGGAACAGGGTGTCACTATAGGTACCATCTCATAGTATAGTAGTAGAACAGGGTGTCACTATAGGTAGAACAGGTTTAGTAGAACAGGGTAAAACAGGTTGTCACTATAGGTAGAACAGGGTAAAACAGGTTGTCACTATTAGTAGTAGAACAGGGTATCACTATAGGTAGAAAGTAGAACAGGGTGTAGTAGTAGAACAGGGTGTCACTATAGGTAGAACAGGTTTAGTAGAACAGGGTAAAACAGGTTGTCACTATAGGTAGTAGAACAGGGTATCACTATAGGTAGAAAGTAGTAGTAGAACAGGGTGTCACTATAGGTACTAGTAGAATGTAGTAGTAGAACAGGGTGTCACTATAGGTAGAACAGGTTTAGTAGAACAGGGTAAAACAGGTTGTCACTATAGGTAGTAGAATAGGGTATCACTATAAGAAGAAGAACAGGGTGTCACTATAGGTACTAGTAGAAAGTAGTATAGGTAGAACAGGTTTAGTAGAACAGGGTAAAACAGGGTGTAGAACAGGGTGTCACTATAGGTAGAACAGGTTTAGTAGAACAGGGTAAAACAGGTTGTCACTATAGTAGTAGAACAGGGTGTCACTATAGGTAGAAAGTAGAACAGGGTGTCGTAGTAGAACAGGGTGTCACTATAGAACAGGGTGTCACTATAGGTAGTAGAACAGGGTATCGCTATAGGTAGTAGTAGAACAGGGTGTCACTATAGGTACTAGTAGAATGTAGTAGAACAGGGTGTCAATATAGAACAGGGTGTCACTATAGGTAGTATAACAGGGTACTAGTATAATGTAGAACAGGTTGTCACTATAGGTACTAGTAGAATGTAGTAGAACAGGGTACAGGGTGTCACTATAGGTAGAAAGTAGAACAGGGTGTCACTATAGAACAGGGTGTCACTATAGGTAGAAAGTAGAACAGGGTGTCACAGTAGAACAGGGTGTAGTAGTAGAACAGGGTATCACTATAGGTAGAACAGGTTTAGTATAACAGTAGTAGAACAGGGTGTCACTATAGGTAGAAAGTAGAACAGGGTGTCATAGTAGAACAGGGTGTCACTATAGGTAGTAGAACAGGGTGTCACTATAGGTAGAACAGGTTTAGTAGAACAGGGTAAAACAGGTTGTCACTATAGGTAGTAGTAGAACAGGGTATCACTATAGTAGTAGTAGAACAGGGTGTCATTATAGGTACTAGTAGAATGTAGTAGAACAGGGTGTCACTATAGAACAGGGTGTCACTATAGGTAGTATAACAGGGTACTATATAATGTAGAACAGGTTGTCACTATAGGTACTAGTAGAATGTAGTAGAACAGGGTACAGGGTGTCACTATAGGTAGAAAGTTAGAACAGGTGTCACAATAGAACAGGGTGTCACTATAGGTAGAGTAGAACAGTGTCACAGTAGAACAGGGTGTAGTAGTAGAACAGGGTATCACTATAGGTAGAACAGGTTTAGTATAACAGTAGTAGAACAGGGTGTCACTATAGGTAGAAAGTAGAACAGGGTGTCATAGTAGAACATGGTGTCACTATAGTAGTAGAACAGGGTGTCACTATAGGTAGAACAGGTTTAGTAGAACAGGGTAAAACAGGTTGTCACTATAGGTAGTAGAACAGGGTATCACTATAGGTAGTAGTAGAACAGGGTGTCACTATAGGTACTAGTAGAATGTAGTAGAACAGGGTGTCACTATAGGTAGAACAGGTTTAGTAGAACAGGGTAAAACAGGTTGTCACTATAGGTAGTAGAACAGGGTATCACTATAGGTAGTAGTAGAACAGGGTGTCACTATAGGTACTAGTAGAATGTAGTAGAACAGGGTGTCACTATAGAACAGGGTGTCACTATAGGTAGTAGAACAGGGTACTAGTAAGTAGTAGAACAGGTTGTCACTATAGGTACTAGTAGAATGTAGTAGAACAGGGTACAGGGTGTCACTATAGGTACTAGTAGAATGTAGTATAACAGGGTATAGGGTGTCACTATAGGTACCATCTCTTAGTAGAACAGGGTGTCACTAATGTACTAGTAGAAAAAGTAGTAGTAGAACAGGTTGTCACTATTCTACTAGTACCTATAGTGACAACCTGTTCTACTACTATAGTGACAACCTGTTCTACTATGTTCTACTACTAGTTCTACTACATTCTACTAGTACCTATAGTGACACCCTGTCCCTGTTCTACTACAGGTATTAGTAGAATGTAGTAGTAGTAGAACAGGTTGTCACTATAGGTACTAGTAGTATGTAGTAGAACAGGGTACAGGGTGTCACTATAGGTACCATCTCTTAGTAGAACAGGGTATCACTATATGTACTGAGTAGAAAAAGTACCTATAGTAACAACCTGTTCTATAATGACACCCTGTTCTACTACATTCTACTAGTACCTATAGAACAGGTTGTCACTATAGGTACTAGTAGAATGTAGTAGAACAGAGACAGGGTGTCACTATAGGTACTAGTAGAAAGTAGTAGAACAGGTTGTCACTATAGAACAGGTTGTCACTATAGGTAGAACAGGTTTAGTAGAACAGGGTAAAACAGGGTGTCACTATAGGTACTAGTAGAATGTAGTAGATTTTGTGGGGGCAGTGTGGGAAGTGGCGCACCGCTAACGGCTAGCTCCCCGACCACGTGGGTGCGAGAAGCCGCGAGAATAAAACGCCCCGCGACTGGCAGAGCCACGGCCGCGAAAAGGAACGGTCTTGAGTTAGCGGAGAAGCCTTGGTTGCTGATCTGGCAACAAGCTTACGCTTCACTATAGGTACCATCATAGAACAGGGTGTCACTATAGGTACCATCTCCCCCATGTTAAAGGTGTTTATCCGAGCGGAGCAGCGAATCGATAGCGCCTATGTCACGGGAAAACCCGCGGTATACCGATACGGGACCAGCGATCGATATTGCCCGCGACTACGTACGTATTACCCTGTTCGCGTACGCTGTCCGTGAAAACGTTTGAGCGTTACGTCACCGAACCCGCGGACGAACGAGTACGTGAGGACGAACGAGTACGTGAGGACGAACGAGTACGAGGGGATGAAAGCCAACCTGCGTATTTTGGCTGCCCCTTACACCCAGATAGCCTGTGATTTTGTGGGTGCAGTGTGGGAAGTGGCGCACCGCTAACGGCTAGCTCCCCGACCACGTGGGTGCGAGAAGCCGCGAGAATGAAACGCCCCGCGACTGGCAGAGCCACGGCCGCGAAAAGGAACGGTCTTGAGTTAGCGGAGAAGCCTTGCTTGCTGATCTGGCAACACGCTTAAGCTTCACTATAGGTACCATCTCCCCCATGTTAAAGGTGTTTGTCCGAGCGGAGCAACTGACCGACATGTATATAGGGCTTTAACATACACGTGTGAATCATTGTTTACGTGTAATCCGCTGTCGGTTTAGTCCGTGTAGGTGTACGTCGTGTGTTGGACCATTTATGATAGGAACATTTGGGGGTTCCGCCCGGTCTCGAACCATCGACCTTCGTATTATAAACCCGCGCGCTAACCTACTGCGCAATGTATAGATAAATTACGACCTGTTGTGCAATAATACCTGTCCAATGGACGCGTCGCTTTTACACCGTAGTCTTAATACCCAGTATGTACTGCCGTAGCAGACGACCGCTTTATATCCGCTAGTCTCATCTTGTTTGTATGCATTTTACTAACATAGTGTATGACCAAGGATTCGGGATGAAACGGGGTGGTTGTTATGGTAGAATAATAAGACGGAACAATGTATACACGATACATATTTTATTATTATTGTACAATGGATGCATGGAGCTCGGAGACACACCACTTTACAATCATACATACTTCTAATTGTGAGAGCTATCCATATTGTCGCTACAATAATGCACCTATCAATGTCTTCCCCGCCCGTCTAAGTCCCCAGAGTGGTAGCTACCAGAGTCGTCTAATATCCCCAGGGTGGGGCATACTTTTTCATGATTAGTTGGAATCTTTTGACTTATTTTGTAGTCACAATTGTTGGAATGCCAGTTTTTTAAACTAATAGATATATTTGTCATGTTCATTTATACACATCTGCAGAATAAATATACAACAAACTCAATATAGTGTTGTACATGTACATACCCATCAAGGCTATGACATGCAAATAGAGTTGTTCTACACATTTACACACACAAAAAGGTCATTTACGACTCCCTATATTTTTCCAGGCTTCGTCAGAATCACATAAAGGTGTAGTACTGATGGGTACCCGTAACAGGGTAGAACCAGAGCAGAACTGAGCCTGCTAATGCGAGGGTGACATCACTAATTTACCTTTCATGATTGACATTATCCCGACCTGGTAGCAGGTGCTCTGAATCACAACAATGAACATTTAAATATATTCTCACGTTCACCTTTTTGTTGACATTTATGATAATCGGGAGGTACTGACATATTGTAGGAATCAGAAGTAGTTGCGCAGCTGATCATTCGGCTGATGATGCCAGATTCAGGCAGCATCCATGATACATGATAGTTTACAAAAAATACAAGGTGAAAACAAGCAAAAAATTACTTGGTTTAATAAAACTATTCAACACTGTAACACTGTAACAGAACAAGTATTGAACATTATATCAGAGAACAAATGTGAACAGTAATGATTAATTGGGGCTTAACGCCAACTAGTATTAACCCTTTAGATTCTGAGGAGACACCATTTTGTTGACGGAAAATTCTAAAATATTTTCTTCATTACTCAACCAAAAGTATATGTTGTGACCACCATTTGAACCGGCTCATAAGATTAAAATTACGGAATACCCCCCGCTTGGGCCCTGGCCATCAGTTAACCCATGTCAATAGTGAAGAGCATAAGCGTGCGAAAAAATGCAGAGTAATGAATGTTGAATGTTTGAAGTTATTGAGCAGAAAGCAAAATGTTACCACGAATATTCAAAGTATTTTTAGAAACAGAGACCTTGACCTTGAACGGACAAGACCCATATTCAATAGGTGTCTTGCTGTCATTGAGATAAGTGCACATGCGAAGTTTGATGAAGATCGGAGGAAAGGAACTAAAGTTATTGTGCGGAAACCAAAATGTTACACAAATATCAAAGTATTTTTTTTAGCAACAGTGACCTTGACCTTGAACGGCAAAAAACCCATATTCAATAGGTGTCTTGTCGTCAGTGAGATAAGTGCACATGTGAAGTTAATAATGAAGATTGGAGGAAAGGAACTAAAGTTATCGTGCGGAAACCAAAATGTTACACGAATATCAAAGTATTTTTAGCCACAGTGACCTTGCCTTGAACGGACAAAACCCATATTCAATAGGAGTCTTGCTGTCATGAGATAAGTGCACATGGCGAAGTTTGATGAAGATCGGAGGAAAGGAACTAAAGTTATCGTGCGGAAACCGCACGGGGATATGAGGGGCTTTAAACTGAAGCAAAATTAAAAGCCTTTGGCTATTCTCTGGGCCGGAGACGGGGATTCCCATTGACTGGCAGGGATGTGGCTATAGGGGGGGGGGGGGGGGGGGGGGGTATGGGGGGGGGGGGGGGGGGGGGTACGTGTGTGGATGGGGGGGGGGGGGGGGGGGGGGGGATGTCTCACCCCCCCCCCCCCCCCAGTTATTCCCCCCCCCCACGGCAGTTATCCGGCTAAATTGTCAATAGTTGGAAATTCGGTGGTAATAATTCAATAGTTGGAAATTTCAGACTCTAAATCTAGTATAATAATTTAGTAGAAAAATTGAATGTTTCCAACTAGGATTTCCCTCAGAATTTTCCAACTGATGGCCCGGTTATAGTCCAAAATTTCCAATCAAAACCCAAAATTTTCCCAAACTAAAATTCAACAGTTGGAAATTTCAGACTCTAAATCTAGTATATAAATTTAGTAGAACATCTATGTTTTCCAACTGGGATTTCCCTCTACGTGGTAGAACCTAGACAATGTGTATATACAGGGCCGGATCCAGGGGTTTTGGGGGGGGGGCGTGGGGGGGGGTCCAGGGGGGGGGGCGCATACGCCCCCCCCCCCCCCTGCAAAATACCCCCCCCCTGTAATTTTTTACGGAGCAATGATTTTTTTTACTCAGATTAGAAAAGTTGTATTTTGACTTGGGTAAATGTTAGAGTATTTTGTTTCTCAAATGCCAAGGAAAATGCATCTGAGGCATTCGATTTTCAAAATTTTCTAGGGGAGGACCCCACACCCCCCCCCCCTCACCTACGACCCCCCCCCCCCCCCCCCCCCCTTTATTCAAATCCTGGATCCGTCCCTGTTATACTCCTATATGTGGAAAGCGGGATTGATAAGTTACATATGGTACATTACCCCAGTTGGAAAATTTGTTTGGTTGGGGGATTCACACCCCCCCCCCCCCCCCCCCCCAGCAAAAACCCCCCTAGCCACATCCCTGTTGACTGATGCATATTAAACTCTGATTGGGAAAATTTGCTGGTGACCCCCCCCCCCCCCCCCCCCCCCCCCCCCCCCCCCCCCCCCCCCCCCCCCCCCCCCCCCCCCCCCCCCCACCCCCCCCCCCCCCCCCCCCCCCCCCCCCCACCATCAAAAACATTGATACACCACTCTACAACGTACCAACTACCGTATCACTTCTTCCAATTCAGTAGAATTCAAATTAATATGAAAAAGTGCCGAATTTAGGTTCGTCCGATTATTACACCCCTAATATTATTTCATCGATGGTAACCATAAAAAATGTGCGCATTTCAAGTGACATGCCGTATGGTTGTGCGGCCAGGTTGTGCTTATAATATACCTCTACACACTTGAAACAGGTCGAGTAGGGAGTTTTGCCTCAACCAGGCGCAAACTCATTCTTCCACCGTAAAACTTTCCATTACCACGAATGTTGTTGTTGTTGTTGTTGTCGCCCATTAGATTAACCTGCGCTAGTTTTTAGCGCATCAAGAAATTTTGGTCAGAAATATACCGGCGCATTTTATAACCGACGCTGATCATCGGCTATCGCGGTAAAAGAACGCACTAAAACTCTGTTCGCGACATGTTTTTCTGACGGTTGCGTACTGCTAACTTTGTTATGTTGAATTGTCTAATTCCCGACCCTTGGGTCACCACTGTGTGTCTATTTCCCGCATGTCGGGTAATTATGTCTTGTCTAATTCCCGTCTATCGGGAATATTTTGCTGTCTAATTCCCCGTGGGTGCCCGCCGCCCCCTCGGGCGGGGATCACATTGATAGGTGCATAACATGCATGTACAACTTTAGAGTATAATGTATAATTTAAAATCCGTATGGGAATGTATTTATGTGGTCCCTCGTCACTCGCTTATCGTATCCATATTTGTACACCTTGTGTTCGCTTTTCGTTAGCAATTTTCGGTTCTTACTGTCACGATATATCTTAAAATTGTCTTTCACTGTGATTGTTTCATCTCTCGATTCTGTCACCATTCTTTTCAACGCATAGTAATTAATGTCTTTCGAATTCTTATAATTCAATGTGATTCCTCGAACTTTGCAGCATGTTCGATTCCCATCTTCTCCGGGTTTGTCTAGTTCATACCCATAATTTTTCGGACCCGCAGTCGCGAAGCTGATCATTTTGTTGTTAGGTATCTCGTCCTTAAGGTCACCAAGATAGTCTCCTAGGGGTGGTTTCCATTCCCCGGGCTGAGATGTGAATATTACAGAATCAGTATCTACATACAGAGTACGGGGCCCAAGTTTCTCTATGTAACTGTATAGCTTTAACCGAGCCTGAGCTGTTGTGTACGCCGCTATCGCAACGTTGGTTCTACCAGACGTTTCTATGAAGTCGTCATTGTTTTTCCAGGTCATTTCTACCATTTCCTCGCTAACGAAATTCACAGACAACACTTCTTGCTGGTCACTGGTTAATTTGTCGTAGAATATCGTGGGGGATGTGACGTATGTAATACGAGGCATATTGGGTCTCTGCCCAAATTTTCCCCAGAACGAGTTCAGCATTAATTTTGCCACAGCTCTCAGTCCAGGATTCTTTTTTATGTTACTGTACTCGAGATGGATTCCTTCATGCATGTGGTAATCATCTATATATTTCTGTTTGTCATGTTCTGATTCACACCACTTCGGCCATCCACTGGCTTCCTGCTTCATTTTTAAGAACGTGTTTACGTAATCAGTGAATGGATCATATTGAGCTACCTTATCGAAATTCCACGCTTCGTAGATTTTTTCTACTTTGTACCCCTTGCTAATGGCCATCTTCAACTCGTCTGTTACCCACGTACCGATCAATGCTCTTTCCTCATCATTGTGCTGACATTGTGATTGTTGGTTAGTTTCTGCGCACGTTTTGCACAAAACGAATAAAAGCTTATCGTTCATTCTCACTGGTAAGACAGGAATGTACAAGCCTCGCGGTGGCAGGACCTTACATTTAATAATTCCTTCATACTTGTTTATCTCGTCAAAATCCTCAGTGATGATAGACGGATGCCCAAGTGGTACTTTCCCGGTTTTGTTTACCCATGGGTACAAGCTCGTGACATCATAGTAATCTATTGAATCGTCCCCGGATGCCTCCTTTACTAAAGTAAACGACTCGGTTCTGCCTCCAAAGAACGCATCTCGAGGTTCCAGCGGTGTTACAAATTCTAACTTATTTATAAACGTTTTCATTTCTTCGTTTTCACGCAGATCGTTATCAAAATCATGTTCCCATTTCGCAATGTATGTATAGCCTAAGCCTTCGATGTATCGTTTCTTTATCAGGGTCCGCTCGTACAGTTCACCCATCGTGGTGTCGTTTACCGGATTCAGAGTTGTTGACGAGTAACACTTCGGGTTTCCGTGCCAGAAATCGCCGTGGAATTCTAATACCACCTCCTCACCATCTTCTTTCTTATAGTATCCGTCTACTAGATATTTTCCTATTTTCTTCTCCCCGCCATTCCTAGCATGTTGGATAGGCATGCCCAGTTGACGGGATACATATTTGATCCATTGGAGAGCCTTTATTGACTGTCTCAGCTCGGGCTTGTAACCGTGATGCTTTATGATTCCGATAGTTTCCGATTTTAGAAACTTTGCACGAAATACTAAGTTGCAAGCTGACGCTAATGTGAAACAATGTTCGAATGGGTCAATAACGGGCTCACCTTCCACTGATGACGTCATTTCCATAAATAATTCGCGGAATTTTAAGCAACACCTTCTCAGTATGTCAACATCTGAGCGGCAATATTTGAGTAATTCTTTTTGCAAATCGAATGTGCTGTTTTTATTATCATGGTACCATTCATAGAAACATTTTCTGTCTTTAGATTTCATCCCGTCTGGATTGTAGTACTTAGGTTCTGGGAGGTGCTTCAGTACATTCCGTTGATTCTCTTTTCGATTGTATAGATGTGGAAAATGTCCTTTATATAGCTCTGGAATTTGGAACATCCCGGGTAGCTTGGATATGGCCATTGGCAGAAAATTCATACTATCTATCATTTTGATCTTGCACTCTTTTACGAATAGTAACATTATCTTTGATCCGTTTGAAATGATTTTCGGTTTAATACCATTTCTATACAGATATTGCATGACCGGGTACGAGTCGTACCCTTTGAAATTATGAGCAAGTACAATAGCTCTTTCATTGTCTTCCGAAAATAACCACTCACAGAAATCGTCTGTTGTATTCGACCCAGAAAATACTCTCTCTCTCACCTCACAGTTCTCACATTCGTCTACCTCACGGTCCAAACAATCTTCACATACTTTATGAACTACACATAGGTTTGGTTTATGTTCTAACGAGCCGCATTGTGATTCACCACAGTTCTTGCATTTCCCATTTGTCTGATCAAATGCATAACCTGTCTCGCACTCTATCATGTCATCCTGTGTACATTCCATATCATAGAAGATGAATGTCCTGAGTGTGTTAGGTTCACACTCATTGTCTATGTCTGTCTTTTCATCCAATAATGTATCGCCATCATCGTGGGTCACTGTTTTGGAGGTCACTCGTTTCATGTAGCACTGATGTCCCTCTGGAAAATAGTCACTGCATGTCTTGCATAAGGTTTCCCCACAGACGTGTTCGGTTTTATGTAGCCCGCGATTAATGGTTTTGTGACAATTTCCACACTGATAAATGGTGTGACATGTCGACGTGCCCTTCTTTGTAGACTTCTGATGGAGGTCATAGCATTCCTGTCCGTTAAACTGGCGGTGGCATTTCCTACAGTCGATCAATGTACCCGTACTATCGTGTATTTTACGACAGGCATCACAGGCGTTGTTGCATTTGTGTTTCTCTTTATTACTATATCCCTTTTCACATTTGTAACAATAGTAAACACGACTGATAAATGCAGTCATAGACGTGATTATATTATAGTGGTCATTATGGAGAAGGAGATGTATCTTCTTCTCCGAATCGGGGCCTTTGTAGATATCAGCATTCATTTGGTCACGGACATGGATCTGATATCCACACATCACGACTTGAAATTTCTTCAACTCTTCAATCCCACAACGTCCCTGTGGAACACCTGCACGATCATGTAATTCCTCTGCAAGTTGTTTCTGTATGTAACCAGCATGTCTAATTGATTCCCATTGTTTGTGTTTGTCTAGTCTCGCCTTTGCCGTCACAATAGCACGAGCACAGCACAGTTCATCATTGTTGAGTATGCGAATAATGCACCTCTTATCCTTGAGAAATCTATCATAGTTCACGTACTTGCAACTTTTTCTGCTGCCTCCGCTTGGCATGATAACATGCGTAATTTCAATTTCTAGTGTTTTGTCCAGTACAAACTCTTCGCAGGATTGTAGCACACGTTCTATCTCTGATAAAAACAGTTCCACGTTCAACACATTTTTTTGAATGAATGGCAATGTGATAGGAAAATCCAGTTCCGGGGACTGCACCACCAATCTAATCAAGTCCTTTGGGCTGGCGAATGTTGTTACTTCTGCCATAATCGAAGCGAAAATCCTTTCTAGAGTTTTCGTAATTTCCCGCAAACCTTCTACTTCTATATCCCTGAACGCAACGACATAAGTAGATGACGTGGTGTTGAACTTTATCATTTTCACTTGTTTCGTCTTTTTCATAGAGTAATACTTCTTTGGATCATCAATCTTGGCGCGTTTCTCATCCGGTGCTTCATCATGTTTCCTTTTAACACCACCTCCTTGTTGATGACGTGTCCGCATATGTCTATCCAGAGAGTCTGATCTAGTAAATACCATCGAGCACTGCAAGCATTTATGTTGTCTGAAGTCTCGGTGTATCGCCTGGTGACGTTTTAAGTTGAAAGCACGGCTGAAACACTTTTTGCACGTGTCACATTTATGGTCACGCCCATGATCGGTCGTACATGTACGTCTGTGCTTGGCCAGTTGACTGGGCTTTTTAAAGGACTCTCCACACTTCTTGCATGTGAATGCCATATCGACTGAAACGAAAACAATAATGTAATTAATCATCACTTCCAAACTTGTCTTTAATACATATTTTCCTGAGTATATGCTGTCTCGCCTCTATTTTTCAATAATATACATTTCCAACATTGCGATGTCTCACCTTTTCCCTAATAATGAATCCAACTAGTAATATGTATTCCGATGTTTACTACTCCGTTGTCGAACAGGTAATGAACAACACTGAAACATCTGATCCTATTATAGTTGTTTATTCAAAGGGTTAGAGACTATCAGTGGGTTAGAGACTATTATATTACATTTCTTCATTTCAAAATACAAATTGCTAAGGACACTGTGTCTCGCCTTTTCTTTTTATATTTATACCAGTTGTATGTGCACCCTGAAGGAGTGCACAATGCGAAAGCGAGAAATCCGAAACTCAAATGAAATGTCATGCAAAGCATGAACTGTATTTGGCGAAATCAATGAGGTGATTCTAATATGTTGGAGTAACAAGCTATAGTGGAAAATATTTGAAATGCAATTATGCATGCGGTCTGCATGCGTCTTTAACCCTTTACATTCTGAGCATTTTCCAAATATAAAATACATAAGCAATTATGCATGCAGTCTGCATGTGTCTTTAACCCTTTACATTCTGAACATTTTCCAAATATTTCCCTTATCAGGGCTGTACAAATTGATTTTTTAGCCACTTGTCCCGGACAAGTGACTTGACAAAAGTGACTTGCCCCGACTTGTCCTGGAAATTATAATGTACGTATACATATTCCGGGGAGTCCACTCATTTGACCGTCTCGAAAATGAAATCACGTCTATATTTACAATATTTAATGTCTATCAGTATGTTCGCGGAACGGTAAATAATAAACTTTTTGAAATTTAAGTTTTTTTTTTGTTGGCAACAGCTGTTAATTCGCTAATTACACTGCAGCTCCATTATAACGCGATCGCGTATAGCGCGATCTCCATTATAACGCGGGTCTCTCGTGGATCCCAAAAAAAATAGAGAAGAAAAAGGAAAACAAAGACAAAAAATCAAAAAAAAAATCGTCGGACGTCATAGTCATCGTGTAATTAGTTGATTCGTGATTTCTTTAAGTTTATTGAAACAATGACATTCAAAGTACATGAAAGAATTATTATTAGTATGTTAGCAAATGTAATACCTTTAATCAGGTAATCATGTTAATATGCATACAGTGCGACCCCCCTATTGCACGGAAGTCCGGCGACATACGACCTTCCGTGTTGCTTATCCGAACCGTGCAATATCCGTGCCAGGGGATATATGAATTCCAAATCCAGATGCGATTACACCCGACACATATTACACAGACGAGATTTGTGTGATGCTTTGCGCAAAAAATCGATACACCCAGCGGTGTGTACAGGTGTTTATTGTATGACATCATTCAGCACGAGGCTGTAAACTGTGTGACCTTTAGGCTATGTTTCGAAATGTTACTGATTGGTCAACACGCCTTTTGATGTGCCAGACGTCGCGAACGTGCGACTTTCATCATCGCATCACGGGGCAATAATGCAGTAACCCATTTCATACTGAGAATACGCTTATGTTTGCGGACAAATATTTTCCGTCTATGCACTCAGAAGTATATGCCGCGACCACCATTTAATCCGTCTCGTCAAGACAGTTCAAATGAGTGGTCACATCGTATACTTTCATCGAGAAATAACAAAAATAAAAATATTTTGTTTAATAATTTCATACCCGTAAATGTGTATTCCGAAAGGAATGGATTAACAAAAAAAACTCCTTGATTATACGCAGATCTGTCGCCATATTTCGCCGATATTGATTTCGAAAATATTTTCCGTAAAGGCGTAAATGGTGTTGAAAAGTTGACACAAAATTCAGAGTTCATGCGGAATTGTCGTGGGGATTATGCTTTCAAATTCGAATAAATTAATCTAATCAGGGTCACAGCTAGTATATCACTTTTCTTGCTATATATACACAGCATAGCAGCTTCTGTGTAAGTGTGTATCGCCACAGCAGTGCTCGATATGGGCGCTCGCCAAGTCGCCAATGCGAGTGAATTTCATCTTGGACGAGCAGATTTTACCCGCCGCGTACTTGACACTCGCCCAAATATTTTCTTTTGGGCGACCACACATATTTTGGAAGATGTTCGTCTTTCTTACCAAACTCAAAACATTTGCTGTTTCTGACGATCGTAAACAAATCATGGGTTTTTAATTATAATAAAAACTTATCCTTGACCTTTGTCAAACACGCGTGTTTACGTTGCTGATTGGGTAGGCATACTCTTGACTGCGTAAATTATCCAATGAAAATGGCGGATGTTACCCGGCGTTCGAAATCGCACCTTGCTTATTTCGTCCTCATTTGTTTTCGGACCCAATCTCTGCATTCTATAAAAACAACTTGTTGCATGTTAATTAAGCGCAGAAATGCATTGAATGTAGCTGCATAGCAATACTGATTACCTTTCATATTATCTACGAATCGATACTCTTTCGCGGAATTAATAAACGAAATAGTGACAAAACTATCAAGCGCGATTTTGAAAATGTACGAACCGACTTGGGGCGAAATAGGTATCGTTCGGAATGTTCGGTTTTGTTCGTCGCGATAATAATGGCGGACGAGGAGAAAGTCGACGACTTGGCTATCGACCTTGAAGCTGTACCGGCTCCCAAAAATGAGTGTGATTTCATGATGCGAAAGACAGTAAAGACTAAGGGTAAATGTGCCAAGTAAGTAGTTGTGTATTTTTTTGTTTTTATAAGTGGAACACGTTAAATTACGAAGCCAGAATAGTTGATCATCAGGTTGTTTTCTCCATGACATAATCTCACAGGGTGCAATGTACACATCCGAGATATGCCGATTGAACCAGGAAGTGATGGATTGTTTTCGCACTTTCGGTTTCACTTTTGTTTTTTTAACCTAGGGCGACCAACTGTCCGGAATTTTCCGGATTTCCCGTACTAATTTAAGATGTCCGCCAGCCCTGAATAATACCGGGTTGTGGGTGGGGGGGGGGGGGGAATTTTTTAGAATTATTTAGCACGAAAATACTATAGTGTGTTTGTTGGGTAATTGTGGGTAGGGTCTTGTGGGGCTTTTGTTGTATTTTTCCTTTTCTTGTAGTGGTTATTGCGTTCTCTTGGGGAAAATAAGTTATTTTTCCCATTGAAAGTATATGTTGTGTCCACTCATTTCAACCGTCTCAACGAGACGGTTCAAATGGTGGTCACAGAATATACTTTCAAGGAGAAATTAGAAATATTCTTGACAAAGACTTCCACTGAGAAGTTTAATCATTTTTGTCCGGCTATTGGTACAGTCCGACTACTGGTTACTGCCAATGTAGTCAGTGAAAACATGTCTCAGACTTGACATACCGACTACGGAGTCATGATTGACATAACAAGTAAATAGGCACTTTCTAAATTTTCCAAAAATCATAAAATGAAAAGTCATGCAGAGCATGATGTTATTAGCCGATCAAATCAGGGTAAAGTGCATCGAACATATGTAGGTGCATGTCTCTGGTAACATTGTCAATGGTAAACAATTTTCGACCACGGTTCTGTACCCAGCGTTGACATTTTTCTCGATTTTGTGCAGGTTTTGGAAACCCGTTCCCAAATCCATCCAATAGCAGCAATGCCATAGCAGCAATGTTTTGTTGTCACCATTATGTTGCGAAATATTCCAGCGTAACACCTGTACTGTATGCTCAATTTATCTACAAATTACACTCCGCAATACACAAAGTTGTAGTCACTGTGTGTTTGTCCGAATTCTGTGGCAGCAAGCGAGTGGGCGGAGCTACCAGAGCTATATACATCTAGCGGTTACAGTGTCATCTGAAAATAGACGCAAGCTCCTGCGTATTCAGGCACACATGCCCAGATTGGCCTAATGTGCCCCATCCGTGATTTTTTGCGCGATGTCGGGCGCAAGACAATCAATAATTTGCGGCATTGACAATAATTAAGGGGGATTGCCGCAATCGCGCGTGCTGGATGCATCCCTGCCATCCCTGCATGATACGTAAACAAAGTTCGCTATGAAGGGCAATTCTTCGTTTTGATTGGTGGAAAATTTGGTGAATATTAACTAGCATCAAATGACGCGCATACGCGATCCAATGGGATAAACCCGAGATGCTGGGATAAACCCGAAAATGCTGGGGTTGCTAGTAAGGAGATTTTGAGCAGAGGTCGATTACAAATTAGCCGAATAAACACATTTTACGCGATTATACGTAGTAGTATAGAGAGGGTCAGTTCATTACCGTTACATATCCTGGGCATTATAAGAAGAAAAGATCAAACCAACGACATCAAATATTTGAAAATATATGAATATAAGAGAATAGCTCCCAACGGTGTTGTATGAAAACAATAATTATTTAAATATTTTTCTATTAAAGAGAAAAATATAATAATTTATATATACCAATATATAAAATGTTGTCTGAAAAGAGAAAAATGTCAACAGTTACAAAAACCCCTGCAATACCCCACACATTGATTGGTGGAGATAGTCAGGGTGAAAATAAAATCACACAACTCAGAAAGGAGTTGACTGGAATGGGGATAGTATTTTCACTCAGATTAAGAGAAAGGGGACTTACCAGACTAATTAATGAAGAAAAAAATAAAGAATATATGAAACGTTTTACGAGGGCATTCAAAAAGGGAGGTCTGAAAGGGATAGAAACCAAATCAGAAGAATATATAAACAAAGTAATTCAACGGCTCGATGATGAGGCTAAAATGAACATTAAAAGTCGAAATATTATAAAAAAAACAGAAAAGAGAACACAGAAAACCGAATTACTTAAAAAAATAATACTCGAAGGAGAGGAAATTTTAGAAGATTACAAACACCACGAAAAAAAGATAGAAAAAGGACGCAGAACCACCACAATATCGCTAGGTAGACGACTTCAAAAAAATAATACAGACGGGTGGATGAAAGAGTTAGAACCTCTGTTGCATGGGAGTTTTTATCTCAGATACTCATTTCATTATACATTGAAACACATAGAGGAAAAAGACTCAAAGGGAAGACCGAAAAAAACTAAATTTTTACAAAAATTTTCAAGGAAGTCGCTGGTTTAGACGATACGATGAGGTTAAAGACTGGTTATTCATACAAGAAGAAGAACGATTAAACATAGATAAACTAAGTCGTCCGAACACAAAGTGGACATTTGTTAGATGGGTAGTACATCTATAAAAATAATATATTCCACAAAAATAAAAGATGTTGAAATGACAACCAAAAATGTAGCAGAGGAAAACTGCCGGAATGGTTGCGATACAAGAAGGGTATAAAACCGTTAGATACATTTGGCGACGAACTCTGTTTATTCAGGTGTTTAGCCCTATACATCTAACGATAAATTACGCGCAGATAGATCCATGAAAAGCACACTTGAGCACAAAGAAAAATATTTAAAATTTTGTGAAAAAAAGAAACCAGAGGGTTCAATACCATTCGAAGATTTGAGAGTAAAAGTGTTTTTAAAATAGGAATAGACGCTTACGAACCTACAGAAGATGGAACATGGTTTTTAAGAAACGTAGCAGCGCATTATGAAGAAGATAGGAACAAAAAAGATGACAATAGGTGATATAATGATCACGCATTTCTTATTACAGAATATGGATAAAGCATGCCAAATTTACTGTTGTGCAGAATGTGACCAAAGGTTTACAAAGTCTTGTCACCTTCTCCGCCACGCAAAAACCTGTAGTAAAGGAATAACCAAAATTATTTGTGAAGGAAAAAAAATAGATCGACCGATGTCCGCCTTTGAAAAAGCATTTTACCCAAAACCAAAATGTAGTATAAAATCAATACAATGGATAAATTCTTTTAGCGGCCCGCACATTCACACTGCCGTTTGTGGACATGGAGGGGAAAGATTAGTTGGAACAACCCCGGTTGATGGATTTTGCAGAGAAACAAATACAATATATCAGTTTCACGGATGTTACTGGCACGGTTGCCCTAAACACTGTAGAGATAAACATAGGGTTGAAAAAGAATACGAAAAAACTTTAAAACTTTAAAAAACGACGAAAAAATCAGAAAGCGTTTTAATTTAAAGGTTATTTGGGAACACGATTATAAAGAATTAGAAGTCAAGGATTTTCCCAACCCACCTACTGTTATTTACCCATATCAGATAGTATACGATTTTGAGTCATATTTAGATAAAACCGGAGAAACCAATCCACATATGGATTTAGAGATTTTAAACACCCACGTTCCAATCAGTGTGAGTATTGGTGATACACTTTCTAACAGAATAACACACATATGTGAAAAAGATCCAGCTAAATTAGTTAATTTGTTTTATGAAGATTTAGAAAAAAGAGCGGAAGAAATCGGTGAAACGGTGGGTAACAACCCTATATATGGGTATCCGCCAGATTTTGATAATCTTTCATACAAACAACAAAAAGAGATTACAAGATGGATCACCCAAGTTCCAGTTCTCGGATTCAACTCGAGTAAATACGATCTAAACCTAATAAAAAAACAGTTGGTAGAAATATTAGCGGATAAAACAAAGAAAGTTCTAGTGGGTAAAAAAGCAAATCAAACATTATTTATATTCATGCCCAAACAACTTCGTTTTCTAGATGTAAAATTATATATTTCCCCGGGAGTTGATTACGCCAGATGGGTTCACGCGTATGGATGTAAAGAAGAAAAATCTTTCTTTCCATACGAATGGTTTGACACACCAGATAAATTATTGTACGAGGGTTTACCTGAATTTAAATTCTGGACGAATAAACTTGCCCCAACAAAAACCATCACTGAGAAGGAGCTAGAAGATTGCAACGTAATTTTCAAGAAGCGCGGAATGAAAACTTTTAAAGATTGGTTAAAATATTATAACGACTTGGACGTAGGACCTTTCCTAGAAGCTGCAAGAAAAATGTCTCAATTTTATGAAACAAAAGGTATAGATATGTTTAAAGATGCCGTTACACTTCCTGGTGTAGCTTTTCAATACATTCTTCGAGGAACTATAAAAACCTACGTAACACCTTATATTACCAAAGAGAATAAAATAACGGACGCGATCTGTCCACCGTTGTTTGCACCCAGTGAAGAAGTATACGAAATGATGAAACAAGCTCTCACTTGGAAAAAAGGGAGTTTTTTTCACTAATTTTTAAGTCATTTTAATTTTTGTTAATAATTCTGGGCATTTTGAAAAAAACTCCCTTTTTTCCAAGTGACTATAGTTTATTAAAATGTACCAAAAGAGTATTACTGCTGTTGTACAGGGATTTTTTTTCACTAATTTTTAAGTGATTTTAATTTTTGTTAATAATTCTGGGCATTTTGGGCATTTTGAACATTATTTACTCGTAAGTTGCTCAGCATTAGTTAACAATTACTCAGCATTATTCAATAATTACTCACCATTAGTCAGCACTTGTCCAATAACCGTTAATTATCATTGGTTCAAACAAAGAGTTTATTTCTTCCGTTTCTTCGTAGAAAACCATATCCGTAAATGAGTCTTTGATTTGAAATATGTTTATAAAATTAGCTGCATTATCTTCAACTAATATTCTGTCAATCCTGATTAAACCCTTCATTTCTCTAATTTGTTTCTTAAAACATCCAGATAATTTTCTATATAATATTGAAAATGCAACTCTTTTATCGGTGCGTAATAGGTTGCGCTGATATTTCATGTACTCTATTTTACATAATGCTTTCATTTTAAAATAAGGAAAATATTCACCAACAAAACCCTTATAAAACTCCATTTCCCATAAAATTATTTGTTCCATTTTATTATAATATGGTTTATCAAATAATTATCATTTTGAACGTGTTTTATATATCTATTATAAACTATGTCGAAGTTGTGTTTAAATGGTGAAAAGATAAATCCAGAACAACAAAAACGAGTTGGTAAATTTAAGATAAAATCATTATTAGGAAAAAATATAGTCCAAAAAAGACTTTAAAAGAAGAAGAAAAAGAAGAAAGCGGTTGGTTAATTCAGGGAAATTATGAAACATTGGTTCAACAATATATTGATTCGGGGTTTGATGAAGCGTACATCCAAGAGCGTATAGATTTAGGTTGGGCTGATTTTGATTTTTAGTTAAATATTTTAAGCATTTTGAGCATATATTATATACCTTATTATACATC
Source organism: Conchocele bisecta (assembly GCA_029237695.1). Lineage (NCBI taxonomy): Eukaryota > Metazoa > Mollusca > Bivalvia > Lucinida > Thyasiridae > Conchocele > Conchocele bisecta. Next base: position 78,365,687 of record CM055276.1, read on the forward strand.
TTATTATAGTATTTTGAAAACAAAAAATGCCGAAGTCATACTTATCTAATAAAAATGTTGAGGAAATTGTTTTATCCCATGGAAAGGTAACTGCAGATCATCTTAAAAAGAAGTATAAAATAGGTAGCGCACGTCTTAATAAGTTGTGGGAATCTGGTGAGTTGGAAACGGTTTCGTGGATAACGAATGCAAAACAGCTGTCAGGTGGTGGAGTTAAAAAACGTAAAAAGTTAAAAATAAAAAAGAAAAAAATATATAATAATTTAAAAGAATTAAAAGATATTATTGTGTAAATTTTATTTTGTTAAATTTTTATTTTGTTAAATTTTTATTTTGTTACAAAATATTATTATTATTTTCGTACATATTTATTTTTATAATTAAAAAATTGCTAACTGATTCTAACTAATTTAAAAAATTGCTAACTGATTCTAACTGAATCTAACTAAAACCTAACTGAATCTAACTAAACCTAACTGATTCTAACTGAATCTAACTAAAAGCTAACTGATTCTAACTAAACCTAACTGATTCTAACTGAATCTAACTAAAAGCTAACTGATTCTAACTGAATCTAACTAAAAGCTAACTGATTTTAAAAAATATTTTTTATTTTATTTTCTGTTAAACAAAAACTACGCGTACATATATAACTAATTTCAAAATAAATTGATATTTAGTTTAATTCTTTCGAATTATTATTACAATTTTATTATTATGACAAAGACTAAACTTTCGGATGAAGATTTAGGAAATATTATTCTAGCGCGATATGATGTTAGTGCACAACAAACTAGAAAAAAATATCACATTTGTGTAAAGCGTCAAAAGGAAATATGGGATTCTATAACAAATATGAAATTTTTTATTAATAGAGTTGAAAGTTTGGAGTGTTTGAAAAAAGAGGAAAAATTGAAAAATAATAATCTAAAAAACCCGGTTAAAAACCCAGTTGGAAGACCTAGAAAGAGGGAATTAATAGCTATAACTTGTTAATAAGGATTTTTCTTTTTTTATTCAATTTTTTTATTTTGTTACAAAATATTATTATTATTTATAAGGGTTCTGTATGTATTCCATCCGATAAAACTCTTCGTTTATCGTAATATGCAGAAAGTCCTAATTTTTTCTGCGTGTAGGTTTTCATGGTTCCATTTTTCATTCTGAATCCTCTATTCATACCCCTATCTATTCCATCGTGATTCAGTGCGGCGTAGAATCTTTCCCATGTAAGATTATTTTGTCTTGCAGAAAGTCCTTTTGCCGAATGTTTGACTTCTTCGCTATCTTTTTTCTGAACAATATAGCACTTACTGGATAGGGCTATAGCGCGATCACCTTGATATTCTAGTTTGAAAAGTCCAGGCTCTCTATTGCTCCATTTATCCCATGCTAACCATTCTTTTTTATGTTCGTTAAAATCTTCGCGCATTTCCGGTTTTATTATGTTATCCAGAGGTCCACTGACACCCATATATAAACTATCTGTATCCATTTGAATCAGTTCAAAATCCGCTCGATCAATGTATTTATCTAAAAAGTCATAATAAAATTGTAACATTCTTGTATATGTTGTGTTTAGGTGTGTTTCGGGTGATTCTATCATTTTACCACAGCAAGAATTTCCTAATAATTTCATAATATCTGCAATTGGGGCTTTAGAACTGTCAACATCGCCAGTTCGTCTTGCGGATGTAACTTCTTTTGCAAACCACTCAAATGGTTTTCCGGGATTGTAGTTTATTAGGGTGTGGATGGCAACTATTTTCAACCCATGGGTTAAATACCATTTTAAAAGTGGGGTAAATAATAAAACTTTTTTAGCGGACATTGCACCAACCAGCTTCTTTCCGTCTCCTCTACAGCGACCTGTTTCTTTCAAATAATCTAACATATGTTGTGGAACTTCATTTTCCTCCACAGTCCTATTTATGAATAGTGGTGACATTTCAGAAAACTTTTGTTTTAAGTTGGGGGGAACCATTATATCCACTTCTGCAAACCCAAACCACTTATCCGTTATAACCTGTCTCGTAAAATTTGAATTCTTTTGTTCGAAAATGGGTGTTCTGATTTTATAACCCTTCCCTCTCCACATGGCATTGTTTTTGCAAGTGTGGATAAATACAAAGCGTTTGCATCAAATCCTAATATAGATTCACATATTTTTCCATTTCCGTCTGGGTTTGATCTAATTCTAGAAATACCTCCTGCCATTAATCTTGAAAATACAATTGATGGACCACCAACGAGAGCTTGTTTCATCATTTCGTATACTTCTTCACTGGGTGCAAACAACGGTGGACAGATCGCGTCCGTTATTTTATTCTCTTTGGTAATATAAGGTGTTACGTAGGTTTTTATAGTTCCTCGAAGAATGTATTGAAAAGCTACACCAGGAAGTGTAACGGCATCTTTAAACATATCTATACCTTTTGTTTCATAAAATTGAGACATTTTTCTTGCAGCTTCTAGAAAAGGTCCTACGTCCAAGTCGTTATAATATTTTAACCAATCTTTAAAAGTTTTCATTCCGCGCTTCTTGAAAATTACGTTGCAATCTTCTAGCTCCTTCTCAGTGATGGTTTTTGTTGGGGCAAGTTTATTCGTCCAGAATTTAAATTCAGGTAAACCCTCGTACAATAATTTATCTGGTGTGTCAAACCATTCGTATGGAAAGAAAGATTTTTCTTCTTTACGTCCATACGCGTGAACCCATCTGGCGTAATCAACTCCCGGGGAAATATATAATTTTACATCTAGAAAACGAAGTTTGGGCATGAATATAAATAATGTTTGATTTGCTTTTTTACCCACTAGAACTTTCTTTGTTTTATCCGCTAATATTTCTACCAACTGTTTTTTTATTAGGTTTAGATCGTATTTACTCGAGTTGAATCCGAGAACTGGAACTTGGGTGATCCATCTTGTAATCTCTTTTTGTTGTTTGTATGAAAGATTATCAAAATCTGGCGGATACCCATATATAGGGTTGTTACCCACCGCGTTTCATTTCACACCGATTTCTTCGTCTCTTTTTCTAAATCATTCATAAAACAAATTAACTAATTTAGCTGGATCTTTTTCACATATGTGTGTTATTCTGTTAGAAAGTGTATCACCAATACTCACACTGATTGGAACGTGGGTGTTTAAAATCTCTAAATCCATATGTGGATTGGTTTCTCCGGTTTTATCTAAATATGACTCAAAATCGTATACTATCTGATATGGGTAAATAACAGTAGGTGGGTTGGGAAAATCCTTGACTTCTAATTCTTTATAATCGTGTTCCCAAATAACCTTTAAATTAAAACGCTTTCTGATTTTTTCGTCGTTTTTTAAAGTTTTTTCGTATTCTTTTTCACCCTATGTTTATCTCTACAGTGTTTAGGGCAACCGTGCCAGTAACATCCGTGAAAACTGATATATTGTATTTGTTTCTCTGCAAAATCCATCAACCGGGGTTGTTCCAACTAATCTTTCCCCTCCATGTCCACAAACGGCAGTGTGAATGTGCGGGCCGCTAAAAGAATTTATCCATTGTATTGATTTTCTACTACATTTTGGTTTTGGGTAAAATGCTTTTTCAAAGGCGGACATCGGTCGATCTATTTTTTTTCCTTCACAAATAATTTTGGTTATTCCTTTACTACAGGTTTTTGCGTGGCAGAGAAGGTGACAAGACTTTGTAAACCTTTGGTCACATTCTGCACAACAGTAAATTTGGCATGCTTTATCCATATCTGTAATAAGAAATGCGTGATCATTATATACACCTATTGTCATCTTTTTTGTTCCTATCTCTTCATAATGCGCTGCTACGTTTCTTAAAAACCATGTTCCATCTTCTGTAGGTTCGTAAGCGTCTATTCCTATTTTAAAACACTTTTCTACTTTTTTCAATCTTCGAATGGTATTGAACCCTCTGGTTTCTTTTTTTCACAAAATTTTAAATATTTTTCTTTGTGCTCAAGTGTGCTTTTCATGGATCTATCTGCGCGTAATTTATCGTTAGAGTATAGGGCTAAACACCTGAATAAACAGAGTTCGTCGCCAAATGTATCTAACGGTTTTATACCCTTCTTGTATCGCAACCATTCCGGCAGTTTTCCTCCTGCTACATTTTTGGTTGTCATTTCAACATCTTTTATTTTTGTGGAATATATTATTTTTATAGATGTACTACCCATCTAACAAATGTCCACTTTGTGTTCGGACGACTTAGTTTATCTATGTTTAATCGTTCTTCTTCTTGTTTGAATAACCAGTCTTTAACCTCATCGTATCGTCTAAACCAGCGACTTCCTTGAAAATTTTTGTAAAAATTTAGTTTTTTCGGTCTTCCCTTTGAGTCTTTTTCCTCTATGTGTTTCAATGTATAATGAAATGAGTATCTGAGATAAAAACTCCCATGCAACAGAGGTTCTAACTCTTTCATCCACCCGTCTGTATTATTTTTTTGAAGTCGTCTACCTAGCGATATTGTGGTGGTTCTGCGTCCTTTTTCTATCTTTTTTTCGTGGTGTTTGTAATCTTCTAAAATTTCCTCTCCTTCGAGTATTATTTTTTTAAGTAATTCGGTTTTCTGTGTTCTCTTTTCTGTTTTTTTTTATAATATTTCGACTTTTAATGTTCATTTTAGCCTCATCATCGAGCCGTTGAATTACTTTGTTTATATATTCTTCTGATTTGGTTTCTATCCCTTTCAGACCTCCCTTTTTGAATGCCCTCGTAAAACGTTTCATATATTCTTTATTTTTTTCTTCATTAATTAGTCTGGTAAGTCCCCTTTCTCTTAATCTGAGTGAAAATACTATCCCCATTCCAGTCAACTCCTTTCTGAGTTGTGTGATTTTATTTTCACCCTGACTATCTCCACCAATCAATGTGTGGGGTATTGCAGGGGTTTTTGTAACTGTTGACATTTTTTCTCTTTTCAGCACATTTTATATATTGGTATATATAAATTATTATATTTTTCTCTTTAATAGAAAAATATTTAAATAATTATTGTTTTCATACAACACCGTTGGGAGCTATTTTCTTATATTCATATATTTTCAAATATTTTATGTCGTTGGTTTGATCTTTTCTTCTTATAATGCCCAGGATATGTAACGGTAATGAACTGACCCTCTCTATACTACTTACGTGGCTGAAACTTGTTCTGTTTAATAAATAAAAGCTTTAAATTAGCCCAATAATCGGCGTATGTTGGCGTATATGGCCATTAGAGCCAACTATGGACTTCAACAACAATAACTTCCGGGTTAAATCTCTTCCGCGTTCTTCTTCTTCTTCTTGATGTTAACGACACTCCCTCAAATTTGAAGATTATGTGCCGGCGCCTAATTAAAAGTGAATATAAATATACAGTGATGTAGGGGGAGGTAGTGGGTCGTAAAACTATATACACATGCAGTAGTTTACTGGTGGTAGATTGGAGTGAGGACAGCCACAGGGATAAGGGCTTTGAAAGCATCCACTGTGGCTGCTTCATGAACAGAGGATGGCAGGAGGTTCCATTGAGTAATAGTGTGGGGGTAGAAGGCAAATTTGTATGAGTCTTTGTTTGTAGAAATGTGTCTAAATGAGTGAATATTGAGTTGTCTAGTTCGGCGATCAACAGGGTTAAGTAAATGTATTGGGGGTTTGATAGCAACTACTTGGTGGACGATTTTGTAGAGCATAATTAATCGGCAGCGTGTTCTACGAATTTCTAGAGAGGGCCAGTTGAGATTTTGTAACATGTTGAATACTGAGCTGGTGTTATGGTAACGGTGGGAAACAAACCTGGCTGCACGTCTTTGAACTTTTTCTATCTGGTTAATTTGTGATTTTGTGTGAGGGTCCCAAACTGAAGAAGAATATTCAAGTTTGGGCCGAACAAGTGCTTTGTATGCATGATCTTTAACTTTGGTGGAGTTTATCTTCAAATTTCGTTTTAGGAATCCCAAGGATTGGTTGGCCTTACTGGTAATTGTGTTTATGTGTTTGTCCCATTTTAGATTACTTTGGAGTGTGAGGCCTAAATATTTTGCATTTGATACATTTTCTAATTGATGGCCATGAAGTTTGTAGGTAAATTTTATCGGATTTCTTTTTTGAGTTACACTGAGAATGTTGCATTTATCTGGATGAAAGTGCATGAGCCAGTCTTGCTCCCACCTACCAGCAGAATTTAGGTCTGATTGGAGTAGCTCAGCATCTGTGATTGTGTGTATTTCTTTATAAATAATACTGTCGTCTGCGAAAAGTCTGAGGGTGCTATATTGTAGGTAGTCTGGGAAATCATTTATGTAGATGAGGAAGAGGATAGGCCCCAAGACAGTGCCCTGGGGTACGCCTGAAGTGACTGGTGCCTTATTTGACATTTCGCCCTCCAGGACTACTGTCTGGGTCCTATCAGCAAGAAAGAAATCGGAGATTCAGTTAAGAGCGTTGCAGTTGATGCCGTAGAATTTAATTTTGTAGAGAAGGTGTTTGTGGGGAACTTTATCAAAAGCTTTGGCAAAAATCCATAATGATGGTGTCAGTTTGAATATTTCGGTCTTATTTGATTGGCAAAGATTTTGGAGAAAAGAGATGAGTTTTTTTTTGGGTTTCACAAGAGCGGGATGATCTGAAGCCATGTTGTAAATCGTATAAAATATTATTGTTATTTTCCAAATGTGACATCATATTACTTGATACAACATGTTCTAGAAGTTTACAGCAAATGCATGTCAGAGATATTGGCCGATAGTTAATGGCATCGTGCTCGTCTTCTTTTTTAAATACTGGACATACATTTGCGTGTTTCCAATCACTAGGGATTTTGCCTAAGGACAGGGAGGTTTGGAAGATTATGGTAAGGATCGGAGATATTGATTCACTACATTCTTTTAAAATTTTACTGGGAATTTTATCAGGTCCTGAAGCTTTATGTGGTTTAAGATTACGAAGAAGTTTGGTAATGCCGTTTTCAGTGATAGATATATCTTGCATAGCAGGGTGTGGACTGGGCCCCTTGTCGGGTATGGGTTGTCTGTTTATGGGGGTAAATGCTTTTTGGAACTGGTTATTTAGGATATTTGATTTGCTATGTGGGTCTGATTTAGTATGCCATTTTCTCTCAGTGGTGGGACAGTTTGGTTTTCAGTTTTCTGCGTTTTTATGTATGAAAAAAGATTTTTGGGTAGTTTTGTAGTTTTTGGGTTTCCTTGTTCCTGAATTGGTATGTCACAGATAATATATTTTCAATGTATAGCCAATAAGCTTGCCTTTGTTCTTTTTGGATTTCATTTTTAAGTTTTTTGAGTTTCTCGTGTTTTTGGTTATGTGATTTTCTGCTTTTGAGTAGGTTGCGTTTATACTTATTCATTTTCTTTCTCAATTCGTTTGACACCCATGGTAGTTTATTGTCATATTTTATTAGTTTTGTAGGTATATTCTCCATTATTGACTTTTGTAGATTGTCTTTAAATGTATTCCAAATGATGTCAATATTTTGGTTATTTTCTAAAGATTTGATAGTTTGGAGGGTTGTTTGCAAGTCTTCTCTGATCTTTTCCAGTTTGCTTTAGAGTATTTTAGTATCTCTCTGGGTTTAGATTTACAGCGTCTGAGTGAAGTGGAACATGTTAAACATATAATATCATGGTCGGCTTCTCCAATAGGTGGTATTGTTTCAAGTTGGTCTACTATGGAAGGGTAATTTGTCAGTATTAAGTCTAAAGTTTTGTCATTTTCTGGTGGGTTTGTCAACAATTTGGGTAAGAGAGTGGTCTGCAGTTAGGTCTAAAAGTTGTTGGTGGTGTTTGGCATTTGGTTTGCTAGGGATGATACTAGATGTTTCCCAGTCAATATGGCCAAGGTTAAAGTCACCGCCAAGAAGAATGATAGATTTGGAGTTTTGGTTTATTCTGGCAAGTGATATGTTTAATTGATCTAAAGAGGTGTCATCGTTAGGTTGTGGTCTGTAAAAAGAGCTTAGTAATAATTTCCTGGAGTTTTGTATTGAGATTTCGACCCAGACTATCTCGCATTCTGTTTGTAGATCTTTAACTTCTGCTGACTGATATTCGTTTTTTACAGCTATTAGGACACCGCCGTGGCTCTGACCTTTCTTGTTTGGTGGTCGGTCCTTTCTGTAGATTGTGAACATGTTTGCGGGGAAGTATTCATATGCGGAGACAGACGGGTCAAGCCAAGTTTCAGTTCCTATAATTATGTCAGGGCATGTTGATTCAATGAGCATGTCTAATTCTGGTTTTTTATTTTTAAGTGATTGGAAATTCAGACATAATATTTTGAGTGGGTGGTTGATATTTTTTCGGTTTGTGAATATTTTTACTGTTATTGTTCGGGGTTTTATCATTTAGGGTAGGTTTCGGAGATGATGTTGCAAAGGGCTTTCCTGGGCTTTCACAGTTACTGAGTACTGAGAAAGAGTTGTGTGATAGTGTGATACTCTGATTGAAGAAACAACTCGAAAAATTTGGGAGTCCACATTGAAGGCAGTGCCAGGAGAGGTTACTACTATCCATTATTGCGTACATAGATTCTGACATTTCCCCTTGACAATTTATGTGATACCAGGTTTTTGCAGGAGTCGCATTCTAGGGCCCTTGTTTTCCAAGTGACATTCTTCCCACACGAGCCGCAAGGCCATCTTGGTTGCCTGGGCCCGGGGTTTAATTCGACTTGGTTGCCAAGGAGTAATTTGATAAGAAGGTGATAGTTCTTTCCGGTATATGAAAGTATAAGTTTATTGTGAAAAAATGGTTTTGTACTGTGAGTTAGCCAATAATAAATACAGGTCTGTTTGTTTTCGTGATACGGGTTCTGGGTTGAGAAGAGGATCGATCTGATAGTCGGCCAATGGTGAGGAACGGTTTGGGAGAAGTTCATGGTTTTCCGGTCTGTTTTTAATTTGTGGGTTTTTGATGATAGCAAATACATACACAATGGTCAGCAGTTTGTACACATATGCCATATCTATTGTTATTGTTAGTAGGTGCTCGAGTTTGGAGATGTGAAGACAGCACAACACAAATTGACAAACACATATACATTAAACACAGATGAATATTATAATCTTCAGCCCGCGTGCTACCCTTGGGCACAGATGATGGACGAACAAATGAGCATATTAGTATATGAAAAGAACAGGATTGAAAGTGTAGGAGTGCATCACCTGTACATTTGTCGTTTGTTTACATAATAATTTTCAACCGGAAGTGGCGTGTACTGCAGGTAAATATGCAAAAATATTGAGTATTATGTGGTTTGGAACCTTCTATACCTCTTACCACCAGTCAGGACTACAAGTGTCTATTAGTCAGAAGAGATAATTTTGTAAAGTTGCTCTTAATGTCAAAAAGATTGGAAAATTTAGAATTTTTTCAAGAGCGGGCCAAAAAGATAACCGGCGCCGGCGCATGCGCAGATTCAGACATTACGTATTCGGCTCATTACGTATTCAGCTCATTACGTATTCAAAATTGTGTTATTTGGCTATAAGTAAAGTTTTAAACGGAGATAATTGCCAAAAATGCAAACTTTATCGGTTGATGCAATTTGGAAGTGATACAGAAAAATTCGCGTTCGTAGATTACCGAATAGCGGAGAAAAGGGTTGCTACAAACTTTTTCATAATTCGATGGATAGCCGATCTATAAATAGATCGGCTAATAAAAATGGGTACATACATATGAATTTTCTATCACATAACTTACATTGATATACATATATTACTAATATGTCAGTAATGATCCTTAAAGTGTCTCATTTCAAGCCGATCTGACTTGTTTTCGATCCGAGTGTTGTCACCTGTCATGGTAACATGAAGATAGCGATAGATAAGCTCCGAGAGATAGCGACAAATAGACTCCGAGAGATAGCGAGAGGTTGACATTAGGGGAATGTTATAAGCGGCCCCAGCGGTAGATAAGGTTTTCCCCGCGCTTATATTTAGCCTCACCCGTTAGCCAGTGAAGTTTAACTATTGTTTACGGCCTGGATACGTGTAACTAATACATTTAGATGCAGGCAAATATCATGGTCCTGTGTTTCGAATGGAAGTCGTAATGTAGCTCTCATCTGCAGTCTGGTATTTGGCGGATTTGACTGAAAAAACACAACAACAAAAATTCATATGTTTTTCTTGAACGACTTTCACAGCACATTCAAAAGGGAGTGTGTCACCACTCGCCCTGGTCTATGTAATACACCGACCATATACCTGCATGATCCATAGGATAATTATTGTGTAGCGAGTCTATGAAAGAAACTTTGAGCAATCACTCTGTCATGTCACTGAGAAAAACACAAACAAATCATCATTTTATTGTTGAACAACCCTCACAGCACATTGAATGGGGATTGTGACACCACTCACTCTTGTCTATGTCGTACACTGACCGTATATCTGCATAATCCATAGTAAAATTATTGTGTAGCAACTCTATGAAAGAAACCTTGACCAAACACAAAAAAAAACATAATTTTAGTGTTGAATGACCCTCACAGCACATTCCATAGGGATTGTGACACCACTCACTCGTGACTATGTTGTACACTAAGCATACACCTGCATAATCCATAGTATAATTATTGTCCAGCAACTCTATGAAAGAAACCTTGACCAAACACTTTGTCATTTGACGGAGTAAAATACAAAAAATCATCATTTTAGTGTTGAACAGCACATTCCATAGGGATTGTGACAACACTCAGTCAAGTCTATGTTGTACACTGACTATATACCTGCATAATCCATAGTACATTTATTGTCCAGCAACTCGATGAAATAAACCTTGATGAAACACTTTGTCATTTAGCACCGAAAATACAAGAAACATCAATTTAGTGTTGAACAACCCTCACAGCACATTCCATAGGGATTGTGACACCACTCACTCGTGTCTATGTTGTACACTGAGCATACACCTGCACAATCCATAGTATAATTATAGTCCAGTAACTGTATGAAAGAAACCTTGATCGAACACTAAGTGATTTGACGGAGTAAAATACAAAAAATCATCATTTTAGTGTTGAACAACCCTCACTGCACACTCCATGGGGATTGTGACACCACTCACTCAGGTCTATGCTGTACACTGACCATATACCTGCATAACCCATAGTATAATTATTGTCCAGCAACTACATGAAAGAAACGTTGAACAAACATGTTGTCATTTGACGGAGTAAAATACAAAAAATAATCATTTTGGAGTTGAACGACCCTCACTGAACATTCCATGGGGATTGTGACACAACTCACTCAGGTCTATGCTGTACACTGACCATATACCTGCATAACCCATAGTATAATTATTGTCCAGCAACTCTATGAAAGAAACGTTGAACAAACATGTTGTCATTTGACGGAGTAAAATACAAAAAATAATCATTTTGGAGTTGAACGACCCTCACTGAACATTCCATGGGGATTGTGACACCACTCACTCAGGTCTATGCTGTACACTGACCATATACCTGCATAACCCATAGTATAATTATTGTCCAGCAACTACAGGAAAGAAACTTTGATGAAACACTTTGTCATTTAGCAGATAAAAATACAAAAAATCATCATTTTAGTGTCGAACAACCATCACAGGACATTTGATAGGGATTCTTTAGTGTGAAAAACCCTCACAGGACATTCGATAGGGATTGTGACACCACTCACTCGTGTCTATGTTGTACACAGAGCATACACCTGCATAATCCATAGTATAATTATTGTCCAGCAACTCTATGAAAGAAACCTTGATCAAACACTTTGTCATTTGGCAGAGAAAAATACAAAAAATCATCATTTTAGTGTTGAACGACCCTCACAGCACCTTCCATGGGGATTGTGACACCACTCACTCAGGTATATGATGTACACTGACCATATACCTGCATAATCCATAGTATAATTATTGTCCAGCAACTCTATGAAAGAAACCGTGACCAAACACTTTGTCATTTGGCAAAGAAAAATACAAAAAATCATCATTTTAGTGTTGAATGACCCTCACAGCACATTTCATAGGGATTGTGACACCACTCACTCAGGTCTATGATGTACACTGACCATATACCTGCATAATACATTGTATATTTAATGTCCAGCAACAGTATGAAAGAAACCTTGATCAAACACTTTGTCATTTGACGGAGTAAGCTACAAAATATATCATTTTAGTGTTGAACAACCCTCACAGCACATTCAATAGGGATTGTGACACCACTCACTTGAGTCTATGTTGTACACTGAGCATACACCTGCATAATCCATAGTATAATTATTGTCCAGCAACTCTATGAAAGAAACCTTGACCATACACTTTGTCATTTGACAGAGTAAAATACAAAAAAATCATCATTTTGGAGTTGAACGACACTCATTACACATTCCATAGTGATTGTGACACCACTCACTCAGGTCTATGTTTTACACTAACCATATACCTGCATAATCCATAGTATAATTATTGTCCAGCAACTCTATGAAAGAAACCTTGACCAAACACTTTGTCATTTGACGGAGTAAAATACAAAAAATCATCATTTTAGTGTTGAACAGCACATTCCATAGGGATTGTGACAACACTCAGTCAAGTCTATGTTGTACACTGACTATATACCTGCATAATCCATAGTACATTTATTGTCCAGCAACTCGATGAAATAAACCTTGATGAAACACTTTGTCATTTAGCACCGAAAATACAAGAAACATCAATTTAGTGTTGAACAACCCTCACAGCACATTCCATAGGGATTGTGACACCACTCACTCGTGTCTATGTTGTACACTGAGCATACACCTGCACAATCCATAGTATAATTATAGTCCAGTAACTGTATGAAAGAAACCTTGATCGAACACTAAGTGATTTGACGGAGTAAAATACAAAAAATCATCATTTTAGTGTTGAACAACCCTCACTGCACACTCCATGGGGATTGTGACACCACTCACTCAGGTCTATGCTGTACACTGACCATATACCTGCATAACCCATAGTATAATTATTGTCCAGCAACTACATGAAAGAAACGTTGAACAAACATGTTGTCATTTGACGGAGTAAAATACAAAAAAATAATCATTTTGGAGTTGAACGACCCTCACTGAACATTCCATGGGGATTGTGACACAACTCACTCAGGTCTATGCTGTACACTGACCATAACCTGCATAACCCATAGTATAATTATTGTCCAGCAACTCTAATGAAAGACGTTGAACAAACATGTTGTCATTTGACGGAGTAAAAATACAAAAAATAATCATTTTGGAGGTTTTTGACGACCCTCACTGAACAATTCATGGGGATTTGTGACACAACTCACACCCAGGTCTATGCTGTACATTGACCATGGGGACCCTGCTCCCCATGTATTAAATTTATTGTCCAGCCACTCTATGAAAAGAAACGTGAACAAACATGTTGTATTTGACGGGGTAAAAATACAAAAAATAATCATTTTGGGTTTGAAACGACCCCACTGAACATTCCATTGGGGATTGTGCCCACTCACTAGGTTATGCCTGTACACCTGACTTATACCTGCATAACCCCATGTATAATTATTGTCCAGCAACTACAGGAAAGAAACTTTAGATGAAACACTTTTGTCATTTAGCAGATAAAAATACATAATCATCATTTTAGTGTCGAACAACCATCACAGGACATTTGATAGGGATTCTTTAGTGTGAAAAACCCTCACAGGACATTCGATAGGGATTGTGACACACTCACTCGTGTCTATGTTGTACACAGAGCATACACCTGCATAATCCATAGTATAATTATTGTCCAGCAACTCTATGAAAGAAACCTTGATCAAACACTTTGTCATTTGGCAGAGAAAAAATACAAAAAATCATCATTTTAGTGTGTTGAACGACCCTCACAGCACATTCCATGGGGATTGTGACACCACTCACTCAGGTCTATGATGTACACTGACCATATACCTGCATAATCCATAGTATAATTATTGTCCAGCAACTCTATGAAAGAAACCGTGACCAAACACTTTGTCATTTGGCAGAGAAAAATACAAAAAATCATCATTTTAGTGTTGAACGACCCTCACAGCACATTCCATGGGGATTGTGACACCACTCACTCAGGTCTATGATGTACACTGACCATATACCTGCATAATACATTGTATATTTAATGTCCAGCAACAGTATGAAAGAAACCTTGATCAAACACTTTGTCATTTGACGGAGTAAGCTACAAAATATATCATTTTAGTGTTGAACAACCCTCACAGCACATTCAATAGGGATTGTGACACCACTCACTTGAGTCTATGTTGTACACTGAGCATACACCTGCATAATCCATAGTATAATTATTGTCCAGCAACTCTATGAAAGAAACCTTGACCAAACACTTTGTCATTTGACGGAGTAAACTACAAAATACATCATTTTAGTGTTGAACAACCCTCACAGCACATTCCATAGGGATTGTGACACCACTCAGTCGTGTCTATGTTGTAAACTGAGCATACACCTGCATAATCCATAGTATAATTATTGTCCAGCATGAAAGAAACCTTGACGAAACATTCTGTCATTTTACGGAGTAAAATACAAAAATCATCATTTTGGAGTTGAACGACCCTCCTAGCACATTTCATAAGGATTGTGACACCACTCAGTCGTGTCTATGTTGTACACTGAGCATACACCTGCATAATCCATAGTATAATTATTGTCCAGCAACTCTATGAAAGAAACCTTGACCAAACATTTTGTCATTTGACGGAGTAAAATACAAAAAATCATCATTTTAGTGTTGAACAACCCTCATAGCACATTCCATGGGGATTGTGACACCACTCACTCGGGTCTATGCTGTACACTTACCATACACCTGCATAATACATAGTACATTTATTGTCCAGCAACTCTATGAAAGAAACCTGGACCAAACACTTTGTCATTTGACCGAGTAAAATACCAAAAAAATCCTAATTTTAGTGTTGAACAACCCTCATAGCACATTCCTTGGGGATTGTGACACCACTCACTCAGGTCTATGCTGTACACTGACCATACACCTGCATAATACATAGTACATTTATTGCCCAGCAACTCTATGAAAGAAACCTGGACCAAATACTTTGTCATTTGACCGAGTAAAATACAAAAAAATCATAATTTTAGTGTTGAACAAGCCTCACAGCACATTCCATAGGGATTGTGACACCACTCACTCAGGTCTATGTTGTGCACTGTCAATATACCTGCATAATTCATAGTATAATTATTGTCAAGCAACTCCATGAAAGAAACCTTGATGAAACACTTTGTCATTTGGCAGAGAAAAATACTAAAAATCATCATTTTAGTGTTGAACAACCATCACAGCACATTCCAGACATATTGTGACACCACTCACTCGTGTCTATGGTGTAAACTGAGCATACACCTGCATAATCCATAGTATAATTATTGTCCAGCAACTCTATGAATGAAACTGTGACCAAACATTTTGTCATTTGACAGAGTAAAATACAAAAAATCATCATTTTGGCATTGGACGACCCTCATAGCACATTCCATAAGGATTGTGACACCACTCACTCAGGTCTATGTTGGACACTGAGCATACACCTGCATACTCCATAGTATAATTATTGTCCAGCAACTCTTTCAAAGAAACCTAGAACAAACACCTTGTCATTTGACCGAGTAAAATACAAAAATCATAATTTTAGTGTTGAACAACCCTCATAGCACATTCCATCGGGATTGTGACACCACTCACTCGGGTCTATGCTGTACACTGACCATACACCTGCATAATACATAGTACATTTATTGTCCAGCAACTCTATGAAAGAAACCTGGACCAAACACTTTGTCATTTGAACGAGTAAAATACAAAAAAATCATAATTTTAGTGTTGAACAAGCCTCACAGCACATTCCATAGGGATTGTGACACCACTCACTCAGGTCTATGTTGTACACTGTCAATATACCTGCATAATCCATAGTGTAATTATTGTCCAGCAACTTCATGAAAGAAACCTTGATGAAACACTTTGTCATTTGGCAGAGAAAAATACTAAAAATCATCATTTTAGTGTTGAACAACCCTGACAGCACATTCCAGACAGATTGTGACACCACTCACTCGTGTCTATGGTGTAAACTGAGCATACACCTGCATAATCCATAGTATAATTATTGTCCAGCAACTCTATGAAAGAAACCTTGACCAAAAATTTTGTCATTTGACGGAGTAAAATACAAAATACAAAAAATCATCATTTTAGTGTTGAACAACCCTCATAGCACATTCCATGGGGATTGTGACACCACTCACTCAGGTCTATGTTGTACTGAGCATATACCTGCATAATCCATAGTATAATTATTGTCCAGCAACTCTATGAAAGAAACCTTGACCAAACATTTTATCATTTGACGGAGTAAAATACAAAAAATCATAATTTTGGAGTTGAACGACCCTCATAGCACATTCCATAAAGATTGTGACACCACTCACTCATGTCTATGTTGTACACTGAGCATACACCTGCATAATCCATAGTATAATTATTGTCCAGCAACTCTATGAAAGAAATTTACCTTATGCACTCCTGCAGTTGATGGTAGGGCTGTATACAGAATATAATGTATACCGAGAGAATTGGCCACACACTGTAGAAGTAGTTCGCCGGACAAGGAAAATTGTCTACTGACCAACGGACGGACAGGGTAAACACTATAATATGCCACCGACAACTATCATTGCGGTGGCATGAATAACCTCATACACAGAAAATACCTGCCAAACCACACAACACATACCACATATACCCACTACTGTACTATGTGACATGTAAGCAGTTACCTTAGTGTATTGTCCTTGGTGTCTACTCACCTATTATGCGAGTAAATATGGCTTTACCTATGGGTGACGTGTACACTAACAATAGGCTGAGCATCAGATTGAAAAGTTTACACATCAGAGATTGATGGGAGAAATGCTCAGATATCTCGTCTTTTGTATAGTTTACTGACATAATATTTATAGCACGCCGTTGTCATATATGTCTATGATGTAATGCACCAAATTTTGTTTGGCTTACTGTCATAGTATTTGCTGTATGTTTCAAACGCACGAAGTGGTGTAACTGTCGGTGGCTTGTACATACAAAAATGGCGGAGACGGCAACTCAATGTACCATATAGTATACATTTACAGGACAATATTCACATATGTTATATTCATATATCACATCACTCTTATGAAGCATTTATCATTGAAGCCAAATGTATCTATCTATGACCTAATACATTGACGAAGGCACCAACCGTGCGGAAATTTATTTCGATTATTTTCTAAACATCCGCGTCTGTAATTGAAATCCGAGCAGTTCCCATAGTTCGTAGTCTCCCGTCCGGCACTTAAAGGAGCCATACATTTTCTGACCGACTGGTAAAGTAGCACGGACTTCCTATAAACGTGCTGTCACATATATGGTATATTTCTGCGGTTGTTTTCCTTCTATTTAAATATGCCCCATTTATGTTTCGTTAACAATTCTGACCGCTGTGCCAGACATGCCGTCATAAATGGTGACTTCATTATGATGCCATATACTGTATCAACGCCACGAGCGAATAACGTTAATGAATACAACTTACAAGTGCCAATTTGTATTAAAGTTTGACGAGTTGTTAGAAAGATAATTGTCAAGTGACACTACTTATTTACCCACCCTCGTACACAGTACATTATATGAGTATTATTACCTTTTATCATAGAATCAGACAATGTATCCAATGTCCACCAGCAAGTCACATTCCCCTTACGAGGCCGCAATGGGAATCCTCAAGTCACCAGTTGCCCATTGTCATGTTATGTTCGTTACCCCTGCATAAAAAATAATATTTTACATATGCTTCGGGAGAGGTTCCACACTCAATTCTGTGTTCCCGATATTCAGATATGTATATACTAGACAGGCGCTCATGTCGTCACATTCTCCTACAAGGGTCACAATGGGGATCCTCAGATCACAAGTTGGCATCCTCAGATCACATGTTGGCAATGTTCGTGTTCTTTTTGTAAAACATATTTTTATACGTTCTTCGGGAGAAGTGCCCCACTCAAGTGTGTGATATTCAGACACATATACTGGACAATATAGACAAGAGTTCATGCCGTCACATTCCCCTTATGTGGGTGGAAGGTGGGTGCAAGCGATGGGTAATTTAACGATCGGGGTTCATCCTTACCGGAATTCCGACTGGAGACCTGGTTTGGCCCTCACATACGTCTTTGGTATTTTGTATGTGACAGTTGAATCTGGTTATACCCCTTATGTGAGTATTACGATTATTCGTAATCCTATTTTAGGGGAAGGGTCCAAGTGACTTTGGTGTGGTATGGACCTGCCACCAGGTCAGGATATTCTAATTTCAGGGCTGAATATATAATGTTTCTCGATGTAAATATTCCGTTCTGATTTTGAATTTCCCCTTTCCCCCCAATGCAGCAGGTTAAAACGGGATCGAACCCGTTTGCCCGGCCTTACATGACCTTAGCTGTTGATAGGCCGTTAAACACCAATAAACAAACAAACAAACAAACAAACACATTCCCCTTAAGGGGTCACAATGGTCATCCTCAGATCACCAGTTGCTCATTTTCGTGATATTTTTGTCAATCATGAATAAAACATAGGTATTAACGATCACAGGTAGCTCAAGTTATATACATCAGTTTCTGATGTACACCGCAGTATGTTCTTGTGGTACAAGCTGTAGTTGTTGCATTCAATGAGACACAGACTAACACAAGAAACACGCAGATGCAAAAAAATCACCCTACAATATGTTTACCAGTAGTATTGAAAATAACAATGCTTGTTTAACGAGAATGGGCCCCACTGGGACTCGAACCCAGGTCACTAGTACGAATACCAGTATGCTAGCCGCTGCACTACAAGGCCTGACCAAACCGAGAAACACAACATTATTAAATTCAATACTATGTTAATTTTTATAAAGCTTCTGTATAAAAACATTATTAAAATTTGCACCGGTACACTGTGGCATGTAAATGTTGGTATATGGTCAATGTACAACATAGACATGGCCATATTGAACGTTCTGTGAGGGTCGTTCAACAAGAACAAGTATTTATTTTTTTCGTCAAATGACAAAGTTTTTCTGCCAAGGTTTCTTCATAGAATTGCCCCACAATAAATAGCATATGGATTCAGCAAGTAGTATATAGTCGGTGTACAACATAGACGTGAGTGAGTGCCGTGACAATCCCTATTGAAAGTGAATGGGTTTAAAGGTACATGCCCACTCAATAGGCACTTTGTACAGGAATTAAATACGTGTACAATTGTGTCACTATTCCACCATTTCTAAAAGTTACGAGTGCCCTCTATACAGATATAATCCAGATCTCCAGATAAGCAATTATTAATTGAGTATTTTCACTCCATCATTTCTGAAGCAATTGGGTATTTCAAAATTTTAATTGTGTAAAATAGAATCACACTACTGTTTACACATCAGCAGACCGCGCTTATTCAATCTTGGAGACAATTCTAATGAAATACCAAGATGTGTTTTCATGGAAAAATAAGAAAATATGGTATATTTATGGTCTGTTTATTGTTTTATGTAGCATGATAAAGATACCACAAATTTTTCATTGCTTTTTGTTACTCATTTTTTGTTTATCATTCAACGTGAACAACAAAATTTTGTAAATATATTGTTTTCAATGATACATATATTGTTTTCAATGGCCTTGATTGGCTCGAATCATGAGGCGTCTGTTGTTGTCATATGCCAAGGTAAACCAGTCCTTATATATTACTGTACTGTTATTAGTTATCAACTACAGCGACATGTAAACAGTTACCCGAGTGCATTGTAACTGGTGTTTACTCGCCTACTATGCAAAATCTAGCTTTACCTATGAGTTACCCATAGTGTACACTAACAATCGGCTGTGCATCAGATTGAAAAGTTTACAATTTGAACTTTATTTTGAGATTCCGACAGAAATGCTCAGATATCTTGTTTTTTGTTTAATTTGCTGGCATAATATTTACAGCACGCTGTTGTCATATCTGTCTATTATGTATAGCAAATTTTATTAGGGGTACCATCTTATTATTTGGAATGCAGGAAGTATTACTTGATGGGAGTGATGAAATGGAACTCTCAACATACAATAACTTATATATTAGTACATACCAGTAACCATCGAAAATCCTTCCCACTTGCTTCCATGCCTAAGAATGTACGCCAACATCTTGGAGAGCGACACCTGCTGCCTCTATAACAATTGATACAGGATGAGTGGTACATCAAATAACAAGAGTGCACAAAATACCATTTATTTAACCAGGTGAGGATATTATCATGCAATAATGCACAAGTGATTTGGTCTTCATGCTAAACAAACGAGCGAGTATAGCAGTACAAGCCAATCACAAGAGAGCACTATTCGAGGTGTGGGGTCACGTGTTTCCGAACGGCGTGACGTTATGTTTTTGTTTTAGATGTGTTCACAGTAGATTTCATTTAATATAATTCTAATGGAATTACATACCGCAGCAAATGCGGGACATGTTGACCTTCATTGTATAGACGGCTTTAATCTCATAATTCTGTTGTTCTGATGGTTACCGTAAATGTAAATAAAAACGGTACGATTGGGAGGAAGATTTTAAAGAAAATCTATTGTAAAAATTACTTCAGAGATTACGTCAAGTCGGAAAATGGGGTTCGGAAACCATGTGATCACACACCTTGCTATATAAAAATTATAATTGGTCATACGGTAAATAAGTTATAGCAGAATGGAAAATGTGACGGTCACACAACTTTTGCATCCCTCTATGACATTTTCGCTACACGATGAGATAAAATAGATATTTTTAATAGGACTCATTCAAAATTGTAGTACGAATGTCCAGATAACTTACCTCCAGCTCCTCACTCTATCCAAATGTGATGCCGATGTCAACAACAGGGTATGACATGATCACCGCTGGCGCACTGGCAGATGCAGCCTAGAATAATATGACAGGTAGAAATGCAGAGATGTTACTATTACATACGACACACATCTGTCATGGAAATGGTGATTGATAGGTGTTTTACAACTGTTCAAAAGTAAGGACATATCCAGACGGGAATGCATCTGTACGAGTATGAAACATAACTTCAGCACTGAAATTAGAACACCGAGTTAGTGTCCTGATCTGGTGCAAGGCACCCATACTGCAGCTGATAACTTAGCATTGGGTGAGGAAAGAAGTGAAAGTGAATGGGTTTAACGTCCCACGAGACGGGACACAGTTTAAAGTCTCACCCGACAGACCAGTGGGGTGGAAATACTATGAAAGTATTGTTGATGCCCAAGGCGTGGTTTGAACGCACAACCTCCGGATTGGAAGTCAGGTGTTCTAACCCCTGGGCCACAAACCATCCATGGCAAAATATCCAATGGGTAAAACCAGACCTTACCTGACATGGGTGGGGGCAGAGGGGAATAGTAAATTATGTTCCGATTAATCAGGCCTGCATTTACAATATCCGGTTCTTGTCACAGGTACCCGACCTCACCAGTAAACACTTAGACACATATCGATTTACATTGAGCAGTGTCTTACAACAAGTGATAGCTACTGCAGTAGATACTGTCCTGGTGCTGCACAGGGCTACAGCAGACTGGCAAACGGCTTACGTTTAGTATGGTACATTACCATTACGTCCTACACAGAATATTTTAGGTTTGAAAAGACATCTAAAATAGTCATACATTACTTATTTTGAGGTCTATATTAAATGGTCACCAAACAAAATTTATATAACTTTAACTTTAACATTTGCATACTTAATGGTACCCAGATTGTTTACTTACTTCCTTATCGCCTTGGGTTGATGCTTCACCCACGCCTTGGGTTGGTGCAAGAGACTTCCGGTCAACCTTGCTGGACAATAAATATACTATGGATTATGCAGGTATATGGTCAGTGTACAACATAGACCTGAGTGAGTGGTGTCACAATCCCCATGGAATGTGCTTTGAGGGTTGTTCAACACTAAAATGATGATTTTTTGTATTTTTCTCTGTGAAATGACAGTGTTTCATCCAGGTTTCTTTCATAGAGTTGCTGGACAATAATTATACTATGTATTATGCAGTTGTATGGTCAGTGTACAGCATAGACCAGAGTGAGTGGTGTCACCATCCCTATGGAATGTGCTGTGAGGGTTGTTCAACACTAAAATTATGATTTTTTGTATTTTATATACTCTGTCAAATGACAAAGTGTTTGATCAAGGTTTCTTTCATAGAGTTGCTGGACAATAATTATACTATGGCTTATGCTGGTAAATGGGCAGTGTACAACATAGACCTGAGTGAGTGGTGTCACAATCCCCATGGAATGTGCTGTGAGGGTTGTTCAACACTAAAATGATGATTTTTTGTATTTTTCTCTGTGAAATGACAAAGTGTTTGGTCAAGGTTTCTTTCATAGAGTCGATGGACAATAATTATACTATGGATTATGCAGTTATATGGTCAGTGTACAGCATATAGCTGAGTGAGTGGTGTCACAATCCCTATGGAATGTGCTGTGAGGGTTGTTCAACACTAAAATGATGATATTTTGTATTTTACTCTGTCAAATGACAAAGTGTTTGGTCCAGGTTTCTTTCATAGAGTTGCTGGACAATAAATATACTATGTATTATGCAGGTGTATGGTCAATGTACAGCATAAACCCGAGTGAGTGGTGTCACAATCCCCATGGAATGTGCTATGAGGGTTGTTCAACACTAAAATTATGATTTTTTTGTATTTTACTCCGTCAAATGACAAAGTGTTTGCTCTAGGTTTCTTTTAAAGAGTTGCTGAACAATAATTATACTATGGATTATGCAGGTATATGGTCAGTGTACAACATAGACCTGAGTGAGTGGTGTCACAATCCACATGGAATGTGCTGTGAGGGTTGTTCAACACTAAAATGATGATTTTTTTGTATTTTCCTCTGTGAAATGACAAAGTGTTTGGTCAAGGTTTATTTCATAAAGTTGCTGGACAATAATTATACTATGGATTATGCAGTTGTATGGTCAGTGTACAGCATAGACCAGAGTGAGTGGTGTCACAATCCCTATGGAATGTGCCGTGAGGGTTGTTCAACACTAAAATTAGGATTTTTTGTATTTTACTCTGTAAAATGACAAAGTGTTTCATCCAGGTTTCTTTCATAGAGTTGCTGGACAATAATTATACTATGGAGTATGCTGGTATATGGGCAGTGTACAACATAGACCTGAGTGAGTGGTGTCACAATCTCCATGGAATGTGCTGTGAGGGTTGTTCAACACTAAAATGATGATTTTTTTGTATTTTTCTCTGTGAAATGACAAAGTGTTTGGTCAAGGTTTCTTTCATAGAGTTGCTGGACAATAATTATACTATGGATTATCCAGTTATATGGTCAGTGTACAGCATATACCTGAGTGAGTGGTGTCACAATCCCTATGGAATGTGCTGTGAGGGTTGTTCAACACTAAAATGATGATTTTTTGTATTTTCCTCTGTGAAATGACAAAGTGTTTGGTCAAGGTTTATTTCATAAAGTTGCTGGACAATAATTATACTATGGATTATGCAGTTGTATGGTCAGTGTACAGCATAGACCAGAGTGAGTGGTGTCACAATCCCTATGGAATGTGCCGTGAGGGTTGTTCAACACTAAAATTATGATTTTTTGTATTTTACTCCGTCAAATGACAAAGTGTTTGCTCTAGGTTTCTTTTAAAGAGTTGCTGAACAATAATTATACTATGGATTGTGCAGGTATAAATCCCTATGGAATGTGCCGTGAGGGTTGTTCAACACTAAAATTATGATTTTTTGTATTTTACTCCGTCAAATGACAAAGTGTTTGCTCTAGGTTTCTTTTAAAGAGTTGCTGAACAATAATTATACTATGGATTGTGCAGGTATAAATCCCTATGGAATGTGCCGTGAGGGTTGTTCAACACTAAAATTATGATTTTTTGTATTTTACTCCGTCAAATGACAAAGTGTTTGCTCTAGGTTTCTTTTAAAGAGTTGCTGAACAATAATTATACTATGGATTGTGCAGGTATATGGTCAGTGTACAACACAGATCTGAGTGAGTGGTGTCACAATCCCCATGGAATGTGCTGTGAGGGTTGTTCAATACTAAAATGATGATTTTTTGTATTTTTCTCTGTGAAATGACAAATTGTTTGGTCAAGGTTTCTTTCATAGAGTTGCTGGACAATAATTATACTATGGATTATGCAGTTGTATGGTCAGTGTACAGCATAGACCAGAGTGAGTGGTGTCACAATCCCTATGGAATGTGCTGTGAGGCTTGTTCAACATTAAAATGATGATTTTTTGTATTTTACTCCGTCAAATGACAAACTGTTTGGTCAAGGTTTCTTTCATAGAGTTGCTGGACAATAATTATAGTATGGATTATGCAGGTATATGGTCAGTGTACAACATAGACCCGAGTGAGTGCTGTCACAATCCTTATGGAATGTGCTATGAGGGTCGTTCAACTCCAAATTGATGATTTTTTGTATTTTACTCCGTCAAATGACAAAATGTTTGGTCACGGTTTCTTTCATAGAGTTGCTGGACAATAATTATACAGGTGTATGCTCAGTTTACACCATAGAAACGAGTCAGTGGTGTCAGAATCCCTATGGAATGTGCTGTGAGGGTTGTTCAACACTAAAATGATGTGTTTTTGTATTTTTATCTGCTAAATGACAAAGTGTTTCATCAAGGTTTCTTTCATAGAGTTGCTGGACAGTGGACAATAAATATACTATGGCTTATTCAGGTATATGGCCAGTGTACAAGATAGACATGAGTGAGTGGTGTCACAATCCCTATGGAATGTGCTGTGAGGGTTGTTCAACACTAAAATGATGATTTTTTGTATTTTACTCCATCAAATGACAAAGTGTTTGGTGAAGATTTCTTTCATAGAGTTGCTGGACAATAATTATACTATGGATTATGCCGGTATATGGCCAGTGTACAACATAAACATGAGTGAGTGGTGTCACAATCCCTATGGAATGTGCTGTGAGGGTTTTTCAACACTAAAATTATGATTTTTTGTATTTTACTCCGTCAAATGACAAAGTGTTTGATCAAGGTTTCTTTCATAGAGTTGCTGGACAATAATTATAGTATGGATTATGCAGGTATATGGTCAGTGTACAGCATAGACCTGAGTGAGTGGTGTCACAATCCCCATGGAATGTGCTGTTTGGGTTGTTCAACACTAAAATGATGATTTTTTGTATTTTTCTCTGTGAAATGACAAAGTGTTTGGTCAAGATTTCTTTCATAGAGTTGCTGGACAATAATTATACTATGGATTATGCAGTTATATGGTCAGTGTACAAGCATAGACATGAGTTGAGTGGTGTCACAATCCCTATGGAATTGTGCGTGAGTTCAACACTAAAATGATGATATTTTTAGTATTTTACTCCTCAAATGACAAAGTGTTTTGCTCTAGGTTTCTTTTTTAAAGAGTTGCTGAACAATAATTATACTATGGATTATGCAGGTATATGGTCAGTGTACAACATAGACCTCAGTGAGTGGTGTCACAATCCCCATGGAATGTGCTGTGAGGGTTGTTCAACACTAAAATTATGTGTTTTTGTATTTTTATCTGCTAAATGACGAGTTGCTGGACAATGGACAATAAATATACTATGGATTATGCAGGAATATGGCCAGTGTACAAGATAGACATGAGTGAGTGGTGTCACAATCTGTCTGGAATGTGCTGTGAGGGTTGTTCAACACTAAAATGATGATTTTTTTTGTATTTTACTCCATCAAATGACAAAGTGTTTGGTGAAGATTTCTTTCATAGAGTTGCTGGACAATAATTATTCTATGGATTATTCAGATATATGGCCAGTGTACAACATAGACATGAGTGAGTGGTGTCACAATCCCTATGGAATGTGCTGTGAGGGTCGTTCAACACACAACGACACCCCAATAAGAGTGTCAAGACGGGACAACTTTAACGGACAGAAAATTATATATGGCCTACGACCAACAACAAAATAGTAACTCGAACTAGTATATAACAATATTAACTATATAGCAGGCATGGTGTTTTCGTAACATATATATGTATGATGGTGGGTCTAGTTTTCGGGGTATTAACAAGTTCATCAACTAGCGATTTTTATAAAACATAACATATGAGCTAAATTAATTGTCAGTTCAATAGAATGATAAACATTTATTTCAATGTTTATTGCCTTCAAAATAAGATTGTTGTTTGATTAAAAGTCGCGTTAGCGTGTTTAGCAACACACGAGTCAGCCATCTTGAATATTGACTTATGGTTGGAGTTTTCGGGGTATGTTCTGAAAGTGTCGATAAATTTGCTAATTCGTCACGATTTTATATGTTATATCATCTCGCAGATGAATGAGGCACAGTGAAGGAAAACTTGAAACTTTTCTATTGATTATGATTTTAACAATATTAAACTTAAAGAGCAGATTAATGGCGGACGCAGAAAATCACGAAAATCACGGTAGGTTCGTGAACAAAATGACCTAAATGGCAAACATTACCAGTATTTAGTCCAAACACTGGATTTGGTGGCATTTTTAAGAACTTAATATAGGTAGTGTCATGCTTATTTTAATGACCTGACGTAAATCACATCGCGGCTGCACAAAAGCCACAAATGTCTTCAAATTAAAAAATATGTGAATACCCCGAAAACTCCGACTACCCCGAAAACTGGCGTCACGGCCATACACTATAATCTAATATACACCAATACAAGATTGTAATCGATACGTCGCTGAATTGCAGTGCAATGTGCAATGGCAACGACGCGAAAACAACGATGCAAGAAGCGAGAAGGCAAATTGAATGAATAAAACCGAGTAATCCGATCAGAAAGACCGATTCGGATACCTTCGGTTGCTGAGCCGCTTAGAAGATTGAGAAAAGTTTTTGAGATTGGAGGCTATATATCTGAAGTAATTTAGATTAGAGCCTATCTATCGGAAGGTTATCTATCGCTGGCTTGACTCCAGTACCTGTCATCTCATTTCCGCCATCTTTGTGGTTTCTTGTGGAAAAGGAAACTTTGAGACGGACATAATTTACGGTAAAATACAAAAAATAAATGTTTTTTAAATGTTTCTTTTCTTTAAAATTACTTTATTATTATTGTTATTATATTATTTTATGCGTTATATGGTGTATAATTAATAAAAAAAAGCATTAATAAAAAGGATATTACACCTTTCAAATTCAAACTTTTTGATAAAATGTGTGTGTATCATGTAAACCTATCCATTATTACGGCTATGCAGATTAAACAAATATTCTCTCTAATACAATTTAAGAACGAGTATAATATTATTTTGTTTTCTTCCTTTCGTGAACAATTGGTCCGATATGTTGATTTTATCACCGATTTCATCATGTTAGTTTAAAAAATCTTGGACAGACTGACAGGTATGTAATTGACATATAAGAATAGGCCGTATTCCTCTTGGCTTATTTTACTGCCAAATATGGATTTAGTGCAATGTGGCGGCTGCATAATAGCATCCCTTGCATTCTCCCACTCACCGATTCATTTCCACATAATAGGTGGTCATTTCGACAGTTGTGTACATTTTATCTGGATAGAATAACAGTAATGCATTGACGATGTGTTAAATGATTGCTAAAGTAAATACAGCAATAGTACAGTTGAAAGAGATAACTGGCGGCATACCCAAAGGCAGTATGATTGGACCGACCATGTTGCTGCTATATATATATTAATACTAAATTGAAGTTGCGCACCGCTCGCCCCTGTAGAATGTGAAGATGAAAGTTCCGGAGATGTCATAACTTAATGTTGGATTTATAACTATTTGTGTTGTTTTGTAATATACATATTGTAAATGCAATAAAATAATAACTAAATTTCATGAATTGCTGTGTTTTGTGAAATCTACTTCAATCATTCATGTATGCGATGGACATGTTCACAGGGCTCTCAGTAGTAATTAACTTTATATTCGGGATCATTTGATTCCTTTATTTTATTTTTGTTTGCAATACTTTTGTCAATTTTATGAGTCATAATCTGTTTTACACACATGTTCATCAACAAACTTTCCACTAATTTAATTAACATTTGAAATGATGCATAAGTTAGGTTACAAATATTCAATTTCACCATTATTATAAAAGTAACCTACACTAGGAGCACCGAGGGTAGTGGGTCAAAAAGGCCCATTTACCAGGACGGCCCGGGTCAAAAAGGCCCAGTTTCAAAAGGTATACCAAAAAGGCCCAGTTTTAGGGGGGTCAGAACGGCCCACTTTATTTATGTGCTATATAACGGGGAGAATATACAATTTTGAAAGAACAAGATGGAAGAATATTTTGTTGATTGCGGGTATGGTTTCTTTCGTGCATTATTATTATGTGTTAAACATTGTTAGGTATTAACACAATTAATACCTAACATGTAACTAATAATGGAGTGTAATTGCAAGTTCGTGTGAATCATGTGTGATTGATCAGCTAATTCACGGTAATTTTACCGCGTGTGCCGGTAACTTAATTGATCTGTTGTGAAGTGGCTTCGGATTTGGGATACCACATCTTTAATCACGTCTACAAAAGAAACTAATCAGACGATACCGCCAATTACTGAAAGCCAGTTGTCAAAATATGTTTGATGTATTTTCATTATGAAAGGTGATAATGTTAGTTTTTGTTGTGCAATATTATTTGTTTATCGCCGGAATGTATTGAGTAAAAGATTGAGGGCATATATATACACAGAAAACTCTCATACGGTCTCTCAGTGTTCATTTAGCGTATGCTTTGATACATAGATATTTGCGGCTGATTTATTCTGCGTCAGTATTGTTCATATAGATATAATTTGTATTGTTCCATTTATTATAATTTTGATTGATTTAATTCTAATTTCGATTTTGTATTTCTTTTTTTTATTTAAATTATTGGTTTTGTGACATTGTACGTTTGTATGTGTTAGCATGGCTTACCCTTGTATTTCATGTGACCGCGAGGTTCGTCCCAGGCAATATGCCGTTGCCTGTGACTGGTGTGGCGGGTGGCAGCATAACGTGTGGGACGGGTAAGTTGATGTTGTATTCATAATATTTGTATTTAATATTAGTTAAAATAAGTTAGTTATTGTGACGATTGTCTTACGATTGTGAGATTATTAAATGAAATGATAAACATATTAATACTAATTTCTTATTTCTCATTATAAATGTGTTTCCAACTGACAATAGAATCGTCTCCAGTGGAAACGATTATTGTGCGTAATATAAACTTAGCATACTTGTAGGTATTTCTCTTGCTGCCTATCGCGAGGCCGTGCGGTTGGGCGGGGTGACGTTCGTCTGCCAGCCGTGCGTAGGAAGGGAGCGCCGTGCCGAGGAGGATGTGCCGCCCATACTCGAACTGAGCGTAAGCATTATTATTAGAGTATATTATTAATAATTGCGCAATTCTATTTTATACCTGTAACATGAGGATATGATGGCCAATGTTGGTTCAGTTGGGTACTCCGATTTCTTCTCATGTTAATGGTCAAGATATTTGGTGGCGATAATTTATTGATGTTTTATACTATAAGTGCCGATTTCTTCTCATGTTAATGGTCACGATATTTGGTGGCGATAATTTATTGATGTTTTATACTATAAGTGCCGATTTATTCTCATGTTAATGGTCACGATATTTGGTGGCGATAATTGATTGATGTTTTATACTATAGGTGCTAGTTGCGAGTGACGACGACGTGCACGCCGATCTTGGAAAGGTATTATATAATATATAATATGGGACAGGCTCTGAGAAAACAAACTTTCTTTATTAACTTCTCTATGTTTCGTAAATGACGCCAAATGACGTCACAATGTCGGGGTGTGTTATTCCCATTGGGGACCGTTTCTTATTGTCATTGTACTTCCATCCAAGACGTGATGTCAGAGACGGTCATCGAGGACAACGGGGTTACATTCACCATCATCGACGGCGGGTCACAGAAGCGAACGCGCGTGTTGATATCCAGTCTTGGATACGCGTACGGCGTGAAGGTGAGTTCCGAATGTCCGTCCGTCATACCACACGTCCGTCCGTAAAATTACATTCAATCAATCAATCAACCAGTATGTATAAAAGGTATGTCCTTCCGTCATACCATACATCCGTCAGTATTATTCCATTTAATCAATAAATCAGTCAATCAATCGATCAATCAATATGTCGCTGTTCCATCTGTACCATAACTTGTAACTTTCTACAGCGCGAGAACAAGTCGTCCATGGTGTGGCGGTGCACATCCCGAAGTCGAGCAGTTAAGTGTCCGGTGCTGGTAAAGTAGTTCGGCGACACATTCCGACAGATGAACGAGCACCTACATCCATCCGTGTCTGACCGTCAGCTGAAGACATAAGTGTATGCGAAGGTACGTCAAAAGTTTGTGTATTTATTTTGTATAATTGTATACACTCGGTCAACGTCGATGTTTGTCTGTCTGTGCGTAGTTTGTTATAATTATAACTGGGTGTCTCATGATTATCTTTCATGTAACAATATATTGTAGGTCAGAGGTACTGCGCGCCATGAAGTGTTCAAGCCCGCCATGAGCATAGTCGAGGATCATCGACAGCGACGAATTCCTGGTAGCCGACATAGCATATCAGGGCCAGCGGTCTGGCGGAGACGTACCGGCAGAGATTGGGGCTCCACGCGTTCGTCCGGATGCTGCTGTCCCTCCAGTTCCTGCCGGCATCCCACATCCGACGGGCCTTCGAGACGCTGGAGGACCGAGCGACGACGCCGGAAACCGCGGGTCCTGTACACCATGCGGTGTTAGATATATGTTTATGATTATGACTTTGTTATGACTTTAAAACACCATTATGCCATAAACTTTATGTGCTGAAATATTACACTTCCCAGTTGATTTGTTTAAAAAAACAACTAACTTGAGTAGCATACCAAACCAATCGAATTTACCCTATCTCGAAACTAGGTCATTCCATGTTTACTGCAGCAGCCACAATACACAGCTGTGAAAGCTCTCAACAGTTTTAATGCGATAAAATGTGGTTTTGTTGACCTTATAAGGTTGATGACAAAAGGTAATAAGTATTTTGGACATATTTAACCCCCATGTACAAAAACGAATGATAAATCACATTTTGGATGCTGATTGTCCACATTTTTCCTGTGGTGAATGAACTTCTGTGTTTTCCAGAGTTACCCCATCGAAAACTGCGGTTCAATTCGTGAAATCAAGCGCGCTATGCGTTATATCCGGTGGTGTTCCGAAACAAATTGTGTTCCTTTTCACATTGATTGACGATACGTCTTCGTTTAACAGAACGCAACTTACATTGGAGGCACATATATTCGCTGTTTTAATATCTTTAATATCTTTGTAAAGCAATTACTTATTTTTTTATGAAAACTTAGTGGACCACATTATCAACACTTTCTCCAGTAGTGTTCACTTCGTTTTATATGTGACCTTCATCTTTAAACGAGATGAATCGTGTCTTAGGGATACCATATAATGTAAAATATCATAAAATGTACTTGATATGCCAGTTGTAAGGGTAACTTTTTAAATGTATACTTGTTTTATCCTTTGCAGATACACACTTTAGTATTAACTTACCTTTTCAACGTGCGCTACAATTAATAAATTACAACATTTTAAAAGTCATTTACGTTCAAAATATGACAATATTGTTCCAGATCGGACCGAGTTATCGTATGCCAATATTTTCCAGTGACCTGTATCTGGCCAAGGTGCACATCTTCTATATGTGTAGAAGACGTGTGTATAGTTTCAGATCGATCGACTGAACGGTTTCGGAGGAGTTGTGTACACGAACTATGATACGTACCGTTTTTTAAAAACAGTCGTATAAAAATAAAACGCACGAAAATCTGAACTGTCAACTTTTTGTTGGGGAGTTCTGGCCCTCTCAATAAGTATGTAACTGTTGGGAGTGAATCAGCCTTATGCTAAAATGAATATTATAAAACTCATATATTCACGTCCTCAAAGTTGATGAGAATGCAGGAAATGGCGTTGGGAGCATGCCCGCGGACCCCTAACAACATCGTGCCCTGTGGGCCCTCAACACTGCCCCCACTCTCAATAACTCACAATAATTTAAAATTTTGTTTTTATTTTTCCTTTCCACCCCTACTAATAACATTCCATTCAATTAACTCTTTTGAAAAGGCATTTACACGAATACATTTTCATTCAATGTCACTATGCATTAGATTGTTGTATTTCAGAAAATATTGTGTAAATAATGACTAGGGTAAAAAATGTGCAATAACATCTTAAGCAATTTTGCGCACCGGCCTATTACAACAGGGAGAAAGAAATGTGAACTGACACGGAACTCGAACCAGTAAACGCTGGTTTACCGTACCATCTGTATACCCACTAAATGAACCGTGTCAGATACACACAACCTTCCCATAGTGAGTTACATACTAACCATGACAGTATATAACACATTTAAGTCAATAGCGCCAATGACGTGTGTCTATAAAGTTATAGCCTATACTGCTGTACGGTCGTTATTCCATCATAATTATTCGACGTTGAGAGATAAGACAGTGCAGACACATAAAGTACAACAACGGGCAAGGAACCCTACTATTATCATAAGCATGAGCAATAGTCAAATAAATCATGCATTTCTGAACGAAATATATAGTTTGTAGTTTAAATTAAATTTCAATCAAAACGTATTTTAATATCCATTTTTGTAGAATTAATCCTTTGCGCTAATACGTAATACACATAGTCGAGTTGCCGGCCCTATATGAACTATACGAGACCCTGCAATGGTAATTACTGTAAACTTGTTTGATGGAAATGTGTTCTATATGGTTAGGGGAGAATATTCAGCTTGGTTGCTACTTGTGTAATGTTGAGCAATTCTCAGAATTCAAGATGGCCGCCGCCGCCATCTTGGATTTTGACAAATGTTCAACTTTTGATCTTGATGGCCTATCCAGTCGTGTAATACCTCCTTTTAGGGGTTGTAGAGGGTGGGGAGTACATTTTTGCTGTTAACTTTCCGATATAGGGACAGTGTCAATGTAAAATCAGAGGTAGGAGGTAAAAATATTGTCATTATTCCCAAGAATGGAAGACGGAACCACAATATGAAACACAATATATAATTTTTTTTTTTTAATATCTTTAGGCTTCCTGCCTACGTATACGTATAAATAAAGATAAACTTTACATTTACAGGCTTGCCTAACATTGAAAATGTGGTCTAAATGACAGGCCTACTGGTGCGATACATATACAGCATGACACAAATTGGTCACCCATTTTTGAAGGAAAACAATGAAATGACATAGTGATACTCATAGCTCTGCTCTGTTCCGTGACTAGATATTGAACTGTGCATGTATTAACGAATAATAAAGCAAGAACTGATCTATGGATGACATAGTGGCATTCATATATATTGGCATGAAATAACGAACGGTATAGCAAGAACTGGCCAATGGATGGCATAGTGACACTCATAGCTCTGTTCAGTGACTAGACATATATATTGGCATCAAATAACAAACGGTATAGCAAGAACTGGCATATGGATGCCATAGTGCCACTCATAGCTCTGTTCAGTGACTAGACATACATACTGGCATCAAATAACAAACGGTATAACAAGAGCTGGCCTATGGATGCCATAATGACACTCATAACTCTGTTCAGTGACTAGACATATACATGTGCATGGATTAACAAACACAATGCAACTGGCTTATGGATGACACAATGGCACCCACATCTCTGTTTAGAAAACGAAATGTAGTTGTAAATGTAATAACAGTACACCATGAACCAAAACAGCTGATGTACATCACCATGACTTATATGGAGACACACTATAGTACCACAGTATTACTGGTAAACAGTCACAACCACCTACTGGTCTTCATCATCGTCGTCTACAACAAGCCACCCTTCGTCCTCTTCAATGTTTACCTGCTTGCTGGTGAACGGACAACAACAGGTGACTCCCCCCTCACACTTGCTGTAGTCCGTGCATGAAAGTCCTGCACTATTGCAACTACAGCGTGCGCTGCTGCATGTCTTTCCATGTGCAGTGCAGCTGCAGCTGACTACATCCAGCAACGCTTGAGGAGCAACTGGTGTTGTTGCGATGGCTGGTGTGACCTTCGAGCCTTCGATGTTCCACCCAAAGTACTCAATGTCTTGAGATTCTTTAGGTGGGTCACGTTGGTCCGCAGCCTTCGACAGTATCGTCTGAAGGTGAGCTCTAAGCACGTGCTGCTGCAGGTTGGCATCAGTCGGTGGCAGTTTTTTCAGTGGCGGAGGCTTCTTACGAGCGGGCACGTGCTTCAATCATTGACATACAACTATTGTGTCCGTAGAGGTGTAGGAAGAAGCTGTATGATGTCGCCTTCAATTTAGCATGGGTTGCTCTAGGAGCTTGAGCGCTGACTGCTGTCCTTTTCCAAAGGGATATGGCACCGTATCGCAGCCCGACAACGCGTGGACAAGCTGGCTGCATTTTTTCTGGGGTCTTAACCGCTCAACAGTTTTGTTGACGTCCAGGACATCACCATTCCACTTTCCAAGTTGAACCCAGGAAACGATGCGCTTCCTCGATATCCAGTACACTAGGAGAACAAACACGTCAGTGTCTTCACTAAGGAAGCGGATGGTTGAGGAGCCATCTGCCGCCGCAGTCAGCATGTAGCTGCAAAGAGTAATGTCCGCCTCCGCATGAGTGACGTCACATTCTAACTTGTTGACAAGCTGGATGGTTTATGGCAACGTATAGCCACTTATATATTGTTCAACAGACTCTTGTTCGTGGCATTATGAAGAATAGCTTCTCGACATGGGAGAGGGGTGTTCGGCGTCAGCCGGACTTCCTTAGCTCTTCCTCTTCTTGTCCGCTCATGGTCCTTGCGCTAGGAGCTTCTTGGTCGTACCTATCAAACAGGAAGATTTTCTTACAGTCCGGAGGGTAGTGGGCCATTCGAGCTGCGATACTGGCAGCCAAATCTCCTGCGGTGCCGGCGACTGGTCAGACGACGTGATACAGCAATTGTCCGGCGTCAACTAGTATCACGTCTGGATCAGGTGGATTTGTGACAGTGACACTCATACCCTTGAGGAGCACGGCCTTGACACCCTTCCTAAGGCAGCCGTACTCATCGATCAGGGCGGGAGGGACTGGACTCAGCTCGAACTGTAAAACATCTGCTAACTCCATGCTGCGCTGCTCTCCCACAACCAACAGCCGACTGAACAGTGTCTCAACGTCATATATGGCCTTTCCCTTGACGGTGACTGCCTTCTTGAGCGCCTCCAGGGTTTTGACCTTTCTCTTTATGGTTGTGTGGAAGTCACTGCTTTGCAAAGCCAAGAACTGTTCGCTCTGCTCACTTCCGATAGCCAGTGCATCCTGAACATTCACTGTAAAGCTGGATGCTTCTCCTTGAGGGGATGAGTATATTTCTCCAGCTCTGACGCGATGTTCCTCCGATCGGTCTCGTCCAGTCTCCTTCTTCCCCCTCCTTCCTCCTTGTGCTTGTTCTTCTCTTCGTCCGCTCCACCATGTGGCTTCTCTTCCTCTCCAGTTTCACTGTACATATCTTCAATGGCGATGTCGAGATGGGCGCATACACTGAAACTGTTGACCCACACGGCAACTTGCTCGGCGCTCGTCGAAATGCCCTTCATGCCTCCAGCACTCTTCCCTCGCTTGATGTATGTCTGTTCGCCAAACGATCGGCTGGCACCGCGGTTCCGCCGTCCGAGTGTCGACAGACATGGGCGCCTGCTAGTAGGTCCTCTTTGGCATGCTTGGGAAGGTGCTCCATCTGTCGTACATACCAGGTCAGGTAGCGGGCATAATTGTGGTGACCTGCGGCGAAGAAATACGGTAAGAAGAAAGTCACCATTCCGCTCTCCGCGCAGGAACATCAGCGCCAGCGGTGTAGGTTT
This sequence comes from Conchocele bisecta, assembly GCA_029237695.1. NCBI lineage: Eukaryota > Metazoa > Mollusca > Bivalvia > Lucinida > Thyasiridae > Conchocele > Conchocele bisecta. The sequence continues at coordinate 78,401,848 of CM055276.1, forward strand.
CACGAGACAATCCATAGCCTCCCGGTCGGATCTTCTCTACATGCATTAAGGTAGTTGCCCAGCTCTTGGTATGTTTTGGCGCCTTTTGAGTAGAAGCTCTGCAACAACACTGCGATGATGAGACGGTATGCTCGTAGAGCATTGGTTCAGGCCTTTCCATTGACGATGCTGGTGATACCACCAAACGCTGCTCTGATGAGAACTTCCACGCCCAATTTTTATTGTTTACATTTTTTTTTCATTTACAATATCTACATATATTGCATTATCAAATTAAAAACCTTTGTTTCAGTTTAGGCACATTTTAAATGAAAATAATGTATTTTTCAGAGTTAGTATTAATAACCACGGAAACATATGACACAGACATATATCGTCTGCAATGTTGCTATTTTGATATATCTACAAAGAAAAACGCAACCTGAGCAGAACAATGTGATTAATAATAACAATTCTCACCATGATGTCTTATTTCTTTGTAATAAATACGCCGCCTGACCCACAGAAACCGGGGTAGATACTTGTTGATGTTGAAGTTGTTGTTGGTCGTCGTACAATCGTCCATCGTGAATACTTGTGTATGGTGGCTTATACGGACAATCTGTAACGTATATACACACAAATAATTCATGATTATAAATCATGTATATTATTAGCATGCCGATCTAACGTGGAAATGAAGACATATGTGAGCTCAAACGACTGTAAACTGTGTGGGTGGGGTAAATGTATGTATGTATACTGTTATATTCATTGAATAGTTGTTTATTGTGATATTGATATAAAAACTAGTGTTAGTATGCGTTTCGTAAGTACACAGGTGTGTATTATCCACGGCTAAGTGAGCTACAACATATGTATGAAGACACACATTGTAACATATGCATTTCAATTGGAATACAGTGGGTGGGGTAATTAAATATGCAATTATATATATGCCTACTGGCACTGAATCAATGACATATCATCAAAAATAGATTCCACACTCATGAAAACCCCTGAAAAGTTATATTACAAGACTCTAGGCCATCGAGATCAAACGTTGAAAATCAGTCAATTTCCAAAATGGCGGCGGCGGCCATCTTGAATTCTGAGAATTGCTCAACATTGCACAAGTAGCAACCAAGCTAATTTTGCTCACATAACCATATATAACACATTTCCATGAAAAAAGTTTACAGTAATTAACATTGCAGGGTCAACATTTTGCCAACAATATTTTATCCGGGCATAGATTTACACCCATTTTCAAGCAACCGGAAACTAATCAATTACGCAGTTCGCAGTGTTGGAAGAACATTTTGATTTATTTTAAAAAATTAAATCGATATTGGAGACAATTAACTACAAAGAATCGGCACTTGAGATAAGGTAATAATCAATTTTGAGAGCATAATTAACAATATAACGTGTATATTAATGCAATTTTGCCCATAGAAATTATTGAAAATCTTCTTCAAAGCCGTGGCGATTTCGAGATACCACTTTTCAAAAGCAAGCCGTCATGACTGTATATCAAGACAGTCATGAAGTCACGATTACTGCCAATGATACGACGAAAATTTTGCAGACATTTTTTGCAACTTTCCGTCTAGAACACACTTTGTTTTCAAGACAAAAGAGAATCCCAAAGATCTACTAAAACAAATACATACAATGAGCAACAAAGTTAACTGCCACATAACAAAACTATTTACAAGTCACATCCCTGTGTTATCTTTGTCAGCACTCGGTGGTTTCAGATTACGAAGGTCAACGAAGTGGGTGGGGTAACAATAGTCAAACACTTTACTGCAATTCTCTGGACCTGCGCATGAACCAGTACTTGTACCATGTTCCTCCAGATGACATGGCTATAGTATGATCTTTCTAACGTTTTGTGAGACTAGTAATGTCTTGGGATTTACCGATTTAGAAAGTTTTAACACCTACCGATCGGAGAACAAAACGCCGAATCTTTCCAAATTACAAGCAGATGTAAATTATTGCGCGTGAGCGCGTTTTGAGAAAAGTAGATAAAGCTTGGTCTAAGTTAATTAATATTGGTTTTATTTATCAATCCTGTGTATTATTTGTATTAGTTTGTACAATTACAGAGTCTGTAGCTGAGAAATCTTTTTATCAAATGTGGAAATATTTTTTACTGCGGAAAATAAAATGATGAAGTGTCTGGCTGTTCCATTTATCGACCATAATGGCTTTTCCCATCCAAAATCCGGCACAAATTGCCCCAAAACACGATTTTCTAACATTTTTTCCCCTTAGCTGTGCATGTCAACACGTAGAGCACCAAAGTGTGGCCTTAGGGTGGAAATTTCATGAAAAGTTATGTGTTGAGTTTTCCGTAATAAAACCTGCCCAAATGCCCCGTCAAAGCGACGATTTTTCCCGGCCGTTCTTCAGCGACAAAAACAGTCACTAGACTAGCGTCCAGTATCCAGTAATTTCTCGCTTTCGTTACTTTCCCATTACACACGTTCTTCCGTGTGGATATTTTGGATTTTTTTTGTCTCTTTCTTTAGGAAGCGTGCTCTTGCATTGAAAGATAATATAGGTTAATCACGTGATTTTGAAGTTGTTTTGATTGGCTGTTAGAGAGAAAAGCATTATAAGAGAACAGAAAACACATTTCGAAGGTAATTATTGAATTGGCCGTCGGACGAGCAACATGTATTCGATAAAGTGTTCTTTTTGTGACTTTTCCAGACGAGACGCCATGCTTAGACACAAACATCATAAACACTCGGATGATGGACGGAAAATCGGTCATGCGTTTTCCACAGAACACTGAACCGTGGCCACCACCACCACCACCGCCAACACCACCACAGCAGGGAGCGCTACCCCCACCACCACCATCACCACCGCAGGGAGCGCTACCCCGACCACCACTACCACCACCACCACCGCAGGGAGTGCCGCAGGGAGCGCCGCAGGGAGCGCCGCATGGATCCGAGCGCCTCAGGGAGCGCCACCACCACTACCACAGGGAGAGCCACAGGGAGTGCCGCAGGGAGCGCCGCAGGGAGCGCCTCAGGGAGCGCCACCACCACCACAGGGAGGGTATCCGCCACAGCCACAGGACGTAACGACATTACAGCATCCATTTACGATGATGATATCTGGACCAACAGCTTGTGGAAAGACAACTTTTGTTAGGGATTTATTGAAGAACCATGCACAGAGAATTCAACCAACTGTACAAAGAATAGTTTGGGTTTACAAAAGATCGCAGCCAATGTACACAGAGATACAAATGACAGTTAAACCTCGTGTGGAATTTGTGCAGGGGATTCCAACAGATATAGATGATGATGAATACTTTGATCCTAAAATAAACAATTTATTAATACTGAACGACATGATGTCAGTAGCCGGAAAGGATAAACGTATCACGGACTTGTTCACAGAAGGATCACACCATAGGTCGCTATCAGTGATTTCAATTAATCAGAACATGTATGCATCTAAAGAAATAACTCAAAGGAGAAGCTGCCATTACCTGATGCTGTTTAACAATCCTATTGACAGACAGTGTGTGATTACCTTGGGACGTCAAATGTATCCTGGACATTCAGAAAAATTCATGAAAGCTTTTGATAAAGCAACCAAACAACAATACGGGTTTCTATTTGTGGATTTAAAACCCTTCACACCGGAGCAAGAACGGCTAAAACACGAAGTCACGTGGCCAGATGAACTTGCAGCTATAAAAGGACGTGATTACATCGAAACTGATCATTATTCGACTGGAGCTCAAAGTGTTCACATCGGAAGCGATTTAGATACTCATTATATAAAAGAAAATATCCTAGCAGAAGACATGGCAGAACGGGGGAATGTTTGTGACGATTGTGGACTATTGTTCGATTCTACACACGATGTACAGCGCCACGTGAAGCGTGGCTCAGCCTCACCAGGTGCCCAGAAAACAACGAACCTCCAGCTAAAAAGATGAAATTGGGGGAATAGGAACCCATGGAGTATGATGACGATATTGAAGATAATGACGGATATTTGTCATTGTGGAAAAATGCTAGAAGTGCTAATGAAGATAAATATGACAAATTCTATAATCAGTTTATATCTGAAGAAAGCGAAGAAGACGCTGAGGAATTAGCGGATGAACGCACAAGACCTTACGAAGAAAGCACATTTCTTTCCAAATACGAGTCAATAATTGACAATTTCTGGCTTCCGCTGGAAACAAGCTCACTTCACAACAAAATCATACAGGAGGTGAAGGCTTGTCACAAAAGGCGTAGGACAGACGTCAGCCATCAAGAGAGTTGTGAAAAAGCAAAAGCACGAGTTTCAAGATTTGTTTGACACATAATTGTCAGAGAAAGAGGACAATGACACTGAATCCGAAGAGGAATCTGCTGCTGAGAACGAATAAATAGTGAATGCTTTAAAATAACATTTCATTTCTCATCGGACACTGGAGCTGAACAGACATGGAAGAATATTTAAAGAAAATATATTACGATCCGGGTCATCCAGCCAGTTTTGCTGGACCGCAGAAACTGTACAGAGTTGTTAAAAATGAAGGGAAATTCAACATCGGTATGCACAGAATCAGAAAGTTCTTACATAATCAAGAAGCATACAGTTTACACAAACCGGTGAGAAGACGTTTTCGAAGAAAGCACGTGATCAGCGCTGGGATTGACGATTTATGGATGGCCGATTTGATCGATATGGTGAAATTCGCATCATTCAATGACGGACACAAGTACATTCTGTTGGTGATAGATACTTTCTCGAATACGTGTGGCTTCGACCCTTGAAAACCAAAACGGGTCAGGATGTGACAGGAGCCTTCCGGGATATTATCACCAAGTATGGACGTTCACCGGCGAAACTTATCACGGATAAAGGTATTGTATATAATTAATACTGGTTCTACCTCGGGCATATAATTGTTACCACCATTTTAATTAATATGGACACATTCGACTTAATCAAACCAATGTTTTTTATAGCATTCCTAGAAAAAGTTCATGTATATTATCTTAGGGGACCGTAGACGACGTGTATTATTAATAACAGCTGTATGCACATGGTTTGTAATGCTGGCTCTTTGGTTTCCATATTGCTCTATATTTCAGGTCAGGAATTCCGTGCCAAGAATGTACAGGATTTGATGAAGGAGAATGATGTCAGATATTTTCCGACACAGAATGAGACGAAGGCATCGACTTCTGAGAGAGCCATACTGACGATCAAAATGAAATTAAGTCGTTACTTCACGTACAAAGAAGACTACAGTTATCTTCATATACTACAACAAGTGGCCAATAGTTACAACAACACATATCACAAAACAATCGGTACATCCCCGGCCGGCGTTAACAATACAAACTAAGACGAAGTTCGGCTGTCAACATACTTTGCGCAGAACAATAAGCCAATGAAACGAAAACGTTTCAAATTCAAAATAGGAGACTATGTTAGAATAACATATATCAAGAACGTGTTTACCCGTGCTTATAATCAAACATATTCCGGAGAAGTGTTTCAGATCAACAAACGTTACTTCAGAGGATGACAGCCGATATACAGATTGCATGACATGCATAAGGAACAAATAAAAGGAACGTTCTATGAGAGTGAACTTCAGAAAGTGGACATAAAAGCAGATGAATTGTATAAAATTGAAAAAATTCTTAAAACCTAGCGGCGTGCGTTGTGTCCTTGAGCAAGACACTTTATCCACACTGTTCCAGTTCACCCAGCTGTAAAGGTGTACCGATAATTCGTAGTTGCTCTGTAAATACGAATTACCGGCTTCTCTCAAAAAATCACTACCTCCGTTCTTTCTCCCATTCTTGGGAGACGGCATGCAAGGTCCTAGAGCCAGTGCCGCCGTTAAATATAAGCAAAAAAAAAAAAAACCAAAGAAAAGGGGAAGAATAAAAAATATTTTGTCAAATGGAAATTATTATTCAAACAAGTTCAATTCATTGGTGTCTAATTTACAATAAACATTGTCATGTACGCTATTTTATGATCATATCTTGTGTAGATAAAATTGAATAAAATGTATCATGATATAACATGTGCTTTTTGTCCCGCCTGCTTTAGCAGAAGCGGGACATAGGCATAGCTTTTCCGTCGGCGTTGTCGACGTCGTCGGCGGCGGCGTCGGCGGCGTCGGCGGTGGCGGCGTCAACATTTCACGTTAAGTTTTTGCGTTTAGCTCAGTTTCCAGAAAACTATAACTCCTACGACCTCCATACTTGGTATACATCAACACTGTGGTGTAACTATCTCACACAGAGGGAACCCATGTGACCTTCACCTACTTTTCTTGGTTCATTGACATACTTTTCACATGCATTCAACGTTAAGTTTTTGCGTTTAGCTCTGTTTCTAAAACTTAGCGCTCAGGTTAATTCATTGTGACTTCTGTTTCCCTCAATGGAATGCTTTAATATTCCATACATGCATTTGTAACAACATCTCGCATCATTCTACAGAAATCCCATTGTGCCCGCTAACCCCAAAGGTCAAGGTCACTGACTTAGAAATTTCCGTGTTTGGAAAAGTTAACGCTCGGTTTAATGTATTACAACTTCTGTTTCCCTTGATGGAATGCTTCGGTATACATCAACACTGTGGTGTAACCATCTCACACATAGGGAGCCCATATGACCTTCACCTACATTTCATAGTTCATTGACCTACTTTTCACATGCATTCAACGTTAAGTTTTTGCGTTTAGCTCTGTTTCTAAAACTTAACGCTCAGGTTAATTCATTGTAACTTCTGTTTCCCTCAATGGAATGCTTTAATATTCCATACATGCATTTGTAACAACATCCCGCATCATTCTCCAGAAAGCCCATGGTGCCCGCTAACCCCAAAGGTCAAGGTCGTTGACTTAGAAATTTCCGTGTTTGGAAAAGTTAATGCTCAGTTTATGCTTTAATATTCCATACATGCATTTGTAACAACATCCCGCATCATTCTACAGAAAGCCCATGTTGCCCGTTAACCCCAAAGGTCAAGGTCACTGACTTACAAATTTCCGTGTTTGGAAAAGTTAACGCTCAGTTTATGCTTTAATATTCCATACATGTATTTGTAACAACATCCCGCATCATTCTACAGAAAGCCCATGGTGCCCGCAAACCCCAAAGGTCAAGGTCGCTGACTTAGAAATTTGCGTGTTTGGAAAAGTTAACGCTCAGTTCATGCTTTAATATTCCATACATGCATTTGTAACAACATCCCGCATCATTCTACAGAAAGCCCATGATGCCCTCTAACCCCAACGGTCAAGGTCGCTGACTTAGAACTTTCCGTGTTTGGAAAAGTTAATGCTCAGTTTATGCATTAATATTCCATACATGCATTTGTAACAACATCCCGCATCATTCTAAAGAAAGCCCATGGTGCCTGCTAACCCCAAAGGTCAATGACTTAGAAATGTCCGTGTTTGGAAAAGTTAACGCTCAGTTTATGCTTTGATATTCCATACATGCATTTGTAACAACATCCCGAATCATTCTACAGAAAGCCCATGTTGCCCGCTAACCCCAAAGGTCAAGGTCACTGACTTACAAATTTCCGTGTTTGGAAAAGTTAACGCTCAGTTTATGCTTTAATATTCCATACATGCATTTGTAACAACATCCTGCATCATTCTACAGAAAGTCCATGGTGCCCGCAAACCCCAAAGGTCAAGGTCGCTGACTTAGAAAAATTTCAGTGTTTGGAAAAGTTAACGCTCAATTTATGTATGCTTTAATATTCCATACATACATTTGTAACAGCATCCCGCATGATTCTACAGAAAGCACATGGTGCCCGCAAACCGCAAAGGTCAAGGTCGCTGACTTAGAAATTTCCGTGTTTGGAAAAGTTAACGCTCAGTTTATGCTTTAATATTCCATACATGCATTTGTAACAACATCCCGCATCATTCTACAGAAAGCCCATGATGCCCTCTAACGCCAAAGATCAAGGTCACTGACTTAGAGAAATTTTCGTGTTTGGAAAAGTTAACGCTCAGTTTATGCTTTAATATTCCATACATGTATTTGTAACAACATCCCGCATCATTCTACAGAAAGCCCATGGTGCCCGCAAACCCCAAAGGTCAAGGTCGCTGACTTAGAAATTTGCGTGTTTGGAAAAGTTAACGCTCAGTTCATGCTTTAATATTCCATACATGCATTTGTAACAACATCCCGCATCATTCTACAGAAAGCCCATGATGCCCTCTAACCCCAACGGTCAAGGTCGCTGACTTAGAACTTCCGTGTTTGGAAAAGTTAATGCTCAGTTTATGCATTAATATTCCATACATGCATTTGTAACAACATCACGCATCATTCTAAAGAAAGCCCATGGTGCCTGCTCAACCCCAAAGGTCAATGACTTAGAAATGTCCGTGTTTGGAAAAGTTAACGCTCAGTTTATGCTTTGATATTCCATACATGCATTTGTAACAACATCCCGAATCATTCTACAGAAAGCCCATGTTGCCCGCTAACCCCAAAGGTCAAGGTCACTGACTTACAAATTTCCGTGTTTGGAAAAGTTAACGCTCAGTTTATGCTTTAATATTCCATACATGCATTTGTAACAACATCCTGCATCATTCTACAGAAAGTCCATGTGCCCGCAAACCCCAAAGGTCAAGGTCGCTGACTTAGAAAAATTTCAGTGTTTGGAAAAGTTAAACGCTCAATTTATGTATGCTTTAATATTCCATACATACATTTGTAACAGCATCCCGCATGATTCTACAGAAAGCACATGGTGCCCGCAAACCGCAAAGGTCAAGGTCGCTGACTTAGAAATTTCCGTGTTTGGAAAAGTTAACGCTCAGTTTATGCTTTAATATTCCATACATGCATTTGTAACAACATCCAGCATCATTCTACAGAAAGCCCATGATGCCCTCTAACGCCAAAGATCAAGGTCACTGACTTAGAGAAATTTTCGTGTTTGGAAAAGTTAACGCTCAGTTTATGCTTTAATATTCCATACATGTATTTGTAACAACATCCCGCATCATTCTACAGAAAGCCCATGGTGCCCGCAAACCCCAAAGGTCAAGGTCGCTGACTTAGAAATTTGCGTGTTTGGAAAAGTTAACGCTCAGTTCATGCTTTAATATTCCATACATGCATTTGTAACAACATCCCGCATCATTCTACAGAAAGCCCATGATGCCCTCTAACCCCAACGGTCAAGGTCGCTGACTTAGAACTTTCCGTGTTTGGAAAAGTTAACGCTCAATTTATGTAGGCTTTAATATTCCATACATACATTTGTAACAGCATCCCGCATGATTCTACAGAAAGCACATGGTGCCCGCAAACCGCAAAGGTCAAGGTCGCTGACTTAGAAATTTCCGTGTTTGGAAAAGTTAACGCTCAGTTTATGCTTTAATATTCCATACATGCATTTGTAACAACATCCAGCATCATTCTACAGAAAGCCCATGATGCCCTCTAACGCCAAAGATCAAGGTCACTGACTTAGAGAAATTTTCGTGTTTGGAAAAGTTAACGCTCAGTTTATGCTTTAATATTCCATACATGCATTTGTAACAACATCCCACATCATTCTGCAGAAAGCCCATGGTGCCCGCTAACCCCAAAGGTCAAAGTCACTGAATTAGAAATTTGCGTGTTTGCAAAAGTTAACGCTCAGTTTATGCTTTAATATTCCATACATGCATTTGTAACAACATCCCGCATCATCCTACAGAAATCTCATAGTGCCTGCTAACCCCAAAGGTCAAAGTCACTGAATTAGAAATTTGCGTGTTTGCAAAAGTTAACGCTCAGTTTATGCTTTAATATTCCATACATGCATTTGTAACAACATCCCGCATCATTCTACAGAAAGCCCATGGTGCCCGCAAACCCCAAAGGTCAAGGTCGCCGACTTAGAAATTTCAGTGTTTGGAAAAGTTAACGCTCAGTTTATGCTTTAATATTCCATACATGCATTTGTAACAACATCCCGCATCATTCTACAGAAAGCCCATGATGCCCTCTAACCCCAACGGTCAAGGTCGCTGACTTAGAACTTTCCGTGTTTGGAAAAGTTAATGCTCAGTTTATGCATTAATATTCCATACACGCATTTGTAACAACATCCCGCATCATTCTACAGAAATCTCATAGTGCCTGCTAACCCCAAAGGTCAAAGTCACTGAATTAGAAATTTGCGTGTTTGCAAAAGTTAACGCTCAGTTTATGCTTTAATGTTCCATACATGCATTTGTAACAACATCCCGCATCATTCTACAGAAAGCCCATGGTGCCCGCAAACCCCAAAGGTCAAGGTCGCTGACTTCGAAATGTCCGTGTTTGGAAAAGTTAACGCTCAGTTTTAACGCTCAGCTTATGTTTTAATATGCCATACATGCATTTGTAACAACATCCCGCATCATTCTACAGAAAGCCCATGGTGCCCGCTAACCCCTAAGGTCAAGGTCACTGAATTAGAAATTTCCGTGTTTTGAAAAGTTAACGCTCAGTTTATGCTTTAATATTCCATATATGCATTTGTAACAACATCCCGCATCATTCTACAGAAAGCCTATGGTGCCCGCTAACCCCAAAGGTCAAGGTCACTGACTTGCAAATTAACGCTCAGTTTATGCTTTAATATTCCATACATGCATTTGTAACAACATCCCGCATCATTCTACAGAAAGCCCATCATTCTACAGAAAGACCATGGTGCCCGCTAACCCCAAAGGTCAAGGTCACTGAATTAGAAATTTGCGTGTTTGCAAAAGTTAACGCTCAGTTTATGCTTTAATATTCCATACATGCATTTGTAACAACATCCCGCATCATTCTACAGAAAGCCCATGGTGCCCGCAAACCCCAAAGGTCAAGGTCGCTGACTTAGAAATTTCCGTGTTTGGAAACGTTAACGCTCAGTTTCGACGCTCAGTTTATGCTTTAATATGCCATATATGCATCTGTAACAACATCCCGCATCATTCTACAGAAAGCCCATGGTGCCCGCTAACCCCAAAGGTCAAGGTCACTGAATTAGAAATGTCCGTGTTTGGAAAAGTTAACGCTCAGTTTATGCTTTAATATTCCATATATGTATTTGTAACAACATCCCGCATCATTCTACAGAAAGTCCATGGTGCCCGCTAACCCCAAAGGTCAAGGTCACTGACTTAGAAATTTACGTGTTTGGAAAAATTAACGCTCAGTTTATGCTTTAATATTCCATACATGCATTTGTAGCAACATCCCGCATGATTCTACAGAAAGCCCATGGTGCCAGCTAACCCCAAATGTGAAGGTCACTGACTTAGAAATTTACGTGTTTGGAAAAGTTAACGCTCAGTTTATGCTTTAATATTCCATACATGCATTTGTAACAACATCCCGCATCATTCTACAAAAAGCCCATGGTGCTCACTAACCCCAAGGTTATTACAAGCTCCATATATACTATCAAACTGCGCCAGGCTGGACATTTTGCTCCGCGGAGCTCTTGTGTGAATAAAAATGTACAAATACGTTATGCTGTTATTTTATTTTTACCAACCACAGTCATCGAGAAAATAATGGGCTTAGGAAGGTTGTGGGTTTGATCCAGCGCAATGCAGAAACGTGGTACATGTACTGGTATGGCCTGTAGATAATACCACATGGATATTGACTGGGTATTATAATTCCGTGTATTACTGAGTTTAAACCCTATAAAAGTGAGTCATACTATAGAACACGTATCTACCCCCCCCCCCCAGTTAAATGTAGACACTACAGATATACCACCATCCAGGTACACTCAAAGTGCGATAACTCAAACTGACGGTGAGTACATGTACATACTATTTGTATTTATGGCACAGTATTAATAAGATACCTGGATCGGCATGTTGTATACAACACAGGTTTAAATACGCGAACGATAACAAACGTGGTCTGTTGTACACTAACCTTAGTAAACCAGTCGAAATTATACAATTTGTATAAATCCCGTATCAATATGATTATCGGTCATTTAAGATGTATTGGAATCGAAACCGGCTCCCTACGGCCATAAAGCGGAGAATTTTCGATCGTCCGGCTAGTTAGTCAAGGAATCGATAGCGCCTATGTCACGGCAAAACCCGCGGTATACCGATACGGGACCAGCGATCGATATTGCCCGCCACTAAGTACGTACTACCGTGTTCGCGTACGCTGTCCGTGAAAACGTTCGAGCGTTAGGAAACGACTTTTGCTGCTTGTAATTTTATATATATATATTTATTAAGCATTAAAGCTAAATACAAATATTTTTCTAGCCAATAACGCGAATATTAACCCATTGTGATATTTTTAAATACACAGGCATCAACGGTATCGATCCGTGTATTGAATACAGGTTTGCGCAGGTAGAAATTGTCGTCTGCTATTAACGGGTATAATACGGATGAACGCCCTTATCGGTTTTTTGACTGCACCGACCGATACGGTTAATTTACTATATACATGTCGGTCAGCTGCTCCGCTCGGACAAACACCTTTAACATGGGGGAGATGGTACGTATAGTGACACCCTGTTATAGATGGTACCTATAGTGACACCCTGTTATACCTATATTGACACTCATGGGTACGGTTTGTACCCCCAGCGGCAACAAAGCAAAAAGTTTGATATTTTGCCCCTCATGTCCCCGTATACGAGACATGGCATATCTCGTATACGGGGACATGAGAGGCAAAATATCAAACTTCTATAATTGGTCATAAACAAGATAAAATGTTTTCATCAATAGTCTCTCCGCCACGGGATGTTTCGTCATCAAACACTCCATTACGCTCTAAAACATCTCGGGTAATGTTTTTTATGTCACATCGGGTCTCGTATACTGGGGCATAGCCTCTGGCGGGGCCTCAATATGGCGGGAAATCTACATTATGACATAATACAGGATGTCCGGTTTAGAGAGATACCATTGTAAAACAGGCTTATGACTACTTCACGTGGGTGTTTTGTGGTCATGAACAGACATTATCATCGGAGATAAGTGGCAATGAACCCGATCAATATTAAGCCGAACTAACTATTCTCTGTGTCCGGTTTAGATAGGTTCCACTATATATGCTATACCAACCGCGAACTGCTAATCCATGAAATCTGAGCTGAACACGCGAAAGCAATAACAATGCCAATATATATCAATACATGAGGGGCGAATACAAGTACAACGATCATGTTTAATTCTCATTCGTTATCGTTTCGCTTTCTGATATTGAAATTGTGCGGTCGGACATTGGTCGTATGCAAAACAAAGCACCATCACTACACACACATTGTGTGTGGCCAAATATTACCAAAATATTACTGAAAATCAGTAAAGCGGTTCATAAGTTATTGAAAAATGAAATGTGTTACTAACGCACGGACGTGCGTACGCGGGTACGTACGAACGGACGTACAAGGATTAACGCTATATCCCCTCTTGCCTATGGAATAATAATAACAATAATGATAATAATAATAATATGCCAATAGATTAAGAGTATACCGGAGTATCCGTTTGAACTTAATTACCACACATGTTGTGGGAACGAAGTGGGGATTAGATACTACGTACGACTACAATGTTCGTAAGTGCAAAATTATGATAGTCTGTAAATTTCACATTAACAATGTTTTCTTGTAAACAATTATTGGATTTACATGTATTGAGCATAGGCTGCATATGCAGCCTATGCTCAATAAATGTAAACCCACGAATTGAAATTTCCAGACGATCCTAAATTTGCACTTACGAACATTTTAGTCGTACGAAGTTTAGTGAAACGGCCCTCTGGTGGGGAGACATTGGTATTCATGCTTTGGCAGCACATGCTGTCAAAACACGAATTGATTAAACAATTTTGGCTCGTGTTCAAATTTATTGTTCAAATATCATGAACTGCTTTGTGGCAGGTGAGGTATTGTAAGCAATACAGCCATTTTTAGTAACAGGTGATCACGATTCAAACCCTAATTATATACGAATAATACACAGGCCAAATTTTCAGTCGAAGATGTTATCCAATATTGTGTATGTACTTAAACATATTATACATATATTAAACACGTGACGCACATTAAAAGCCAATATCTACTATACTTCACAAAATTGAAACTAACGAGGGTATCCTACATTCTGTATGACCTGTCATTGTGGGAAAATAATAGGTTTTACTTGTGTAACATGCGACGCTTTATAGAGTATTATAATGAACTGTAGTCATAGGAAACGATTCTCAGTAAGGTGGGTATCAAATAAAAACATGCTACCGAATATAAACAAGTGTAATCTGGAAGAAACTGAAGACGCCAAAGTTGCATCATGAATTAAAAAAAAGAAAGAAATCTACGATAATACACCTCTCTACAGAGCCCCGCAGCGCACGTAGAATTATTTTGTTTAATTCGTTCCTATGAAATAACAGTTCGTTCCTACGAAGTAACAATTCGTTCCCACGTTTTAGCAATTCGTTCCCACGAATTAACAATTCGTTCCCACGAATTAACAATTCGTTCCCTCATTCTTTCCCACGTTTTAACAATTCGTTCCCACGATATAACACTTCGTTGCCTCGAATGACCATTGTTATATTGTGGGAACGAATTGTTAATTAGAGGGATCGAATTATTAAATTGAGGGAAAGAATTGTCATTTCGTGGGAACGAATTGTCATTTCGTGGGAACGAATTGTCAATTCGAGGGAACGAATTGTTATATCATGGGACCGAAGTGTTATATCATGGAAACGAATTGTTATGTTGTGGGAACGTATTGTTATGTCGTGGAAACGAGGGAAAGTAATATTTTAGGGAGATATAGAATGAGGAATGTAAAGTAAGAGGAAAAAGATGAAGATGTCGCTCGCTGTAATACTATACAGCAATCAGTAATCCTCTATAATTCATGCTCCAGATAAGGAATTACTAATTGAGTATTTTCACTCCATCATATCTGAAGCAATTGAGTATTTCAATATTTTAATTGGGTAAAATAAAATCACACTACTGTTTATACATCAACAGACAGCAATTATTGAATGGTTAGCTTCGAAATGAAAATATTTCTTGGCATTTCATTAGAATTGTCTCCTTGGAGACAATTCTAATGAAATACCAAGATGTGTTTTCATGGAAAATAAGAAAAATATGCTATAGTTGTGGTCTGTTTATTGTTTTCTGCAGCATGATACAGGTACCACAAATTTGTTATTGCTTTTTGATACTCGCTACTTCTGATTTCAATTGGGGTTTTGGTAATTTTAATTGGGCATTTACGCAAATACGCAGCTTATCTGGAGAGATGATACTTTACTATCTCTCTAAAATATTACTTTCTAATACATAATGTACCTCTTGACACTTCAATATCTGGAGTTTGTTTTATATAAAATATATGAGTGTAAACATTTAAATCTGTCCAGAATCCTTACAAAATAAAATATGTCGTCAAGGAATCTATTTATTTTTCTGCTACAAAAACCCTATCAATCGCTAAAGTAGCCTTTAAATATGATGGGGTGTGACTGGAGAAATGGGGCTTATGGGTTGTGCGACCAGTGTAGATCCAGATCAGCCTGTGCATCCGCACAAGCTGATCAAGATCTGCACTGTTCGCAATTCCACCAATGAATCATCCGTCATGTTTCTAACACGCAATATATATCGTTATCCGGCTACAGAAGTTTGCTATTTGATCAGGAACTACACCTGTCACAAATCCCATAAGCCCCCTTTCTCTGGTCACAGACACATATTGCGGCCGCCAGCAACGATCCCAAACGTGCTGTGTCATTGTTTTCACGTTCATGTTCGACTGATGGAACCACTGCGAGGTATGGTGTCTTGTTAGGGTTAGTATACATTATCGTATTCTGACTTGTACGCGAGATCGCGAGAACACGGGGCGAGATCGCGAGAACGCGAAGCGAGAGTGCGAGAACGGTAGGGTCGAACAAGGGGTGGACGATTTTTTATATATTTCAGCGCGTGTGTGCAAAAATAGGTTTATCAATATTTCTGTTGTATGTGGGGCTGTAGAATGTGTATTTGTGAAGTTATTTCAGAATAACACGCAAAAAAACGCTCTTTCAACTGTCCCGTGATGCCTCGGCGGCAATGCAAGATTGATATCGCATTCTGGCCTCGCGGTCTCGCCTAGCGTTCTCGCAATCTTGCAATCTCGTGATCTCGCCTCTCGGTCTCGCCTTGCGTTCTCGCAATCTTGAAACCTAGTGATCTCGCCTCGCGTTCACGCGTTCTCGCCGTCTCGCCTCGCGGTCTCGCAGTCTTGCAAACTCGTGATCTCCCCTCTTGTTCTCGCAATCTCGTGGTCTCGCCTCGCGTTCTCGCATTCTCAGGACATCGCTTCGTGTTCTCGTAATCTCGCGATCTCGTGAATAAGGCTAGAAAATGAGAGTGTGAAGTGGCCTTAACATGACCCCATAATGCGATCCATAGTGTCAAATGGGGACCCGTCTATGATTGTGAATGAACGTACAATGGAACCTCTCTAAACCTGACACACTGGGGGTCCGGTTTAGAGATGTTCCACTGTAAATCAGGCACGTGACCATTCTGAGACATACTTATGTCTTTTGCAATCATTAACATGAATTATTATATGAGATGCGTTACCAAGAAACCTCTCAAAGTGAGATTACATATATTTGCTTGTGTCCGGTTTAGATAGGTTTCACTGTACGTGTACCGTGATTCTGTGTTGCTACTCAACCACATTATGTGCCGTGACTCATCAATGCTGTGGTGACGACGACATCTAGTTTGACACAAGTGTTGACAATTAATATTATATATGATAATTCTTGGAAATATAATATTCAACATTCATGACGTTCAGACCATGCATTTACGCCATTCCTTTTTAGAAAACAGTAGTTAGAATTCTATGACACTAGTGTTTGTTTGTTCAGTGGCCAGTTACTCAGTGCAATGAACTTCCTCTTCCTCTTCTATAGTATACATTATAACGAAGTTCTTTAAAATGAGTCATTACAGTTCGAGGAATATTTGAAAGGTAATGCACCCTTCTATTGCAATTTCGTTGACAATAGCCCCAACATATTGCCATTTCCAGTATATCAGTATATGACTTATAGTCATGTTTGGTACTGATTCCTCTCAGAAACATATTAGTCGAGTGACAGTTTTCGGAACCCGACATTTTTGAGAGTGTATTTTTTTGTTTGCAAATACATGGAGATTATGGGTCCCTTAGCTTCAGCCAGTTTCACCTCTTCTGACTTTTGACAAAGAACTGATGATGAGAAGTAGAACACATGATATAATGTAGCTAATCATACAAGAAAAGCCATGAGAACGGAGTCCTAGCAATTATATTACACCAAGATGTACTTCAAGTCAGACATTTACGGCGCCCCGCAGGGTACATGGATTTTTTTATTAATTCGTTCCCACGAAATAACAATTCGTTCCCACAATTTAACAATTCGTTCCCTCGATATAACAATTCGTTCCCACGAATTAACAATTCGTTCTCTCAATTTAACAATTAGTTCCCTCGAATTAACAATTCGTTCCCACGATATAACAATTCGTTCCCACGATTTCGTGGGAACGAATTGTTACATTGAGGAACTAATTGTTAATTCGTGGGAACGAATTGTTAATTCGTGGGAACGTATTGTTAAATTGAGGGAACGAATTGTTATTTCGTGGGAACAAATGAATAAAAAAAAAAGAAGTGTACGTACCCCGCGGGGCTCCGTAGGTATTGGTGTACTTTTACCAACATTATCAAAATGTGCATAAGCTTTGGCTGATGTGGACACTTTTCTTAGACACTGTACGGTGCTATATGTAAATACACATGGGCCATATATACTCTCCCCATAGGAAGCTCCACTGCACTATTGTAATAGTGTCTAATAATAGAGTACAGTACTCAGTAGTGGGTACATATGTACGGAAGCCCATTAGGGCCACTTCACTTTTTTTTTTATCTTTTCTTGAATTTTCGAGATCTTTTCTTGAATTTTCAAGATGTTTTCTTGAATTTTCAAGTTCTTTTCTTGAATTTTCAAGATCTTTTCTTGAATTTATTTCTTGAAAATTCAAGAAAAGAACTTGAAAATTCAAGAAAACATCTTGAATAAATGGAAATTAAAAAAAAGTGAAGTGGCCCTAATGGGCTTCCGTACATATGGTATGTATTGTGTGGTTAGCCAGGTAAACGTGATACACTGTGCCATTTTCTGTGTATGAGGCTATTTGCAATGGTGATTTGTGTTGTTAAAACTGGCATAAAACTGTCCAGAAAACTGATATATTTTACAGTTTGGTGTAATATAATAGACAGGCCTCCGTTCTCCTGGTGTTTCTATGCATGATTACCTACATCAATATCATACCAGTAGCCTATTAGTACACCAAAATGTACAAGTCAGTAGCCTATTTCACCAACATTGCAAAGTATACTTTAGTAGCAAAGTATACTTTGAGGGAGAAATTTTTCAATTTTATGATAAATTTATTAATTTTTATTATACTGAATTTATTACATTATCACAGCCAATTTGGCTGTGATAATGTAATAAATTCAGTAATAATTCTGCATACTTTTAATCATGACATATGTGCATTTGTTAGTTCTATATGAAATAATGCATTTCGGGAAAAATAAATGATTACTCCCTCAAAGTATACTTTGGTAGTAAAGTATACTTTGCAATGTTGATGAAATAGGCTACTGATGTTCTACTTCGCATTGTCAGTTCTTTGTCAAACGCAAGAAGAGGTGAAACTGGCTGATGGCTGGAATACACAAAGATGGCTGACTTTCCATGTGCCGTATAGGATACAGCAGTATTTACATATATATTCCATCACATTTAGGAAGCAATTATCTTACATATATATTCCATCACATTTAGGAAGCAAATATCTTATGAAAATATCTTATCTTATGATTATGTATTGTATAGGTCCTTAAACAAATGCATATTGTTTAGAACACATATTCACACTCGTTGTGTGCTCTAGAACAGACTTAAAGGTACATGTCCACGCAGTAGGCACAAACTGTCCTTTATAGGAATTAAATAAGTATATAATTGTGTCACTATTCCACCAGTTCTAATAATTACGAGTGCCCGCTATACAGATAATACACATTTAGTAATGTTTATTTTACTGATAGTGACACGCGGTGGTATCAGGTTATTTTCATTTGCAAATTAGGTATGATTTCTTTTTAATTATATATATAATTTAAATGTGTCACTTGAAAAAATAATATTTTCGACAGATTATAAAGTATGATCATTGCACATCAAAAACCAATTACAGATAATAAATAGTAATGCCCGTTAACATTTTAAGGAAACACGGTTATCGCCCCTGATCAGTGTGAAAATTTACGTCTGATATACAATGTATAATAATGCCAATCAATACGTGGGGCAATGGTAAATGCATGTTTGTTTTGCCAGAACATGTCTCAGCTGATGTCTCTGATATAAAGAACAGTTTGTGTCTACTGAGTGGGCACGTACCTTTAAAATTGTCAACACCACATGCCTGTTTAGTGGTATTGGCAAAAAGTGTAGATCTATATGAGCCGGCTCTTGACGAGCCGTCTCATCAGGATCTGAACTTTTTCAAGTAATTTTCATAGTTTTAAGAACAAAAACACCTGCTTTTCATAAATGGAATAGCCTGAACATCATTTTGTGACGGTTGGATTGGTTGCAAAATTGACATATCAAAATCCATTCCAGTTACTTATGGGTGAAAGGATTAATTGAACCCTTCCAGCCATACAGACCATACAGCAGTTGCATACACTCTCTATAGAGCCGATCCGGCTCGTAACGAAACGTCTCAACAAGATCTACGGTACCATATTTCTGAAAGTATTTATTTTCAGATTAACCCTTTCGCCCCTAAGTAACTGGAATGGAGTTTTATATGTTAACTTCCGGACCAATCCAATCGACATAAAATGATTTTCAGACTAGTCCATTTATGAAAATGGGGTGGGTTTTTTGTTTGGTAAAAAATATGCAAATTACTTACAAAATGAGCAGATCCTGATGAGACGGCTCGTCACGAGCCGGCTCATCTGGATCTACACGTTTTGCCAATACCACTATACAGGCCTGTGGTATTGAAAGGGTTAACAAAACTATTCCTGCTAATATTAATGAACTACGGTAGTCAGGCGAGTAGCTGCATTAAGGCACTGCAGGCCCGGGCCTGCAGAATTTTCGAGAAAATGGAAAAAAGTAAAAACGCCAAAAATGCAATAAAAACAGGAGGGTGAGGGTCCAAGATATCAGAAGTAGGCAATATTTTGCCAATACAAAGGTGTTTTGAAATGTGTCAGAGTGCATCATTTACCTTCTAGTTTCGATTGTTTTTTCGGGGGTGGGGGGGTATGCCCCCAGACCCCCCTAGCATACTCGCACCAATGGTGCTCGAAGTCGTCAACCGGGCATGCAGCTTCAAATTGGCTAGCTACGCCCCTGGTAGTCAACAGATTAACACGAATCAGTCTATGCCATTTGCTTTTAGATGAAATGGTTAATAACACCTTAAGTAACTCCGACAATTACAATACTTATATAATAATATCGTGCGCCGCGATATTTGTGAGTAGTATAGCTGGTGACACGAATAACTGTCCGTGTGCAATTTTACACAATATCGGCAATCGGCGTACCTGTGGCTTAAATATGCGGCGCAATTGACGGCGGCAGGTAGAGAAAATATAGTCGAGTGGATAGGTAGATAGACACTGACGGCGGATATATAGACACTGACGGGTAGATCAGGCCGACCTGTTGCACTGACGGAAACCGCGGATTACCGACTAAGATAATGGCACTGTCTTTAGACAGCATACTGATCCTGCTTGTGGCGGCACGTAAGTATACATAGTGTTTCACATGTCGGGGATTATGGAAGCGTCCTGATGCCAATGATAACATATTTTTACTAACTCCTATTATTTTTTTTATATCCTAATTAGGAGCTAGTATCTCCTAATTAGGACTTACTGTATCCTAATTAGGAGCTAGTGTATCCTAAGTACGACTTAATATCTCCTAATTAGGGCTTAGTATCTCCTAATTAGGAGTTCATATCTCCTAATTAGGACTTATTATATCATAATTATGACTTTCCATCTCCTAATTAGGACTTAATATACGTGACAATGTTACAAAAAATGTTTTATCTCCTAAAATATGAGATACTAACTCCTAATTGGGAGATACTAAGTCCTAATTAGGAGATAGTAAGTCCTAATTATGACTAAGTATCTCCTAATTAGGATATACTAAGTCCTAATTAGGAGATATTATCTGCTAATTAGGAGTTAGTATCTCCTAATTAGGAGATAAATATATGTTAGCATCTGATGTAATATATTATAATATCAGACAAGCCAGGTAATGTTATACGTAAGAAGATGTGTAATTTTTCAAGAAAGCTATTTACAGAAACTGTCCTATAATTTTGGTCAATGACGTAAAAAGTTGACAAAATGTTCAATAGAAACCGCATTTGCTCTCAACATTTTGTCAACTTTTGACGTCATTGACCAAAATTATATCACAAATTCTATAAATAGTTTTCATGAAGAAATTGGCTTGTAGATGTTTTTAATGAAAATGCAAATGTCTGATGGGATTTAATTATTTCTCATATACGCATATAAATCATGTTTGCTGGGAAGTAGTTCCTATGTACGGAGCACCGCAGATAAAATACGCAAAACTGGCTGTTTTAGAGACGTGTTGTATGGAATAAAGAGAATAAACGAATTGTTAAATTGAGGGAACGAATTGTTATTTTCATGAGAACAAATTAATAAAAAGTATAAAGAATTGTTATTTCATGAGAACAAATTAATAAAAAGTATTTTATACTTTTTATTAATTTGT
This sequence comes from Conchocele bisecta, assembly GCA_029237695.1. Taxonomy (NCBI): domain Eukaryota; kingdom Metazoa; phylum Mollusca; class Bivalvia; order Lucinida; family Thyasiridae; genus Conchocele; species Conchocele bisecta. Next base: position 78,423,786 of record CM055276.1, read on the forward strand.
TCTCATGAAAATAACAATTCGTTCCCTCAATTTAACAATTCGTTTATTCTCTTTATTCCCTACACCACCTCTCTAAAACAGCCAGTTTTGCGTCTTCCCAGGGGTGGCTGTTGTAGAGAGGTTGCACTGTATCAAATATGCGGCATGTGCGTATTCGCTGTATGAACGGCAAATGTCCTATGCCTAGCAAGCCTACACGTCTAGTTTGTGTTTTATTTTACAATCCCGTGTCATAAATATGTATTAATTATTCAACTCGCATATCGAGTTCAATGCAAAACGGAAATTTGTTTATAGCAACTACAACTTAAATATTTTATTAATTTTCAAGATGTAAATATCAATTTAATGAGGTTTCCAGTGATATGTTTGTATTTTAATTCTGACTGTTGGACAGTGAAATGTCACAATTTGAAATATATTTAATGTTTGTTTATCACATGAAATCCTTGTTATGCCGTGTTTCATCCCATTTCATATGACACACGCGTAATAACACCTGGAGCGAATTTGATTGACTGGCCGCATCACCATAATTACGTATTCATATTATGCGCCGACAGAACATAACAGAACAAAGCCTTTATTTGCAATATTCTCAAACCACACAGTGGTATATGAGTACATACAAGTACAGAATAATTTGTATTATCAACAACAACAACATGGCGGACAGTACATATGCATGCAATTATGTTCAAAACAGAATATACCAATACTTCATTTTGGCTGGAGTAAATCGTGTGTTATCATCAATATTGAGCATTACCTTTGTAGAAAGAACGTAGTTGGGGATAAATTTACAAGGATTGAAATTATGTGATTATCACGCAATGGGGTTGGTACTGTTAGTTTATTGGGATAAATCCGAAACAGTTACTGGAAAAGAGGCTCGAACATATTAAATAAACGACAAAAATCAAATACGCATACAAGGCCGCGTACTGCATACAACGAAACATGATGTAGAAATTTACAAGTAAAAAAAAATAAATTCAAAATCAAGAACAGTGTTATGCTGAAACTTTAAAAATAACGCAGACATGTATACTGCTTGGCATATCAAACACTGTAGGTTCGTGAAAGCAGCCAACCCCAACTGCACTCCATCTCCAGATGTAGAGATGGCGTATAGGGTTAGAAAATATACGTATATAGCACGATGACAGCTACCATCCTCACATTGGGTCGAAAGTCGAAAGCATGTGAGAATACACTGTATCGTTGTGTGTATAAACAGCTATATTAGTTTAAAGGAAACAAAGATATATCACTGGAGTTACATATCATTAGTGAATAGTTACCAATTGGCTAATTCGGCGAATGCAGGCAACAAACACAACGATACCATCCTGTGGCCTTGTGTTTGCCGTCTGAATTCTCGAATTCGTCTTTTGGTCACGGATACGTTGGTCAGGGCATATCATGATATGTATACAACATGGATAATGTAACACATTCTCTATGCAAAGCGTAGATATTGATATATGAAGTGTGATGTATTATACCTTCCAGTATAAAACAACGAAGAAACAGTAACTTTAACCAACGTTAAACTGTCATCCAGTAAAGTAGATCCTATTGTACATACTTCAAATGACTGCATGGTGTCTTCGCGAACAGTATATACATGTATCTTGAGGTGTAACCATAGGATTCGACAAATGTATGACGTGCTGTTAATGTTTATACTAACCGTGTATGAATGAAATTTACAGCACACAACAGATACTATATATACAGTGGTACCTCTCTCAACCGGATACTGAACTAATATATGTGATTTCATTTTTAGAGGATTCCTGGTGACGCATCTTAGATAGTAATGCATGTTCACGATTGCAAAATATATAATTATGCCCCAGAATTGTTATATGCCTGCTTTAGAGTGGAATATCTCTAAACCGGACATCCCAGGGTGTTCGGTCAAGAGAGGCTTCACCGTACATGTATGTAAACTATCTGGATCATGAAATTGCATTATTATATAGTGTAATATCACTTCATAAGTAGCTGTAAATTATCTATTAGTAGCGTGGATCACGATAAATAAACAGTCTGTATTCTGGGAAAGGGAACATCAATTTAGTTTTATCTATAGATACAGCATATATCCGTTGAAATTAGTTATTATTGAAATATAATACAGTGGGGTCAGCGTGTAAGTGCACACACGAACGAACACGACAGGTTGGTTCCAACCTGTCGTGTTCGTTCGTGTGTGCACTTACACGATGACCCCACTGTACGACTTCAGCTATAAATTACCTTAGGCGTTTTAATTTAATCTCGGAGTGGCTGTTAAGGAGTTGCTTAAATTTTATCACATTAGGTCGTAAATAGTAATATTTGTTTAGGTACTTCTTCCGTCGGTCTTGGAAATGGGGACATATTAGCAGATAATGGAACTCATCGCCTAAGTCATTGTCATTGCATAGGTTGCATTTACGTTCCGTATGAGGTATGCCATACCATCTACCTGTTTCGATTGGGAGTTTATGATTAGCTGTTCTAAAGAGACCTTGGCTGTACAGAGACCTTGGCAAGATATTAAAATATGGTTCTATATGTGTGGACGTTATGTCAAATGAATGAGACGTTCGAAATAATTTCCGTAATGTCGCGACAAAGCAATGAAACGTCATTAGAAGCGTCAGTGATTCATTAATTGCAATTGTTATAATGAACTCCCGTTTGGTTATATGAAGTGTTTTCCTAAGAACAGGAAAATAGTATATGGTATCTTTATAATAATTTTATTGCTAGGATTAAAACTATTTTTCTCTGTGGAGATTTACAACTAGATGCGAAAATAGTCAATGGCGTCTGCACACTCAAACAGATTAGATATCTCCAACGTTTTCGGCTCTTTGCAGGCTGAAGGCATGTGATAAACAGAATCTTAACCCTTACACCCCTAAATATATGGAATGGATTTTGATATGTTACTTTTGAAACCAATCCATTCATCACACAATGCTTTTCAGACTAGTCCATTTATGGAAAGGGGGTATTTTTTGTTTCGTAAATCTCATATCAAATGGAAACTCTTTTGAGATCCTCTATATACATTGACTGAATGCAATCATTTACTTTACATTTTAGTGATTTCAAATATAGTGCCATTGTCAGCACCAAAATCGTGCACAAATACCTTTATTACCTTATACAGACACGAATTTACTATTTATTCGCGTCTTTATATGGTAATAATTGACTATTGATCGCCGGCAGAATATGTAAACATGACCTACGGGATATCCATTAAATGTGGTTATATAATTTACGTACCGAGAAACCATGGTAACCAATGTTCTACGTGCAGATAAAAGAAGACGTAGAACAGGATATTATACTGTCTGTTTCACGAAAGCTGCCCAAATTTTACGGCCATATAAACAATGCAAACAGTCTTTTGTTTTGATATTAAATTTTATAAAAACAATAAGAATGAGCCTTCTTTTTATTTCGTGAAATTTGGTCAAATATTGATTTTATTACGAAAAATTGATTTGTCTATGGGAATTTAACACGGGGAAAAGCTGGGGAGGAGCCAAAATCTTGCTAGATAGCTTGGAAATGATCTAACTAAGAAAACAAAAGTTAAAGTTTGAAAATCGGTCCACTGTTTCTGAAATTATAAAAAAATTCCCATGTTAAATCCCCTTAGACATCTTCACCCTGTGTTTTTTTTTTCGCAGTAAAATCAATATTGGACCAAATTACACGAAATAAGAAGGTTCATTTGATAACATTTAATATTATCTAAAAAAAATATTGTTTTTGCATTGTTTATATATCCGTAAAATTCGGGCAGCTTTCGTGAAACAGACAGTAGTTTCCAATCTGTGTAACTGGAGTATCTCCGATACTGGTGTGCGTTTCACTAAACTTCGTACGACTAAAATGTTCGTAGGTGCAAAATTATGATAGTCTGTAAATTTCACATTAACACTAGTTTCGTGTAAACACTTATTGGATTTACATTTATTGAGCATAGGCTGCATATGCAGCCTATGCTCATTAAATGTAAATCCAACAATTGAAATTCCCTGACGATCCTAAATTTGCACTTGCGAATATTTTAGTCGTACGAAGTTTAATGAAACGCGCCCCTGTTGTTGATCAATGAGAAAGAAAACCATACTTGATTTCAAGCGGTGCCCACTACTTTCTGTTTTGTGTTTTCCTGCCCATTTCTAATAGGTACACATATGAAAAGTGCAAACACAATTTATTGTTTCATTAATATTTCGTTTTAACAACGATGTAAGAATTAGGCTGTTTTTTATTTCATGAATTTCGGTTGAATATTGACTTTATTACCAACATCTCTCTCGTTATAAGTATTTGGGGTCTTATTATATGAATATCATGATATTTTCCTTTCTAATTTCGGAAATAGTGGACCAATTTTCAAAATGAAACTTTGTTTTGTATTTGGATCATTTCCTTCCTCTCTAGCCAGGTTTCGTAATAACGTTTTCTTTTCTTTTTCGTTTTTCGACACTTCTTCAGAAGCAGAGATAGATAGTTCGGAAATGTGGCTGTGACTGGAGAAATGGGGCTTATGAGATTTGTAATATGTGTAGCCCCTCGTAAAATAGCACACTCCCAGGGGCGGATCTGGAGGGGGTGGCTTCCGGGGTAGCAACTCCCCCTCCCCCGTTCAGCTACGGAGTTTACATAGATCACAGTTTACCACCAGTTGGAGTCTGAATTTAAATGCCGTAAAACACAGGAAAGTGCATTTCGAAGAGCTCGAAAATAGGACAACCCCCTAGTTGCGAACGGTAACTCTTGCAATTACTCCCGTACCGTCCGGTATGGGAGTAGATTGCAAGATTTACCTTCGCAACTAGACACCCAATCCCCCGCCCCCCCCCCCCCCCCCCCCCCCCCCCCCCTTTCCCCCCCCCCCCCCCCGTTCCCCAAATGCTGGATCCGCCCCTGCACTCCTGTGACCTGATAATACAATATCTTGCTTGTTACATGCACAGGTGGAAGACTCGGACCTACTAAAAAGAACCCAATACTTGACTCATTTGGAAAACGATACCCCACCCAAACATTTCCATACACTATGCCTTACAGCTTTTTGGAAAAGTCAGTAAGGTATAGTGTATGGAAATGGGTGGGTGGGGTAACGTTTTCCAAATGAGCCAAGTGTTGGGTCCTAGGAAATGGGCGGGTGGGGTAACGTTTTCCAAATGAGCCAAGTATTGAATCCTAGGTTCCGTGTCTTCCACCTGTGGTTACATGTAGAAGGATAACGGGTGTTTCATTGATGTAATGGCCAACAGTGCAGCTCCTGATCAGACTGTTCTGTGCGGATGCACATGCTGATCTGAATCTACACTGGCCACAAAAAGAAAAAACAAACACTTCACAAATACCAATATTAACTAGTTTGCTTCCACTACACCCTCCCTCCTACCCCACCCCCAACACCCATGCTAAAATCCCAATAACAAAATCGTATCAAATACGAGCTTTAAATCTTTATTAGACAAAATGCATTTAACTGCTTAAGTTTGGGAATACTGTGAGGTGTCAAATAGCGTTGATAGCAGATTCTTAACCCTTAGACCGCTGCACACAACAATTGTCGTCTGCTGTTGCTTTTATATCTTGCCTTATTTCTCAATAAAAACATGGTTTGACAGCACTTGAGATTCTAATGTGCTGTCAAAGCATGTTTTGATAATACAAATCAGAAATAGAAAATAAACAGCAGACGACAAAATATTAAGATAGCGGTGTAAGGGTTAATGAGAGTTTGGGCTGCCCATTCATGCCTCATGTTCATGCCTCGTCAAACTATTTGGCCATGTATGATCACAGAATAAAGACTCGGACCTACTGTCTGTTTCACGAAAGCTTTTACGGCCATATAAACAATTCAAAAACTATTTCGATAATATTAAATTTTAGCAAAATGTACGAATGGGCCTTCTTTTTATTTCGTGAAATTTGGTCAAATATTGATTTTATTGCGAAAAATTGATCATCTATGGGAATTTAACATTGGGGGAAAGGAGACGGAGGAGCTGGAAGAGGGTTCAAGAAACGAAAAAGTTTGGAAATTGACTCCGAAACCTGGCTAGATTGTTTGGAATTGATCTAAGAAAACAGAAGTTAGATTTTGAAAATCGGTCCACTATTTCTGAAATTTGAAACAATTCCCCATATTAAATCCCCATAGACATCTTCACATAGTGAAGATGTCTATGGGGATTTAACATGGGGAATTTGTTTTCTTTTTGTAATAAAATCAATATTGGACCAAATTTCACAAAATAAAAAGAAGGCTCAAAATATTGCTTTTGCATTGTTTATATAGCATTAAAATTTGGACGCTTTCGTGAAACAGACAATAGGACCCAGTAAATGGGACATTCAAAAACATGTTACCGCAACCACCTACTTGTATAAACTATACATCGACGATGGGTGGGTGGCTGGGTGTAATTTTATTGAATTGGTCATGTCCTGGGTCCTACTGTCTGTTTCACGAAAGCTGCCCAAATTTTACGGCTATATAAACAATGCAAAAACAATATTTTTTTCGATAATATTAAATTAAAGGAAAATTTAAGAATGAGCCTTCTTTTTATTTCGTTAAAATTGGTCAAATATTGATTGTATTGCGAAAACAAAATTTCCCCGTGTTAAATCCCCATAGACATCTTCACGGAGTGAAGATGTCTATGGGGATTTAACATGGGGAAATATTTTTGAATTTTAGAAATACTGGACCGATTTTTAAAATTTAACTTTTATTTTTTTAGTTAGATCATATCCAAGCTATCTAGTCAGGTTTCGGAGTCAATTTCCAAAAATTTTCGTTTTTTGACTCCTCCCACACTTCCTTACCACTTTTCCCCCCATGTTAAATTCCCATAGACAAATCAATTTTTTTGTAATAAAACCAATATTTGACCGAATTTCACGAAATAAAAAGAAGGCTCATTCTTAAATTTTCCTTTAATTTAATACTATCGAACAAAATATTGTTTTTGAATTGTTTATATGGCCGTAAAATTTGGGCAGCTTTCGTGAAACAGACAGTAGATCCGAGTCCTTCACCCGTGTATGATGACTGTTTCAGTGATACACGTGACAGCAGGCAGTAGGTCACACGGAGGGTCCTATGGATCTTATGGAGATCACCATAGAGGTAACGATCGCGACGATGGCGACGATGGCGACGATTATGACAACAAGTAAGTCACTAATGTTTGTTCCACGTTTTTTTCTGCTGACCTACTTTTGGCTATTACATACATTAACTCTAAAACTGATTTAAATGTATGTGCTTTTTAATAAAAAAGTCACCCTCCACAATGTTTTTTTATTTGATGAAATCCCATCATCTATTGATTTTACTGCGAAAAAAAGTGTCTGTGTCTATGGAGAGTGACGAGGAGGGTCGAACAATAACAAAATAAAAGTGAATCCGAAACCTGGCTTGATAGCTTGGACATGATGGAACTAAGATAACACAAGTTGGATTTTGAAAATCCATGTATAAATTAAAAATTGCAAATGTTACAGAAAACACGTTTGGTGAACAGTACAGCTTCAATGTATGGTGATGTACTTATGCAATAAATATAATCTAACATGAGTGATGATTTAATATGAGTTTTATTAAACGCGTTGAATGATTTCATAACAAACTAGTTTCTTATGAAATCAGTAAACTCGTTTAATAAATATCATATTAAATCATCACTCATGTAAGATGCTCTATTTATTTGCCAGTGACGGAGAGGGCGGTATGGGGACAGGTACCATGATCTGTCTGTATGTCGGCGGCGGCGTTCTCCTGCTCGTCCTGGTTGCCGGCGTCGTCATCGGCTGCTGTAAGAAGGCGGGCAGCCGGGCCGCTCACTCAGGTAAGAGAGTCACGTGGTTTATCTATATATTTTACATTAATCTCAAACTATTTTTTTGTGATTTATATATATGAATTATATTTGATTTCATGAATACATTCCACGACCATTGGATCAGCAATCAGAGGCGCCGACTACTTGAGCATTGCGGTATTTTCCACCTTTGAAAAAATACGCACAAGACTACATGGAAAATCCCAAATGGAAACTTAACATTAAAGGTACATGCCCACTCAATAGGCACAACATGTTCTATAATAGGAATGAAATAAGTGAACAATTGTGTCACTATTCCACCAGGTCTAAAATCTATGAGTGCCCGGAATACAGATATAATCATTTAGTAATATTTATTTTACTGATAGTGACGCGCGGTGGTATCAGGCTATTTTCATATGCAAATGAGGCATGATATTTCTTAATTATTTATACCAATTAAATGCGTCAACTGAAAAAATAATATTTTAGACAGAGTATAAAGTATGATCATTGCACATCAAAAAATAAATACAGATACTAAATAGTAATGTCAGTTAACATTTTAAGGAAACACGGTTATCGCCCTTGATAACAGTATGGACATTTTACGTCTGATATAAAATGTATAATAATGCCAATTAATACGTGGGGTAATGATGAATGGATGTTTATTTTGCCAGAAAATGTATCAGATGATGTCTCTGATATAAATAACAGTTTGTGCCTACTGAGTGGGCATGTACCTTTAAAGTGACTGTGTCTCAGATGATGTCTCAGGTAGCACATACTTATGTGGTTGTTCGCTTCATGCACAGTAAATGACCTATGTGGTTGTTCGCTTCATGCACAGTAAATGACCTATGTGGTTGTTCGCTTCATGCACAGTAAATGACCTATGTGGTTGTTCGCTTCATGCACAGTAAATGACCTGCAACTCACTCGCATGGGGGATAATAAAAAATATGAAATTTCTATATTTTTTGTTGTCAAATGATAATGATCATTTTGAAAGAAGTTCCAATTATCGACGCTAGTGTAATTAATTTGAATAACGTAGTTTAGTAACCTACGGAGCCCCTCAGCGGACATGGATTTGTTTTAATTAATTCGTTCCCGCGAAATAACAATTCGTTCCCTAAATTTAACAATTCGTTCCCTCGAATTAACAATTCGTTCCCACGATATAGCAATTCGTTCCCTCGAATTAACAATTCGTTCCCTCGAATTAATAATTTTTTCCCACGAATTAACAATTCGTTCCCCTGGGAAGGAATTGTTATTTCGTGGGAACGAATTGTTAAATTGCAGTTTAATTACGGTGCAAATCGACAAATACGCTATTTTTGTCCTACTGTTTGTTTCACGAAAGCTGCCGAAAATTTACGGCTATATAAACAATTCAAAAACAATATGTTTTTCGACAATATTAAATTAATGGAAAATTTAAGAATGAGCGTTCTTTTTATTTCGTGAATTTGGTCAAATATTGATTTTATTGCGGAAAAACAATTTCCCCATGTTAAATCCCCATAGGTATCTTCACTCTGTTGTTTGTAGAGTTTCAGAAATTATACTGGACTGTTTTTCAAAATGTAACTTTTGTATTCTTCGTTAGATCATTTCCAATCTATCTAGCCAGGTTTTCGTTACAGGTCTCCGACAGCTCCTCCACCTCCTTTTCCCCCATGTTAAATTCCCAGGGACAAATAAATTGTTTCGTAATATAATCAATATTTGACCAAATGTGACGAAATGAAAATATTATAAAAAAAAAATACTGTTTTTGCATTTTTATATGGCCGTACAATTTGGGCAGGTTTCGTGAAACAGACAGTAATCTGTTTCATCACTTTCTATGCATATCTGAGACCCAGTGGCTTTAAATAACACATTTCCCCGTCACAATGACGTGTACCCATGTTACAGGTAAGACGTCGCCGATCCACGTTATCCAGGTGGACGACTCCCAGCCGCCGGCCTACTCCACCGTCACCCCGCTACCGATGGACCCTAGACCCCCGCCCTACGACATGCCCTCCAACTTCATGTTCCAACTGCCGGCGAAGCACGCGAACGCGCCGCCGCAAAACGTCATGTACAAGACGCCGTCGCCGACGCCGTCAGCGGCGAGTCTCCCCAACTCTGTTGACGACGATTACCCACCGTATCTGGAGAAATGATCACGGATTTCAACGATCACCCATGGCAACAATGATCAACCACAAACATAGCCACGAAAAACTATGGCAACGATCACCCATGGCAATAATAACTCATGGTCTCATTTATAGACACTCACTGCAGGAAGCGGACTCCATCGTGAATACCAGCGTCTCTTGAACAACGGATACTCCATTGTCAACCCTTTCACCCCTCAATATATAACATGGCCGGTTCCATGTTAATTCTTGATTATTCCATTAATATTTAAATTCCATTGAAACGGGTATTGTTTCAAAATCTTAAAAAATAATGACCTGGGGCCCGTTTCACTAAACTTCGTACGATTAAAATGTTCGTAAGTGCAAATTTAGGATCGTCTGTAAATTTCAATTTATGGATTTAAATGTATTGAGCATATGCTACAGGCAGCCTATGCTTAATAAATGTAAATCCAATAATTGTTTACAAGAAAAAAGTATAAATAAAATTTACGGACTATTATAAGTTTGCACTGGCGAACATTTTAATCGTACAAAGTTTATAGAAACGGCCCAAAGGACTGCAGATCCCGATGAGACGGCTCGTGACATGTAATCGTGGTAAGATTAACGCCGACAGTTGTGTATGATTTGTAGGGTTGAAAGTGTTAAACGTCACATGCTGGCACTGTCCACCATTTATATTAGCGCCAACACCTGCAGCCGATTTCACCAAAATGCTAAGCATACTTATCTAGCAAAGTGTACTTTGAGGGAGTAATCATTTATTTCCCCCGAAATAGATTATTTCATATAGAACTAACGACTGCATATATTTGATGATTAAAGGTACATGCCCACTCAGCGGGCACAAACTGTTCTTTATAGGAATTAAATAAGTGTATAATTGTGTCACTATTCTACGGAAGCCCATTAGTGCCACATAGAGTAACTTTTTTTTCGTTTTTCGTTTTATTTTTTTTACGAGATAACCTATTTGTTTTTCGTAGAGTAACTTTTTTTTCATCTCGTAATTACGAGATAACATATTCGTTTTTCGAGAGTAACTTTTTTTTTATCTCGTAATTACGAGATAACATATTCGTTTTTCGTAGAGTAACTTTTTTTTATCTCGTAATTACGAGATAACATATTCGTTTTTCGAGAGTAACTTTTTTTTATTATTCGTTTTTCGTAGAGTAACTTTTTTTTTATCTCGTAATTACGAGATAACATATTCGTTTTTCGTAGAGTAACTTTTTTTAACATATTCGTTTTTCGAGAGTAACTTTTTTTTTAACATATTCGTTTTTAGAGAGTAACTTTTTTTTTACAAATGGAGACGGTAGTTCTGCAAGGGGGATAACTGTGTCTGGTCGTTTCGCTCTAATCCGGTTCGCACTGAGTCGTTTCGCACTGAGTCGTTGCGCACTGGGTCGTTTCGCTCTCATTATTGTCCTGGGCATGCATATACACAGTTTCAAATCAATCCGAGTAAGATGGATATTAATTTCTAATCAACGAACAATGCACTAATGTTCTAGCATGTTTAACTAACATTTGATAATTTGTCATTTCCATAAATCCAATATGGCCGCCAAAAATCACTAATATTGTAATAATCGTTAAAGTTAAACACTAGTTTTCAATTAAACCGCAAGTATATACCTAATTGACCGACTATAATAGCTTAGCCCTACATGTATCTTGATGTGGTATATTGACATTTTGTGGAATGTGTGCAAATACCACTTCATTAACATGATGTGAATCCTGCATTAAACATATCTGGCTATATTGGAGCAGCAGATTGCCATCTACAACACCTAGGTGTCAGGCAATAAAACCAGCAATAAATATCTCATCACCAAACTGCCCACTGACCATTCACTGACCATTGTGCTGTAATTGTAGCCGTTTTTTTTTTTTTGAACTACTTTCTGGCCTACACATGTCCAGGTCACATGGGAATAGAGCATGTTATGTGTGCACATGTGTGTATTACATCTGTTTCTCTACATGAATTCCTACTAATCCTAGATCAGTTACAAGTCTGACCATTCAAAATAGTGAGATTTGCAAACATACTGTTATGATTAACTTTTATGGTACAACTCTAAACCGGACAGAAAATGTGATATCCATCCTGACTTTCAGTGGTTCAATTTTTCAGTGGAAACTCTCTAAACCAGACACATTGTGGATGTTATATGAGCCAGGATCTGAGATAACCACCCTTATCACATCACCGTATTTCGCCGATACTGATTTCGTAAAATCGCCATAGTTTTCGTAAATGTTGCTGCAACTGGAGAAAGGGGTCTTATGGGCTTATTGATTAATCTACATCTTTATCTGCTGCAAGGCTCTTGTTGCTTGATATTGATCTATGTTGTCATCTAGAGGTATGCTTGCTATATCATTGGCTGAATGGTGAACATCGTAGGCCCTGATCAGACTGCGCGGATGCGCAGGCTGATCTGGGGCTACGCTGGTTGCATAACCCATAAGACCCCTATCTGCAGTCACAGCCACAAATGACATCGAAAATTGACACAGATTTCAGATCTCATGCAGAATTAAATTCCGCATGAGCTCTGAAATTTGTGTCAATTTTCTATGTTATTTACGGAAAAGTACTTGATTTAGATAAACCAAATTTTATGCTGACACATATTCACATGTCTTTGTCTAATAGAATGTATTAATACGTGTGCCTTCTTCAAGACCATGATAGCCAGATAGCTATAGGCCAATTTAATAATCGAAATATTCAAAAAGCTTATTTCTGAATGGATTTTCATTTTTAAAAAAAACGGGCATAGCTATATTTTTCTGAAAAACATAATTATGTTGGTTGTTTTTTCATCCCTGGGGGAAATGTACATTTAAAAAAAGCACACTAATGTCCACTACTCTTAATTGCTGGCTATAAAATCAGATAACCCTTTGAATGTCTGTAGGGACTACATGTAACATCTGGGTATAATGGAAAAAGCTCACCACAGGGGTCGATGGTAAAAGGTTGCATTTCAACCTCATCTACGTTCTTCTAGATGAGGTTAGACTTTTAATGCAATGTTTACAGCATGAACTGGGTCGGTACAAATACGCAACACATGAATGTATTTGTAATTATCAATAGCTAAGAGATTTTAAGGCAGACTCAATGAGTGTTTATTACTAAATATGATATGCTACCTGTACATCTGAGGGGAGGGGAGTCATAACAATCCTCATCTAAATAATTATATAAGAATATAAGACACTCCAGCCATTGAGGGCTAACACATTTGCGCACAACACATGTAAATATCAACAGAGTTGTTTGCATTGTGAACAGCATAGGTCCAGGAAAGAGAATATATTATAATATATATATATATATATCAGAAAGTAAAACATTACTGATCATGAATTTCGCATAAATTAACAGAAGAGAAAGGAAATATCTTGAGAGACTTTACTGTGATAAATATATAATTGTCAGTCGGAATGACAAGTGCATGGGGCAGGTTAATAGGTGGACATACATCAGGGCGTGGAATAGAACACAGAAAGGCGTGTGACCGCTCAGACAGTACATACATACACACATCATGAAGGAGCATCATTGTGGATGATGCAAAATGGGGTGAAAATACAAGTGCATACACTATATTAGTACTTTATGAATCTTAATAGCATTATCCTTTTTGCGGACGCAATAATTATGTTCATAATCATATGACACAGATGAAGGATATGATAAATGTCTGAAATCAGAACGGACATGTAACTGGAAAGCCAACTTTTATATACTACTCAAAATTTGATTTATATTGAATGCTAGTTTTGTATTGTATGGTTTATAGAAGCTATTTAATTTTACGGCCAATTGCATATGTGAAGAACACTGAATTTTGAGGCCCGCATATAGACATTTATTTTGGTACTACATGTATACAATTGAAGCCTTGTTTGATAAATGACTAATCATTTAGCGTGAAAGAAGTGATCGTTATAAAATTTTGAGTATTATATATTTAATGAAATGTTACTTTACTCTGTAATATGGGGTACAGAAAATATATTTGTGTAAATTCGCAAGACATGGCATCGCTTGAAAACTACCTCCTGATATGTTCCATCACTTCACAGTGGATCTTCCTGGTGTGTGTAGACCGGTCGGTGCTGGATGGGTCATTCAAATTCCCTATACCTAGTATCTGAACAAGTGCATATATGCGAAGCATGGCGGCTTGCCAATGCTTAGCATCAGGGTGATGGTTGCTGTTATCCCAATTTATATTTTATTGGTGCACCCACTCCGGTCAGTGGTGATTATTTCAATAATACATCAAGCTAATGTCAAATATAGTGTAACTGATCATAAACAAAGTCCATTAGAAAATATGCCAATGACATGTAAACTTTTAGAGTATGTAGATAACAGACGTCCATTAATAAGTGACTAAATCATTACAACTGATAAAATCCAACACCGTATGTACAGAGTACATGTATGTGAATGAAGGTAGATTGCTTTCTATAGTATCCTACCATGCATTGGTTATTACTCAGTACACGTTTGCAGTGGGCGTACATGCTATCGCCACTGGATCGATATACAACAAATGTGAAAGACAGTGGACAAACACACACTACTAGCATGAATATCACACAATCTGTAAGAACGGTCTTATGAAATACATTCCAATTATTGATGCTATATTAGCATATTAAAATCATCAATTAAGAAGAAATTGTTTGTAAAACGTAGGTGATGCCGGAAATGCTAATATCAAATTAATATAAATTTTGATATTAAAATTATAATCATATTCTGATGTGCCACAGTTGCTGTAGAACATGTATATGTTACAATGGCTGACAGGCAACTTCAATAAGAATATGTACTATAGAAAATGACCAAACAAATTAAGCTGGCAAAGATGATGAAGGTCACACATAGGAGATGTTGAATGTTGATGCATATCACTTGCTGATTATTTTGTATATGTTTGGTGCATACATAGACAGTGAATGCCATTTAAGCTGGAAAGGTAGGTCACTGTCAAATGAACATGATATGAGCTATTTTTGTTTCTGATATACACCAATAGTTTATAATGCTGTCCATGTTTGGCAGTTTTAGGTGTTACAGCGGCTGATAAAACATACATAACAACAGTGTGAACATTAAATATCATGTAAGGCCAGATGTATTGCACCAATGAAACAGATGGTCATGTGTAAAACATGCCACTCCCAACTTGACTTACCATCATTGGCGCATAAAATGTATCATAAGACTCAACACAAAATGCTTCATCCATAAAATAGTAAAACATTCACTAATATACAACATCAAAAGCAGTTGTGGATATAAAGGGTGTTGTTGTGGGTGTTGCACCCCACTTCTCAGTCGCATGGTTTTCATAGACCTAAAGTGATTTAACGGTGCATATGGTGTCCACACTGGGTAACATAGAGTACGTTATAAAAAAGGAAAACCAGATAAAAAACACGCCAGTGAATTTAAGGACATATAATATATTAAAATGTTTCGGGGGAGGCGAGACATGTTCGACGATATGAAAACACACTATTCCTAAACTGCTTGATTCACCATTTTAATGTGAAATGTCCCTTTCCATGAAACGAACATGAGTATGACTGGGAAAACTATTGCAGCATGTTTACAAATAAAATGTGCATAGTGATAATATGGAATTACATATTAATAATTCGGTCGATTACTGTGATTCGAGACACTGTCATTATGCAAATGAGATTATTATCTTAAAAACAACATTAACTTTCTGGTTTCAATAATGTTATTAGCATGTTATAAAGTATGATTATTACATAATGAATATGAATTTAGAAAGTAAATAGCGGCGTCCATTAATATATCATGCCGGGTTATTAACTGTTGAGAATTATCACACCGGAACTGGAAAGTGAATACATGTATTTATATAATTTAAAAGTACCGATAAATATGTCTGATAGTGGTATGAATGTTTATTTTGTTGAAAATGCCATCGTTTTGATATGTAGCACACAACAATTATTGCATGCACTTATATTACAACATTGGATGTCAGTAATGCAATTTTAGCAACATTCAGCGTAATTCCAATAACCAACATAAGACTCATTTTGTATTATTTTGATAGTACTCACCCCAATATGCCAAACTAAAATAACATTAAAATAAATTACAACCAAGTTCCCAATTCTGACAGAATTAGGTTGAAAATATAATGAATATTTGCATTACAAAGCGCTATTTGTTAACGTAGTTAATGCAGAATATATCATATTTCCTTAATTGGCGGCCATCTTGGATTTTTATGTAACGTATCACTAGTTCAGATAGAACAAATGTCTTTTAAAAGCAACTTGTCAATGTAAAGAACAAATTCCAAGCATGCTAATTGCCAAATATGTTGAAATTGGAACAATATTTCAATATAATTTGAATTTTGGCGGCCATTTTGAAAATATGCAAAATTTACAACTTTCGCAGGGTATATTTTGGCATATTTTGGATATGTTAACCTTGGGTGCTTACTAGACTACTTAGCGAAGGAAAAATAAAATGTTGCAATTTCTGGTGGGTCTACGTGTATATTGACAGGACTAAACGCCGTGTATCCAATCGCTATGGTGGTTTGATAGTAAAAAATGACTAAGTCCTTGGTTGGCATTGACCGTAGGGATGTAGGTCATATGTTGAACAGTGCACAATACCTAGACACACATTGTGACCAAATATTATTTAAATCTGACAAGAACCGACAAAGTTATTAGAGAAACATCGGAGCTAAACGCATTTGCTAAACGCAGAAAAAAAAACAACACATTTTAAGTGACCTTGACCTTGTTGACCTTGACCATAGGGAGGTGGGTCATATGTGGTACAGTGTGCAATACCTAGACACACATTGTGACAAAATATTATTGAAATCCGACAAAAACTGACAAAGTTATTAGAGAAACATCGGAGCTAAACGCATTTGCTAAACGCAGGTGTGACAGAAGGACAGACGGACGGACAGAAGACTTTTGTATCCCTATATCCAATTTTCGTACGCGATGGCATAAAAACTGATACTACAGCCAATTCTGACATTCTGTGTGCTCCAAGAAAATATAGAAACTGTCGACGGAAAACTGTGACATAAATTTTGATGTCGTTACGAAGCTGTCACGACATCGTCTAGAAGCTGTTACATCCAGTAAATGAAAATCCACTGTTTTCCTCTATACGAGGGTCAGTCAACATTAAGTGACTTTTATATAACATTGTTCGAGTAATAAGGCTTCTCTCACTTAATGTTGACTGACCCTCGTATATATTGCTTTTGGTATACTTTTAAGTCCGTATTTCGATTGTAATCACCAAGTGAAGCATATAAAATAGAAAAATAACGGCCAAAAGGTGTTTTATTGAGTATTTGCTTTAATTGCTGTAATTCATCGATTTGTGCGCTGATCTGCATATTTAAAACATGATTTATGACATGATATGCATAAATAATGGGACATGATAAAGGAAAACACAAAAATCTGGCATATGCCTCGTCCTGAAACTGTCACAATCAGTCCAGAAGCTGTCGCATTCCGTCTAGAAGCTGTCGCGCTTTGCTCCCGAAGCTGTGACGAGCTGTCGTCCAGAACTACTTGCCGCTGTAACAGAGTTCCCTAACCGTGGAGTAAGGATGGCAGAATTATAATCAATTGTGCAAAAGTTAAGTTTTGATCACGGACGGACGGACGGACGGACATACGGACGGACGGAATGCCGGACGGAATGATACGCTGATTCCAGTATACCCCCCTCCCCCCCCCCCACAAAAAAGTTATGCATGCCCAGGACAATAATGAGAGCGAAACGACCCAGTGCAAAACGACTCAGTGCGAACCGGATTAGAGCGAAACGACCAGACACAGTTATCCCCCTTGCAGAACTACCGTCTCCATTTGTAAAAAAAAAGTTACTCTCGAAAAACGAATATGTTTTCTCGTAATTACGAGATAAAAAAAAAGTTACTCTCGAAAAACGAATATGTTATCTCGTAATTACGAGATAAAAAAAAAGTTACTCTACGAAAAACGAATATTTTATCTCGTAATTACGAGATAAAAAAAAAGTTACTCTCGAAAAACGAATATGTTATCTCGTAATTACGAGATAAAAAACTACGAAAAACGAATATGTTATCTCGTAATTACGAGATAAAAAAAAAGTTACTCTCGAAAAACGAATATGTTATCTCGTAATTACGAGATAAAAAAAAGTTACTCTACGAAAAACGAAAAAAAAATAAAACGAAAAACGAAAAAAAAGTTACTCTATGTGGCACTAATGGGCTTCCGTACTATTCCACCAGCTCTAAAAATTACGAGTGCCCGCTATACAGATATAATCATTTAGTAATATTTATTTTACTGATAGTGATGCGCGGTGGTATCAGGCTATTTTCATATGCAAATGAGGCATGCTATTTTTTTATTATTTATACTAATTAATTAATGTGTCACCTGAACATATAATATTTTCGACAAATGTTCAAGTATGATCATTGTACATCAAAATATAAATACAGAGAATAAATAGTAATGTCCGTTAACATTTTAAGGAAACACGGTTATCGCCCCTGATTTCATTGTGGAAATTTAGGTCTGATATAAAATGTATTATAATGCCAATCAATACGTGGGATAATGGTGAATGAATGTTTATTTTGCCAGAAAATGTCTCAGATGATGTCTCTAATAGAAAGAACATTTTGTGCCTACTGAGTGGGCATGTACCTTTAAACGTATGCAGAATTATTATACTGAATTTATTACATTATCACAGCCAAATAGCTGTGATAATGTAATAAATTCAGTACAATAAAAAATAATAAATTTATCCTTAAAGGTACATGCCCACTCAATAGGCACAAACTGTTTTTTATAGGAATTAAATAAGTGAATAATTATTTCACTATTCCACCAGTTCTAAAAATACAAGTGCCCGCTATATAGATATAATAATTTGGTAATATTTATTTTACTGATAGTGACTCGCGGTGGTATCAGGCTATTTTCATATGCAAATGAGGCATTATATTTTTTAATTATTTATACTAATTAAATGCGTGAAGTATACTCATTGTACATCAACAAATAAATACAGACAATAAATACTAATGTCCGTTAACGTTTTAAGGAAACACGGTTATCGCCACTGATATCAGTGTGTAAATTTACGTCATATATAAAATGTATAATAATGCCAATCAATACGTGGTGTAATGGTGAATGAATGTTTATTTTGCCAGAAAATGTCTCTGATGATGTCTCTGATGATGTAAAGGACAGGTTGTGCCTACTGAGTGGGCATGTACCTTTAACATTCAATGGGAGGGCGATGCTCCCATACTCGAAATGTAGATATGTGCGTATATCAAGGTGCATAATCACGTGATTACAACAACAACAACGTCGCGCACTCCAAAGTAAGTATTATTTGATATTTTCCTTAATATGCAACGGATTTTGATGAAATATGGCGTAGCAAACGCGTCTTCATGAGCTGCATTTGGTGGTCCAGGGAGTTCGGTACAGACGTATATCGTTTTTGCGAAGAATGGATTCGATTCTTCGCAAAAACGACAAAAGTTTGAGCGAAAATACAAAGACCACCAAATGCAGCGTAACAAGACGCGTTTGATGCGTCATATTTCATCAACATCCGTTGCATAATAAGGACAATATAAAAGAATACGTACTTTGAATCAGATGGATTCTGGAAGTTTCAGTACGTGTTGTTGTTGTTAGTACCACGTGATCATACAAATTTCAGAACCTAGTGGGTTGACCGCCCGGTGGGAAGAATAGCCTTGTAGGAAGGGGCAGAGTGGACGGTATTAAATGCTATATACACATTGGTCATTGATTTAATATGTATAACGTTTAAACGTGGATAGAGCTATAATTTCCAATAATCATACTTGCACCCAAAAGTTAAAACTGATACTTCATGGAGCCGTTTCACAAAACTTCGTACTACTAAAATGTTCGTAAGTGCAAATTTAGGATCGTCTGGAAATTTCAATTGATGGATATCCAATAATTATTTACAAGAAAACACCGTTAATGTGAAATTTACAGACTATCATAATTTTGCACTTACGAACATTTTAGTCGTACGAAGTTTAGTGAAACGTGCCCCTGATGATCAAGGGTAGGACGGGTCCTTAAATTGTTATTATTATCGCATTTTACTAAACTTCGTACAGCTTAAGAATTAGTTCGTATGTGCAAAAACTAAAATTACCAACAAAGTTCGCATAAACGGCCGATTTTGAGTTATTTTGTGGAATTGTTCAGATTTAATGAGCCTACATGTAGGTGGTAAATGGTGCCATTATGTAACCACATTAACTGTATATGTATTAAGTAAAAGTATCGATTTGTTTGTACAAATGTTGTAAATGTATGAAATTTAGCGATTCGGCTTTAATAGTATTTGTTGATCTTTTTGCACAAAATAAGGAGTAAATGTTACTCAAATTATTGTATTAGTATTGCTAATTTATTGTTAGAATTTATTTTCGTCAATTTAAACTTAAAAAAACGGCTGTTAGTAGCACAGCCACCGATTCCATGTTAGTAGCGGACGCGTAACGCTTAAAATGCTTCCGCATGGAAGTAAATTCATGTGTATTGTTTTTGTTGTGTCCATGTACTATCGTTTTATTGATAACTAGCATGGACAATTCTCAAGGTGCATGATCACGTGGTTACAACAACAACAACGTCGCCCACTCCAAAGTAAGTATTATTTGATATTTTCCTTAATATGCAACGGATTTTGATGGAATATGGCGCAGAAAACGCGTCTTCATGAGCTGCATTTGTGGTCTATGGAGTTTGGCACAGACTTATGAAGTTTTTACAAAGAATCGATTTCCGTTTCAGAGACACGGAAATCGATTCTTCGCAAAAACGACAGAAGTTTGGGCGAAAATACAGAGACCACCAAATGCAGCTTAACAAGATGCGTTTGATGCGCCATATTTCATCAAAATCCGTTACGTAATAAGGACACTATAAAAGAATACGTACTTTCAATCGGATGGATTCTGGAAGTTTCAGTACTTATTGTTGTTGTTAGTACCACGTGATCATACACCTTGCTTCTGGACACACTGTAATATCAAATATCTGTGAGTAATTGAATGTAATTTGTATCATTTCTATATGTATAATATTATAGAAAGTTCTTGCTAGATTTAGCTCTTTGAAGAATACTCATGCATAGCCTGTACCCTATTTCACCAACATTGAAAATAGCCTATTTCACCAACATTGAAAATAGCCTATTTCACCAACATTGAAAATAGCCTATTTCACCAACATTGAAAATAGCCTATTTCACCAACATGGCAAAGTATACTTATCTAGCAAAGTATACTTTGAGGGAGAAATTTTCAATTTAAGGATAAATTATTAATTTTTATTATACTGAATTTATTACATTATCACAGCCATTTTGGCTGTGATAATGTAATAAATTCAATATAATAATTCTGCATACTTTCAATCATCAAATATATGCAGTCGTTAGTTCTATATGGCATAATGCATTTCTGGAAAAATAAAGTGTTACCCCCTCAAAGTATACTTTGCTAGATAAGTATACTTTGCAATTTTGATGAAATCGGCTATTGGTAAATTCCATTTACAGCCCTTTAGAACAATATGGAATATGACCGACTATATAGAGACTATTTTAATACAGACCAGGGGCCCGTTTCTCTAAACTTCGTACGACTAACATGTTCGTAAGTGCAAAATTATGATAGTCTGTAAATTTCACATCAACAATGTTTTCTTGTCAACAATTATTGGATTTACATTCATTGAGCATAGGCTGCTATTCTCAATAAATGTAAATCTATCCATTGGAATTTGCAGACGATTCTAAATTTGCACTTACGAACATTTTAGTCGTACGAAGTTTAGTGAAACGGCCCCCAGGATATTCTGGACCTTTCCATATTACTAAAAGTGTATACTATAGGTACATGTACATGTATGTACTATTGGGGCAAGAGTAGAGATGCATTAAAAGATATACAACAGTATCAAGGTGCATGATCACGTGGTTACAACAACAACAACGTCGCCCACTGTAAAATAATTACTATTTGATATATTCCTTAATATGCACCGGATTTTGATTAAATATGGCGCAGCAAACGCGTCTTCGTGAGATGCATTTGGTGGTCCATGGAGTTTGGCACATACTTATGTCGTTTTTGCACGGAAGACACGGAAATCGATTCTTGGCAAAAACGACAGAAGTTTGGGCGAACATACAGAGACCACCAAATGCAGCTTAACAAGACGCGTTTGATGCATCATATTTCATCAAAATCCGTTACGTAATAAGGACAATATAAAAGAATACGTACTTTAAATCTGATTTGTTGTTGTTTTGTTGTTGTTGTTGTTGTTGTTAGTACCACGTGATCATACACCTTGAGTATAATCCACTGTGGATATTACTTGCGATAAGTGGACATATGTTCTGTAGAATTAAATAATAGTTCTGAAATTGCAATTAGTAAATTAACAGAAACAGTGAACATTGTGATAAAAGTGGATAACACATTGACACATTGTTAGCTATCGTTTGAATTTATCGGAACTGTGCCATTGGATTCAGTATTAGAATAATATTGGATTTATTCTAGGAATCTCCAATGTAAATTAGCTTCTATTCTTTTGCAATTTGTTGATTAAATGTGTGTCTTCATTGTTACAATAAAACGTATTGTAAAACATGTGTCGGATTCATTATTTCAGTCCGTTATTGAGACTTGTCTGCCTTACCAGGGTATATATACCCTGTTCGCAGAAATCACTGTCAGGGACTAGTTTTCTGTCACAGTGCCAATATATCGTAGGTGGGGTAACTTTTTTGCATGGAGCATTTCGGGGTCCTAGTTCACCTATGCCATTTACTATGCTTGTACTAATTTACTTTCATGCTTGGTCCAAATAAAGCGTGCTAGTAAAGCAGGTGAACCAGTTACAAACCCTGGGACACGCTTCAATAAACACATTATGGTAAAACACAGCATTACAAATGAAAACATCCACTAAAGAATTTCCAACTTCAGCCGTCAGAGTAAATGGTATTCTAAATTTTACTTTACACTTGATAACTTCTTTGGACCGCAGCTTACACGGAAACTTCTACGTTACACAAAGCTACACAAAGGAGCAAATAAACAACTAAGCACATAGTTTACTTTAAAACACGACGTCACAGAGAACTCCGCAACTAAATGTGCAAGTCAAACTGGAAATTAGCCGTAAATATTGACAAAACACTGGTACTGCACTCCGCGCGAGCGTAAAATATTTCAAGTCGAAAATTACATCGGTTTCCTGACGTGACTGAGCTCGATTTAGAGCTATTGCAAAAAAGGCATGTTTCGTCTAGTGACCGACGAAAATGTGTGCAAGCAGTATCTTCTGCATGAAGCTGAATAGTAACTTGTCAGGAATTTGACATTTATTTCGAGGTGAAACATTTTACGCCTGCGCGGAGAACAGCACCAGTGAATAATGCTGGCTAATGTGTGACGTAAATTATGTGGGAAATCAGCTAGTGATGATGGACTCTTATGCATATTACGCTGTAAATGCTACCTTAGATATGTAACGAATATAATAATGGCCACAGACAGGTTGTAAATGCAGCGTGTTAATCTTTTCAGTCTTATAAGGGTATAAATTGTTCACAATTACGTAAAATGATCAACAATAAACACAATAGGTTGTGTAAGTGTGACAGTTGATCATGATCTGATCTGATTTTATAACATACATCAATATAACCCGACTGATAATTGATTTCAGAATACTTCACACCAATTTCCATGTTTTAAAACGTTAACATTTCTTTTGAGATCGTGTGACTCTCCGTCTTCTGTCAACGTCCACGGATACAACCGTGCACTTATCATTATGCCGTGTTGTAGTAGATGATGTGCTTGTATCGCTACTAATTTGGGTGTCAGCAACAACAGAGGTCACGTTTACCGGATTATTTCCTCCGGTTTTCAATTTATTAGGTGTTTCCTTCTTCCTTTTCCGTTTCTGCAGATGTTTACCGTTATCCAGTGGATCAGAACTGTCCTGTGTAGTGGTGGATACATCCGCATCGCTACTTCCTACACTGAAGTTACTTAAGCTACTTTCTTGACTTAATGAAGCTAATATGCTAGACAGAGATTTATTGCGCTTCAGTTGCTGACATTTCCTAAGCAATGCATTCTGTTTCCTTTTCATTTTCAACACCATTGCTTTGTTATAAATTGGAGGAAGTGTGTCTTTAACAGTATTATTTTCTTGTGGTTTTGCTTTCGGTTGTAACAACTGGTCAAAATCGCGACCACTACAATTGTTAGATTTATCATTCACGTTCCCAGAACTAGCAACCTGCATTTCTTCACTGGTGCTTGGCTGTGGTTGGCAGATACAGGCAGAGGCAGACTTATTGTTGTAACCTGGAGAAAAACATTCAAACAACTCTGGAGTATAGAACTTCACTGAATGAGCTTTAGGCGACATGTTGCGATCAGATATTGACGCGTACCTGCTGTCTAACATATTCCTGACATCCTTAAACGCACGTGAGTCAAGAGCACGCTGTAGCACACTGTTGATGGATATTCCGTGTCCTTGTAGATCAGATTGGTTCACATCTGATATATCGTGTACATTCCATATAACTATTGCCAAACTGTCATCTGGTAGGCTCTCGATGTATGGCGGGTAGACAGACAACATCGCCGAAACTGTCTCTGGACCATGAACATTAAATACCGATGCAAGTTTATCAATTTCACTGACGAGATAAAACCCCGGTTTTATGCTCTCTACATCGATCTGGGTAACGACATTTGAGATATTAAAATGCAATGTACATGGATAGTCAGAGAACTTAAACCAACGATGATAGTTTGCATTGCTACCAGTAATGAGGTTGATTTGTACGCGTTGTGTATAATATGTGCAATCTGTATTCCCGTATTTGTATATTTGCATGGTATTTACAAATGTGGTCGTCATCCCAGTATGTTCGTCAGCATTATTATCCATGGGACGAGACACTGTGTTAATAGTAGTAGACACTACGCCGGCTGTTGAAACTGCTAGAGAAGAATTCTGCTCATTTATATGTGTGGAGTTCAGTACAGGGGAACCATTTCTAGACACGGACGAGAATGAAATTGTGTTGGGACTGGTTGCTGCTCGTCTAATCTTTGTTTTTAGCTTGGTCGTTGGCATCAATTTAAGAGAATGTATAATTTGATCAAATGGTTCTTTTGAGCTCTTGATTAGCCTTCTAACTTTTCTATTCAAATGATTCACATTAGTTTTTCTCGGTGGCTTATTTTTGTCTATTTTTAGTTTGCCCTTATGTGCATGCATCTTTTGCTTTGGTGGTAAAGGATTACATTTATCTGCAGAAACAATCTTCTTGTCTTTACCAATAGGTCGTACCACGTACATTTTGTTACCTACACGTAGAGCAAAAGGTGACTGTCCATTATTAGTTTCTGCTGTATTAGTATTTGTGAGTTTGGCAATTGAGACAGGTTGTTGTACCGATGTAGCTGTACCCGACCAACCATGCGACTGTAACCGATATATGTCTTGCTGTGTCAATTGCCTCTTCAAGCACGGCTGGGATGTACTTCGATCTACCATGTTGGAGTTAAGCTTTTCGTCTGGTATCTTGCTGGATCTAGCACAATGTGGTAGACTTTTCGAATTTACTAACGGAGATATTGGTTTTGTATACTTGGATTCATACTGTTTAATCAACGGGTATATATTCTTCATATCTGAGCTGGGAGACCCATAGTTGGCTTTTGTGTAGGAGTGATCCAATGGATTTAGTGAACATAAAGCCGATGTATCCTCATTATTTTTAATTGTACTGCTAGCAGTTTGATTTAGTTTTTCATCGATATCCAGTTGAATTTCCCTATTTTGAATGTAGTCCACATTTTCATTTATACAACGACTGCTAGATATATTATCTAGTCCAGGTGAAACATGATTTGACTCGTGTTTGTGTTTCATATTCTCCTCTCTAGCCCTTTTCTGACTCAATAACTGAGCTACTGTGAGTTTAATGTTGTACTGATCTGTTATTTGACAACAATTTTGTACGACACTTAACTTCTCAGCAGTACTATGCACAGGTTGTATGTTTATCAATTCTGTGCTATCAGCTATATTCACCGTCATGCAATTTTCAGTGGGTGTATTGTTTACGAGACGGTTGGTAGAAGTACTATCATTATCATTGGTGGAATTGAAAATACTTGTATTTTGAGTAGTACTGTCATTTCTCTTAGTATCGTTTGATTGGTTCATCTTAAGCAATGGTTTAACCGATGCCGCTGACGTATGTAACAAGTAGTTGTATATTTCCGGCGTGATTGGCATAGGACGTGCGAGTTGGTAATTGTGTATTAGTGGAATTCGTTTAGTTTTCTTCCCATGGTTTCCCGAAATAGCATATGAAGTGAATGTATCAGATGGGTGTTCGTCCTGCTGACTTGTACTAGTATCAACTTCATCAGTGGAACATCCTGCTTTTGGATCACGCGAGAGTAACTCTTGCAACTTAATTTTTGCGGATATGTATTCAGAAGTCAAACGTGTTTCTTTGTTTGAGCCTGTAATACTGTTGTCAGCACAGTTTAAATTTTCTATGTTATTTTGATTCGTTATCTCGTGTGATGAATTATTCGACGTTCGGCTTGGTACTTTTGCGTCGATAACGTAGTATGTCTGTCTTGTTGGTGTGGTATACCTTTGTGGAGATTCCATTTTCCGTTTCCTACTGGCTGTACCTACTGACTTAGCAGTTGGTCTACCGTCGGCTGTCTTTGAATCCACATCAACTCCACCGCTTGTAGATGTATTAAGTTTATCTCCATGTAGTACACTCGAAGAGTTCGAGTTCTGCTGGTTAGTACGTTCGGGTGAGTTTGTGTTCCCACTAAGCAGGCGTTTTAAAATTAATAATTGATTTTCAGTTTTAGTCTTCGTTGTTTGCAAATAATTTGTATGTAGCTTCGCTGACATACTATTAAGCTGTGATGTGTGTGATGTGTTTCCAGCTGCCACACATTTCGGTACATTTGCTTCCACACCATCCATACTCTCGTTATTTGTTCTAGCTTTCCGTTTCTGTTTTGAGTCGTCATTTATTGATCTCATTGTATTAGCTGCATGTGGCTTTTTACCAGTATTGTTCATTGTAATAGCGTCTTTTGATAGAAGACTAAGACTTGGTGGACACACAGTTTTATTTGCCGCATCAATGAGGGTAATCCTATTTCGTGAATTAGATTGTGTATCACTAATACCAGACGCGGACGTACACTGTTGCGGAATGTGTGGAATTAGGCTAACAGTATATGCATTATGCTTTCCTGTTCGTTTCAATAGTGTGTGATTTGCCAGTATATCATCTGAGCTTAATCCAGGTGTGCTGTATTTCGTCATAGCTTTTAGAATATGGGTTTCCTTTCCATTTCCCTCGATTGTGCTGCCTCTTTGATCAGAAGTTTCTGGTTTCTTAACTGTATACATTTGCTTAAATTCACGATTTTCATCTTGTTCATTCTCTGAAATATTGTCATCCGTAAGCGACTCGTGCTTTTCTGAATTTTGCTGTAATGTTTCCTCTACGTTATGTGGTCTTTCCGTTTCATTGGTATCGGCTGCTAACTTAACCCGCTTTGCCATTGTTCTATGCAATGCTCCAAAATATTGTGCTTGAGCTTTAGTGTTTTCTTTTTTCTTTCGTGCTGGTTTATGTTTCACTTTACTTTCCGTTCGCATGTTCTCAGTATTGGACACGGATTCTGTCGTGCCAGTATATGAATTGGACAAGAAAGACACTTCATTACCGGTTTGCATTGCTGTTATTGATATTTTCTTTACAGTGTTACATGTTTGTGCTTCTTTTTCCTTTGTTTTATTTTTTCCTCGTTTTTGACTGTCATTTCCAATACTATGCTGGACAGTTGATGAATTACAATTGTTTACCTTATCGGTTGCGCCGATGATTTCGCTCGGATCTTCATCATCTTTTATAAGATTCAAAGCTGCCTCAAGTCTCGCAGCTCTTGACGGAGCGTCTAACAAACGTCGTTCGTTGCTATCATGCTCCTCGCGCGGAATCGTTGGTTTCGGCAGAATATGGATGTTTGGAGAACTACGGTATACGTTGGGGTTGATAGTAGGTAGATTTGGTATTAGCAGGACCGGTGTCATCGTATTTGTCTGTATATTATTTTGTTTTGTATCAGAATGTGTAATATTCATATTAGGTGAATTATATATATATTGGTTATGTGTAGTGGCACCTGCATATAGTTGTCTGTCAACTGGTGATACAGCCACGAATGCGTCGCCTTTGGGAATAAGCATCGTTTGGTACTTCTGGAAATATACACAATATACATAATGTTCATATATGTGGGCCTGGCCGTAACTGGAAAAATAGATATTGCGACCCTTGTATAGCCTGATCAAATGACCTGATATGAATATCCGGATTACAGCGAATTGAAAATTGACCTTTTATTGGTCGAATAGCATCACATTACATACATTATGTAGATATGTATGTAGATATAGAGCAGCATTCAAAATGTATTAAACAATAACAATGTTAACACGATGAACGGACAGTTGTATGGAGAATAAAACATAAGAAATCATGACCTCGGCGTTGAATAAAAGAAATGGAAATAAACTTTGCGCATCTATATATTATAAATAATCTACAAACCAAGTATCCAGCTGTAACGGTATACAAGCTTTACGAGTTACAAGCTTGAACAGAATTATAACCAAAGGAGATGACTATGTAAATATTGGAAAGTATAGGTCAATGTCACTTGCTTTACACATCACTGGCTCTTGATAGTGTAGTGGTTTCAAGGTACATGATCACGTGGTTACAACAAAAACAACAATGGCTGAAAGTGATGAAAGTGCGCCCACTCCAAAGTAAGTATTATTTGATATTTGTCTTATTATGCAACGGATTTTGATGAAATATGGTGCAGCAAACGCGTCTTCATGAGCTGCATTTGTTGGTCCCGGGAGTTCGGCACATGCTTATGTCGTTTTCGCAAATAAACGATGTCCGTGTCTGTAGACACGGAAATCGATTTTTTCGCAAAAACGACTGAAGTTTGGGCCAAAGTACCGAGGCCACCAAATGCAGCTTAACAAGACGCGTTTGATGCGCCATATTTCATAACAATCCTTTGCATAATAAGAACAAAATAAAAGAATATGGACTTTGAATCGGAGGCGGTTCTGGAAGTTTCAGTAATCGTTGGTGTTGAACCACGTGATCATACACCTTGGGTTTGTGGTGCGCATCAATGGCTCGTGACAGTGTTCCGGAATGACGGCTGTAACCCTAATATCATTGAAAATACAAGCTCGAACAAAAACTTTAACCAAGGGAAATAAGTATTTAAATATAGAAATTGTGGGCCAATATCACATGGCGGTCATTTGATCCACAGTTGTATGTGGTGCACATCACTGGCTCATGATAGTGTGCAAGTATGATGGTTGTATGCCTAATAGTATTGGCAATACAAGATCAAACAAAAACTGTATCCAAGGGAAATAACTATGTAAATATGGCAATATAAGGTCAGTGTCACATGATCAGATTGGCGTTTGTTTCAGAATGGTTTGCGGTGCAACCGCTGGCTAATGATCAGGGACGTCGGAACAGGCCCGGCAGGTCCGGCCACAATAAATTTGACATATTTGTAAGTCATGTATAAAAAAAGGGAATGTAAATATTTTTCTGCAATTTTTATCATTTCTTATCAAAAGTCTATGTTGTTACCACTCAGTTGAACCGTCTCGGCGAGACACATTACACGTGATTTGTAAACTTTTCAATCTGATGCACAGCCTATTGTTAGTGTACACGTTACCGATATGTAAAGCCATATTTACTCGCATAGTATGTGAGTAGACACCGTGGGCAATACACTCATGTAACTGCTTACATGTCACTGGATTTGATATATAATAACAGAGGACAGTAGTGGGTATATACGGTATGTGTTGTGTGGTTTGCCAGGTAAACGTTATGCACTGTGCGATTTTCTGTGTATGACGCCATTTACAATGGTGGTTCATGTTGTTAAAAACACAGGCACAAACCTGTCCAGAAAACTGACATATTTTACTGTTTGGTGTAATATAACTGATAGGAGTCCGTTATCAAGGCAGCTGAGGGGATTGAAACAGTTACTAGGGAGTTTCAAGATCCAAGATGGCGGGCTTGTGAGAATCACCGTGAAACGTTGAGAAAACGGTGCAAATTGTAACTCACTGCGATGGAACAGCCATATAAGAATATGATCAGGATAAAATATGAATTTGGGTGAAAGGCCCTGGAGGCGTAATAAACGCTGGTAAGTTATATTGAGTGAATATCTGTTGTAAACTGTTGCGGAATATTTCGGACCCCAGTCACTTCGGGCCAGCTGGTTGGGTCGCTTCAATATATAATTTAAAACAACTGTAACGAACGCCCACAGCAACTATTTTTAAATTAACTAACCAGAAAATAGCAGTAAGAATACACGGAAATATGATAGCAATGGTGCCGCCTTGGAACGCTCAGTCCACTGGGGCGGTTGAACCTGTAGTCGATTTCATCAAAATTGCAAAGTATACTTTTCTAGCAAAGTATACTTTGAGGGAGAAATTTTCAATTTTAGGATAAATTTATTAATTTTTATTATACTGAATTTATTACATTATCACAGCCATTTTGGCTGTGATAATGTAATACATTCAGTATAATAATTCTGCATACTTGTATTCATCAAATATATGCAGTGGTTAGTTCTACATGACATAATTCATTTCAGCTAAAATAAATGATTACTCCCTCAAAGTATACTTTGCTAGATAAGTATACTTTGCAATGTTGGTGAAATAGGCTATTGGTTAGGGCGGCACCGCAAACCTCCCACTGATCATGCCTCTAACGGACAGAAATTGAATTATACAAGGCAATAAAACGATTCATAATTGAGACTCGCCATGTGATTGTGTACGTTCGGACATCTGCCTAATCTCATGAAATACCTTTACAAAAGTTACAATATTTTCCGTAAATGGCGTCAAAGGTTGACAACATTTTCAGAGTTCATGCGGAATGTACTCGGACAATTTTGTCAACTTTTGACTTTATTCATTTTGAAATTACGCAGATGTCCGAAGGTACACAATCACATGGCGTGTTTCAAATATTGGACGAAAACGGCAAAATAGTCATAACGAAAAACAATCACAGTACACATGTACATGAAATAAACATAAATATAATATTGTAAATATAACTATAAGAAAAGAAATAAATGTAGAGATACAAAACTCAAGCCATACACGAAGGTATAACAGGGCCAACTTGAGGTACTATGGTGGCCCCGTCTACAGTTATACGGGACAATAAACAATGACAAATAGCTACTAAGAATATTCACTTTAAATTGATAGAAAAAGGAACGAGTCAACATATACGTATAATACAAAAATACCGAAGAAGCAAATCTGCAATTGAGATCAACAACAACCACGCACCATTAGTTGTAGGGAAATGAAGTAACTGTCTTAATAGTGAATATAAGGTTCGAAAATATCCAGCCGTGGGTAAACGTTTGCCATGACACGAGATAACTGTTTGAACCCAAAGGCCGTAAGCCGCGGCTTCATACAGTTCCCGAGTGCCATGACAAGCGTTTACCTACGGCTGGACATGGTCGAACGTTATTGTTACATGTTCTCATGGATCCGTGCCCCTAACCAAATACATTCATATTGTGTGATATATTCTGATTAATCCCTGAAAATGTATACATCAATATAAAATTCAAACACTTGACTATGAGTGAACATAAGGAATTTGCCAAAATTGTTGTTTATGCAAGTCTTAGAGTCCCTAGAAATAACGCACCCAAGTCACCTAATTGATCTTGAAACTTCTCATCAGTTCGTGCCCTACAACATTTTGCACATTTGAGTGACATTCCTTGATCACTGGTACAATAAAGAAGTGTTGCTGCGTAGATGCATCAAATTTAAATATGGTGAAGTCCAGATTCACCTAGAAATCAACATATATCACATTTTATGCATACTTTGCGAACAGACCCTCTTCAGATTAAGGAAGTATGTAGAACAAGAGTGCCGAAGGTCACAATATACGCCCGTCGAGGCAAGGCCAGTCAACAAGGGGAGATAACTCATCTTGGCGTGATAAACATGTAAGCCAAATTTGGTTACGATCCGTCAAGTATAACTCTACTTATTGCGACAAGGATACGGAGTGCGAAAATTAAAAATGGCCGCCAAGGGGAGATAAGTCATCGGAACATTTTCAAAATCAATAGGCTTCTTTGTCTTGATAAACATGTATACCGAATTTGGTTTCGATCGGTGAAGTAGAACTTGAGTTATTGCGTGGACAAGGACACAGAGTGGGGAAATTAAAAATGGCCGCCAAGGGTCGATAGGTAATCGGAATTTTTTTAAGATCAATAGGCTTCTTCGTCTTGCCGTGATAAACATGTATACCGAATTTGGTTACGAGCGGTGAAGTAGAACTTGAGTTATTGCGTGGACAAGGATACAGAGTGCGAAAAATAAAAATGGCCGCCAAGGTGAGATAAGTCATCGAACATTTTTGAAAATCAATAAACTTCTTCGGCGTGCCGTGATAAACATGTATACCAAATTTGGTTAAAATCAGTCAAGTAGCACTCTAGTTATTGCGTGGACAAGCTGTGCCCGCCCGCCCTCCCGCCCGTACAAGATTAATACATAATACGTCCCGTTTTTTCAAACGGGCGTATACAAATCACAAAATAGGTGGTAACTCTCAATTGTATGTAACTGTAACTTAGAAAACCGTGGAAAACAACTTAAAATACCTTTTTAGCATACTTTTCAATTAGCACTATTCTTAGAATATGCTTATTCACTTGTTTTCTAGGGGCATGACTCATAGTCCAGGCAATGAACAACTTAGGTTGGACAAAACTGTTAACAAAGCTTTCTCACCTGAAATGGGTCCAGTGGCCGGCTATTATACCAGAAAAAAAATTCCACCAAATTCCACTCATGGCAAATTCGATTATTCGGCTTAAATCCTAGATGGCCGCCAATTGATTAGTTCTAATAGTGAAACTGACATATCATTAGTGGTAAGCATCATAAAACTACAGTTCATGTCTTCTTTCCAACTAAATTTATGATACCCTTTAATTTGCTGACAATTAAGGGGTTATCAGTAGTCGATTTCATCAACATTGCAAAGTACAATGTATACTTTTCTATCAAAGTATACTTTGAGGGAGTAATCATTTATTTGTCCTGAAATGCATTATTTCATATAGAACCGCATATATTTGATGATTAAAAGTATGCAGAATTATACTGAATGTATTACATTATCACAGCTAAAATGGCTGTGATAATGTAATAAATTCAGTATAATAAAAAATAATAAATTTATCATAAAATTGAAAATTTCTCCCTCAAAGTATACTTTGCTAGATAAGTATACTTTGCAATGTTGATGAAATCGTCTACAGATGTCAATGGCATGTGTTAAGGTCAAGGTCAATGTAAAGACTAAGCGAATTAAACCATAATCTGAACACATTTTTATATAAAATGCTCCCTTTTGACATTTAATCACGCTGTATATATTGCAGCAACCACAGCAAGAATGATCATTTGTTTTCTGATGGATTTGATCCAGTTAAAAGGCCATTGTCATGCGTTAAGGACAAATGCAATGTCCAATATGACCATAAAAAGCCACACGTATACCAATTAGTGAAAATGTACATGTTATATCAACGAAGAAACATGTATAAAACATAGGGGTACACGTTTCTTTATTTGTGATACCTTTTGCTTGTACATATCATTATGTGCATGTATAACATAGTCGTACATACCAAATTTGATGAAAATCTGACTAAGCTGTTTAAATCGGCACACTATGCCGAACTATGCCGAACTGTCATTGTTCAACACATCTACAAGTCTTACCAGTTTGGTATACCTTGTCAATGTAAGTAATAAACGATACATTAATGTTTATACGCAACTTTACTTCACATACTCGTTTATTTATTTGTCTATAAATGCCAGATCATCATCATCACATTGGCTTTCCACATGTATTCCATACCAGCAAGTATTTCCCTCGAATTGTCCACATGCTGGTGTGGAGTCATAGGCGTAACAACGGGTGCGGCCGTGCGGCCATGGCCGCACCACTTTTCAAACCTTTTTTTTTTTTAGGAAAGAAAATATTCGGATCTCTGTATACAAAACTAGATAACTAAATATATATCAAAGTACTGAAAGTACTGAAATATGTTATCTCCACAAAAACTGATCGGTGTGTGGGGTAAGTTAACTTTGTAAATCACACTGGTGGGTGTAACTTGCAGGGTCAATACTGAAATATATAGAAAATCGTTCACCCCCCCCCTTTTTTTTTTACTGCTAGCTCCGTACTAGAAACAAAATTGCTACCCCGCTCCATACATGTACCTCTCGCGAGCGTAGCAATTTAACCCCATCTATTTAATGTAACGCATGGAAGAATGATTTTTCCAATCAATTACCTGGCGTGTTTGATATGTTAGCGATACAAAACTGTCAAAGCTGTATCAATAAAGTATTAATAAAGAACATACACATGCACAAAATGGTTATTTTAGCGTCTCAATGTGTTCATCTGACATTTACATGTATATCTTGTAAATTTGAAAGCTTCATTTCGTTATGTTGAACAACAACTAGAGGAAAAGATGGATTCCATGGGAAAATTATTTCCCTGTTCTATTATTTTTGGCAATTTACTAGTTCTACATCAATCATTATTTGTTTAAAGGTATAAAATATACAGTTAACTAAATTTTGACATTTTTGAACGGGTAGAATTGTAGCCGTAGATAACATATCGGAGGCGAATTTTTGTAGCTAGCTCCGTACGTACTGTCCCGTGAGACCTAAAGATAATAGCTGCTGTATTCATAAGCACGAACTGTCTTAATTCGTATTTTCCAAAATGTAACTGATAAACTGAGCCTAAAACTGTGACAACTATAGAGAATAGTATATGTAGAGTTTTAGATACAAAGCAAGACAAACCAAAACGCCATAGGATAAGTTGGCACAGGGCACTATTTTCTTGGTCGTACTCGCTATTTAGGCGCAGCACGACAATGGCTGCCCCCATATTGGGTCCTAGGTCCGAATATTCCACCTGTGGACTTTACATGACGTCGGAAATATCATTTACCGGCGACTTGTGCCGTTGTAACGAATTGTCATTGTTTCTTATACTATTTATACATTAAATATAAATGTTTTGAAATATCGCTAAGTATATACATGTATTAATAATAATATACATGTAGTGGATACATATGTGCATTGTGAAGTTTCTGTGTGAGTACAATTGACGCACGAAAACGTCACGACTCGTGCGGTCCGCTGTCCGCAAATATTGATAACGACGACGTAACGTACGTATTGTCAAAACAACGTCGATGCGACAAAGTGACGTCAGATGTATATCTTTGTTGGTCTAGAAAGTCAGTTGAATACAACATTGGTTTATATATCATATTGTTCGAGAGAACTCAGATTTTCTAAATATTTTTAAAACTCAATTTCGCATTTTTTACCCATAAAGGAGGTTTTCGCTTCATAACGCGCGTCATATATTATGTTCACAGTTTTGATGAGTCACGGTGGTTATCACAGTGTGTGTAATACAATTCCTTCGTTACATGTGTAGCCGGTCAATATGCAGCGGATTGATTGTATTTGTTTTATATTAAATTTGGCGCGAACTCTGCGGCGCGCGCGCAAAAACACCCCGCTCCCACTTCAAACCCGTGACGCCCATATTTTCCACATATGCCTACATATATGTCCTATATTCCCATATATATAGTATGTCCATAATATCCCATATATTTATAGGCTATACTTATATTTTCTGCACATGTATTTGTATTTGCACGTTATGGTATTACATGCATGCATGAGTTAAGGCCAGTCTTTCGTCGCCTGGGGCAGAGATGTGGTTTGTGGTGACGTCTCGTGAAATCTCACCAGGTAAATTTGAATGTATTGTGCGACCGACGAGATTTCGGCGCATTCCGCCAGAGACGCCATTACAGACCAGCTGAATAATTTATATGTTTAGGCATCACGGGACGGTTGAAAATAGCCAAAATTGACTGCTTTTCTGAGGGCGGCAGGTTACTTATAAAAATCACCGCCTCTCACAATCAGTTAAGGAGGCTCTTGCGACATGTATTGAAAAATACTCGCAAATGAAGTACAAATCGCGCGCGCCACAATAAAAATGCAGTAACCGCATCAGATGTGTTCAATTATTTTTTTACAAAGTTACCCCACCCACCTATTTTTTGCAGAAATTTCAACACGACTGAATTTGTCGGAATTGTTTTCATGAAAATATGAGGCACAGATACTTTGTTATGTCTTGTTCTATCACTTGTAACACCACGTCATTTTCTGAAAATGATTTCAAAGCGAGGTCATAACCACCTCAAATTTTCGCTACAAATCCCCGAAAAATACCTTAAATTCTGACGCGAAAACGTACCGGCGAGACAGCATAGCATGCGTCATTTTCCAAGATGTCAAAATCAACCGTGTTCAATGTAGTGGATATTTGTAAATAGTCATCCATTTCGCCATGATTAATAGTATGATGTAGTGATTGTGTAAATAGTCATGCTTTGATTATAGGAGGCAGTAACTTCTTAGAGTTACCCTTGTCCATCTAAACGTTCAGAATCAGCAGTGATATTTACCATCGGATTTGTATTTGTCATTAATGTCTGTTATGGCAGTGACCATAATGGCTGCCAATGTGGCCGCCCTTTGACTCCGGTGCACTACAACATCATTACACTCAGTGTTTATTGTTTCTGTTATTATCGCATCATTTGTATGATTTGCACTTGTATTGGCCCGTACCATGTATATATAGTCCTATTATAGTCCTATACTCCCTATAACTATAGTCCAATTATAACATACTCAATATAAGACCATGTTTGGGTGTCCTGATAGTCCATGGCCTGTGTGTGTTGTTTAATTTTTCTCCCCTTGACCATATCCACTATATTTGACTTGTGTTATGATGATATAATACAGTACTGTCTGATCGCGAAGCAATACATTAACCCGAGTAGTGTCTTGTATTTTGTTCAATAAACCTCAGTATGATGCAATAAGACCATTTATTGTAGCACATTGGGTTTATAACGCGATTTTGTTTTGGTGAGTGGAGATCCGGATAGAAATGTAATCTATTTAGAACTGAATATAGTACATACCGTTGAACGTTTTGTTTGGAGCTGACGTTAGTCAGTCAGTCATTCATTCAACTTCAGAGGCTATTGTTGGTGCAATAGTTGCTATGTGTGTAGTTGATTAGACTTTTCTGTTATACAGAACAATTGTCACGTGATCACTTCATTCATGCGTTTATTGATTAACTTTCATTAACAGGTTTGGTGATCATCCATACGGATGCCAGTGGCGATGGGCTCGGCGCTGTCCTCTACCAGGAATAGGATGGCATGGAGAAGGTTATTGCCTATGCGATTAGAAGCCTCCGGAATGGTGAGCGGAATTACCTCACCCACAAGCTGGAATTCCTGGCGATGAAATGGGCCATCACAGAGAAGTTTCACGACTTCCTGTATGGAAATACATTCGAAGTTAGGACTGACAACAATCCTTTAACATACGTTTTGAAGTCAGCCAAACTGGATGCCACTGGTCATCGCTGGATAGCCGCATTGGGCAATTACAACTTCAACATTGTGTACAAGAGCGGGAAAAGTAATAATGGCGCAGATGCTCTGTCCAGATTACCTCAAAAGGATACACATGTGTCCCAGGTGTTCACAGAAGCGGTAAAGGCCATCTGCCATGCAGCCCAAGTTCTGTCCCGTGATGTACCACTCGTTTAATGCAACGCGCTGCTCACCCTAGCTGACTACAGTCATATCATTCCCACTGACGAGACAACTGGATTTAGCGACATCCCTGACTGGAAACAAGAGCAAGGGATAGATGCGGATATCGCCAGAGTCCGGGACTTGGTAACGCGTAAACGGCGCTCCTCGCGACAACAGACTCGACAGGAAGACCCAGCTACACAGAAACTGCTGAGCCATTGGAATAAGCTGATTGTACAGGATGGTGTTCTGTACAGTAAGTACCAACGCCAAGAAGAGACGATTCTTCAACTAGTTCTTCAGCTGGCTTACCGCGACCTTGCGTTTTATGCACTTCATGTAGAGATGGGTCACCAAGGGCGAGATCAAACCATGTCCCTGATTAAGGACCGATTAATCTGGCCTCGAATGGACAAGGAGATCGCCGAATGTATGCAATGTTGCGAGAACTGTATCAGGAGGAAAACACCATTCACAAACAGAACTGCCAACCTGGTTAACATTGAAACAAGCACACCAATGGAACTCCTATGCATAGATTACCTCAGTCTGGAAAGGTCCAAAGGCGGCTACGAAACGTCCTCGTGATTACAGATCACTTCACCAGACTGGCACATACCATTCCAACGAAAAACCAGACCGCTCACACTAGGGCCAAAGCGCTCTACGACTCACTTTTTCCATTAGTATGGCTTTCCTAGCATGCTACACAGCGATCAAGGAAGAAACTTAGAGTCCAAAGTGATCAAAGAACTGTGTAGGATTGCCGGAGTGAAGAAAAATCGAAAAACGACTTACGATCCTATGGGAAATGGGATGACGGAGAGGTTCAATCACACCTTGTGCAACATGCTGTACGCAGCATGAATGTACCCGATTCAGTCCGTTTTTCCTGATGTTCGGCAGGCACCGCGACTTGCAGTCGATGCCTTTCTCGACTTATACCCGTTCGCCAAGTGGATATGTAGAGAACTTGAAGGCGCGATTGGCATTTGCCTACCGACGGGCATCTGAAGAAGACAAGAAGCAACAAAGCCGCCAGAAAGTTCTCTACGACCACAAAGTACGGGAGTCCAGACTACAACCGGGAGACCGCGTGCTTGTAAAGAACGTCCGGATGGACAAGAAATACAAGCTGGCCAACAGATGGTTGTATAACCCATAAGTTGTGAAAACACAACCTAACCTTGCTATTCCCGTTTATGTAGTCGGCAAGGAGCACGGAAATGTAGCAGAGAAGGTTCAACACAGGAACCTGCTATTACCATTTTCGTCACTGCCGACTACTGTTGAGACACCATGTATATCAACGAGAGAGATGAGAGCGGCAGCACCGAATACTGATTCGGCGGCAGGGTCAGACTCATCAGAGTCTGAACTGGACGCGAATGACGATGTTTACGTCATTCCACAGCGTCGAGTTGGTCGGCGAGGACGGTTGTCTCCGCGACATGCAATTCCGCCACGCAGTGTCGATTCAGTGCACAGTGAAACACAGTCCACTGTGGAATCCACCGATAATGTTCGGGCACAAGACGAATCGATACGCCAGACACCTGTACCTGAAACAATGGATGGTCAGGGAAGGGCGTCCATCAGTTCAGTAGAAACAGAGACCGATCAGCAGAGCACACTGAGCTCACCGGAACATGATACCGGACCAGAGCCGAAAGTTCCTGTAGAAAGACGATCAAGTAGAGAGCGACGAAACTCTGCCTGGATGCGCACGGGAGCGTATGATCTGACATGATTTGATGAGTTGTGTCCTTATAACCTTTTATGTACTTGTATTTAAAATAAATGTCGGGACGACATTTCCCGAAGAGGGGAAGTGTGTATCCGGTCAATATGCAGCGGATTGATTGTATTTGTTTTATATTAATTCGGCGCGAACTCTGCGGCGCGTGCGCAAAAACACCTCGCTCCCTATATTTATATTTTATGCACATTTATTTGTATTTGCACGTTATGGTATTACAAATGTACATGCATGCATGAGTTAAGGCCAGTCTTTCGTCGCCTGGGGCAGAGATGTGGTTTGTGGTGACGTCTCGTGAAATCTCACCCGGTAAATTTGAATGTATTGTGCGACCGACGAGATTTCGGCGCATTCCGACAGAGACGCCATTACAGACCAGCTGAATAATGTATCTGTTTAGTAAATTATCTTATATATCTTGTTCCAGGTATGAGATATTGGTATGGTAGTTTCAGTTATTCATGCTCATGTCCCATCCACATTTTGTCAAATGTTTTATGGTGTAATTATCCTGTATGGCCAGGAAATATGTACTTTTCCTGTCCTCGCCCGTGCGCGGACCTCATTGATCCATTGACATCACACATTGTGCATGTTGACGCCATGCACTGATGGGATATGTTCATGGCACATTAGCGTTCTATTAATAATTACCGATATTAATACCGCGGAGCATCATACTATACACATGCCTCATTATTTCTCATGTTTCGGTCAAGTTGTGGTTGTTGAGAATCCTCTCCATAGACGATTCTAAATAACTTCACGCTTGCGACCGATCATTTGTATAATTAACGTACATGTAACCCATTGTCATTGTAAATAGTCATGACGGTTGAGCTGAGCGATATATTTATATATTACTGTTATCAGATGGAGATGATTCTACCACGACTTTCATACATGTTATTTCCCATGTTCATTTACCATTCATTTGATTCGTCTGCATGCAGTTTCATTCACTTACGTATTCTCCTTCGTTCAATCCCATTTATCTACTTTGTTCACTTTCATCCATTCTGTACGTCCGATATTATGACAACCTAATAACTATTACTGGTATTACGACGATCTTGTGTGCTCGTTGGTGTTCTACATTATCAGTGTAATGTTATTCTGATTATATGGCGCAACGTATTATTAATATTCATAGATGTGCATTCACGATTGTTTCATCAGGATCTACACTGTAACATGCAATAAGAATGATTCTGCCATTCTTCATACCTTATGGTATCGTGAATGCACATGCATATTGTATTGTGATCTACGCCTTTTGCAATATTCGGGCATTCCGCCAGAGACGACATTACAGACCAGCTGAATAATGTATCTGTTTAGTAAATTATCTTATATATCTTGTTCCAGATATTAAATCGCTTGGCTTACTCGCCGTCGATACGGGATTGTTGTTGTTCCATTAAAACCCGACCCCGACACACCCTGTGACACATGCAAGAGTTTATTTACCAAATACGAAATTGTATTCACTAAATGCAATCTGATACACATAAATGAAATTAAATCAGAAACAGATACGCGTGTAAAGCAAGGGAGACGCTATGTAACGTGTACTATAATGTTTATACATAATGTTTTTGAACTTTCACACTAGCATTAACTAACATTTTATCCATATAATATCACATATCTACTGTACATACATGTATGTAAAATCTCGGTAAACGATATACTAACACAAAAAGAAAAACATTTATCGGGTCCATACGCTAACTGGGCTGCCGACACCACCAGCTCATATGCTACTCGACTTTACTCGTTGCTGATCATTTATTTTCATAACAACCCCGAGAACGTACATTTATATTTTGGCATAAAATGGTAATTACAATAGTCAATGGTCTACATACAATTGGTTTGTTTCGCTAATGGTACACCTACTAGCACACGATAATACACTTATATCGTCTGTCATTACCAGCGACGTCAGCTATGTCAAAAGCGTAAATGGAAGCGACGTTTCCGACCTCATTTACTCGATAACGTCATTTTCGCCATAAGGCACCTTTTCGCACGACGCGGCTCATATAATGTTTGATGAGGTAAGCCGATGTTCACACTGGTAGCCTACGTTTGAGCGTGTATTTGTGGCATATTTGTGGGGCATTTTAATAAAATATACACGTATCCCAAAAAGGGCGTACAATAATAAAAATCAGGGTCTACACTGATACATAAAATAGGTTATACAAGTTCTGATAACGTATAAGGAGAGCATACGCTGATATATTTGAGGGTGTACTTGTGGCATATTTATATATATTGAACTATATCTGCATGTATTCCCCACTATCTATGGTGTATTTGCGATATATTTATATGTATTTAGATATATTTGGGTGTATTTGGGTGTATTTTGGTGTTTCGTGTAACCGTTCCCCTACATTATCACGAATTATCATTATCATTATCACGAACTTTGCTCGTTCGACGGTATGGCCGCACCACTTTTCAATACCTTCCTACGCCGCTGGGAGTGCAACTCATTCTTGTGACATGTGCACTTTTTCTTGTCTCACTGTCCACTGCAATTGCACCTTATAATTCTGAGCCGTCTTCTGATACCGGTAGCAGTGCAATTTAGACAGGCACACGTCCAACTGTAGATGTTGCCCAATCCCATTCCATAGAAGAGAGATTATTACCACGCCACACCGGTATCTGGTGGCAAGTCCTATGACTGTGCAGAGCAGCAGCATCTTTCGTTGGCGCAACCTTCTAAGGTTACACGTAATCAGCTGAGGTAGCCACCTTTATATGAAACGTAGCCAATCTTGCGGCGCAAATACTTGAGGATGCACACCCATATCTAACAAGCAGGACATCCTTTCCTGCCGTCGTGATGCATCCATGAAGACGGTAGTGGGTTGTTTCAGAGCTGCTAACTTTGTCAGGACTGTCACTTTGCCAGTACCAAACGGTCTTGGCATTGTGTCACACCTGCTAATAGCATGCAAGAAGGGCTGAGCTTCTGCAAGAAATGGATCCAGATTTGTGTTCAAAGGCTGTGATGCATAACCTCTGTTTTGATGCGACCATGTATATGTTTTCACTATAACCTGCATGATATTCCATTA
Organism: Conchocele bisecta; assembly: GCA_029237695.1. Classification (NCBI taxonomy): domain Eukaryota; kingdom Metazoa; phylum Mollusca; class Bivalvia; order Lucinida; family Thyasiridae; genus Conchocele; species Conchocele bisecta. The sequence goes on from CM055276.1 coordinate 78,466,842, forward strand.
GCTGAAATAGGTCGCAATCTACTGCAATAACTACTGTTGTTTTCATACCAACATGCCAATTTTGTAACCTACATTTCCGAGGGCATACTCGTCATCGATGGCTGATTTGACCATATCCTCTGCAGGAAGCATACTAAGTGGCTGTTTAGTGTATTGTTATGATGTATTGTCCTGTAGAACTCGTGACGGGGCCCGTCATAGTACTACAGTTTAGCCATATCGTCTGTTCTTTTGTGACTTCAGTCTTTTTGTGTCATCAAATTTCCTTATACACATGTAGTTATATTTACAATATTATCTTTCATGTATATTGGGGTTGCTTTTTGTTGTGAGAATTCTTTATTTTTGTCCGTCGGCTGGTCGTGGAATGTATGTTTGTCCCGCGTCGAAGGCTCATTGACCACCGCTGTGCGCGTTGTCCGTGTTTATCATGATGTATTGTGTTAGTTTCTTCTTTACATGGGTTCATTGGTCTCCTTTTGGGTATTTTGTTCTCTATTTTAGCAAGAAAAGTTATCCCCCCCCCCCTCCATCGTTTAATGCATTTCATCAGAAACTGTGACTGATGCACCAACGTAGTATCCTGTCTGATAGTGATGGACTTCGTTCTTAGTGCTGGAGCCGTGATATGAGCCGTGATATCCATCAACGACAATACATGCACGACCATAGTTGCTGCGTACATGCTGAACATACATCACACATATCTTTGAGTAACTGGAATTCTTAGGCTAGGAGAACTTGTGAAGCAAAATAGAGAACAAGACACCCACAGGATATCCATGAACCAGGTACAAACTAAACTATCACAATATATGTATAATAAATAGATAAATTATATAATATAACAATATAATATTGAATGAAAAGGAAAACCATACTCAGAGATCCCCAATTGGTTTGAACTAATAGTAGCATTGGTTACAAACACGGGGAAACTTGCTACAGCCATCACACTGCACAACTAACAGAGCTGTGATATATAAAATAGAGAACAAGAAACCTCCCATATCTACAAGACACTACAAGGCCATTTCTAGACTAGCAATGCATTCAAGGACAAGCTTTACAAGATGGTGTATGAGATCGATCCGCTTGTCGCCAGTTTGCATGTGCATGGGATTGTCGAATAGAGACTCATGCTGAAAGAGATCGGGAAGAGGGAGTCGACGATGTCTGTGGCAAGAAGATGCTAGGGATCCATCAATTCGTTCCGCCAATGTATTCGCATAGACAGCTGAGGCTAAAGTATTTACTTGATTCTTCTGGGAAACCTTGTATTCCGACACAGAATGACCGACCATGGAAGCAAGTATCTCATCTGCGATACGTTGGGCCCCATCGTCATTAATTGCCTTGTATGTGACTAACTCTGTTGAGTGACTCATAAGCTCATCTGATGTTTGGAATGATTCCAGCTGAACAAAGACATGCAGTAATGTCCGTGTATCGTCCATATCATGTCACACATTGATGATGTCAGGGCATGATGACCAGCTCCTGTATTCGTAAGAAGAACCTGCAATATCGAATATGGGGTGAATAATCTCAGCACATGTATGGCTTGAGAGAAGGAAAAGCAAACAGGTGATCTCATTGAATCCACAATCATGGGCTAGGTCACCGGGTGACATGATGCCAGCCATCAGCACTTGATATGTATATAGATCTGTTAACTATTATCACTTTGCACAGATGCTGTTACATGCATTTGCAAATTTCATTTTGTGTTACCCTGTTAGCAGCCCCCATTCATCCCTCTCTTCAGTATACGATGAAGCGACGAGTGAATGCTACCCCACAGTAACACGCACACAGTAAGGACAATTACTGGGGAAATGGCTTGAATATTAATATTCAAGTCTGACTAAAAAAGTATCACCAGTACTTGTTTTCATCTTTGTATGAAAGAATGCATTGTTTGCCGACTTTGGATTAACAGACAAATAATTTTCACATTTCTGGATCTCATGCAGTCGTTATTAGCTGTTGTTGTTGTTGGTGATGGTCATAACATCCATGTTTATTGTTTGGAGTCACGTATTGACTTTAGTCGCTGCTTTTCCGTCGTCGTCCGAAATGTCAAAAAGTGTGTACAAGCTTCGTCGTCATGGTATAACTTTAATATTACTTGACGGATTGCTTCAATATTTTGACACTTGATACATGTGAGCATTTGGAAGACACTCATGTCCCATTAAACCATGACATTGTGTACCTTCACGTGGATTGTGGAAACACTTAGCCATATTTGTATGCAAACAAAAATCTTCAACCTTGACCTTTTTCGTGTTTTAAGCATGCACTTCTCTGACGGTTCTTGTGATGCTTGCTTTAGCACATGCCCATGATCATGTTATGGTCAAATGCCTCGGCAGTAGCGACACCGCTTCCGTGGCGGAAATATTGTATTAAATAGCTACTAGTGTAAATTAGCTGTAATTGTTCTTAATTATACAAGTGACCATCCCGGCCAGGTTCATGAAACACCCTACATTGAGTGCCATGTTTACCAATCACCACACAAAGAAAAAGGTAGAAGTTGTCACTGACAATAGACCTGTCAATGACAAACTCAACAGTACTTTGCAAAATGTAAGGGTCGTATCATCTGTTGACATACTTCCTAATAAATTGATGAAATTGGACAGGAATCACACGACGACCCTTAATATTACGAAATTTGTCACAGCAAAATTGTGATTGCATCAGTGCCTTTTATTTTATTCATAATCCGACTAAAGAGGATTACCCTTTTATTGTATTCATCATCCGACTAAAGAGGAATACCCTGTTATTACACTCTTGCAAATTATGTGCACTCTATTTATTGTATGCATCATCCGACAAAAGAGGATTACCCTTTTATTGTATGCATTATCCGACTAAAGAGGATTATCCTAGTTGAATATATCGTTGAGTTATTAAATTGACAGGGGGTGGGGGGGTGGGGGAGGGTACCTGCGGGCCGTTTCACTATAAGTCCGGTCCGACTAAAATGTCCGTACTTAAGTGCAACGCAACATTATGATAGTCTGTTGATTTCAAATTAGCACTGTTTTCTTGTAAACACTTACTGGATTTACATTTATTGAGCATAAGCCTATGCTCAATACATGTAAATCCGTCAATCAAAATTTCCAGACGATCCTAAATTTGCACTTACAAACATTTTAGTCGTACAAAGTTTAGTGAAACGGCCCCCAACAGACGCAACATAAAAGATCCTCTCATAGCAAAACGAAATATATTCACAATAAGTATTGGCGGTTTGGGCGGTGTTTATGAGTTAGTAAACATTGGAATAACCACAATAAATCGGTAAAGAATGCCACCATATAAGTATAATAAACCCATTATCAAGTATAAATTCAAGTGATTTACAAACTTCGTCCACACGGTTCATTCCTTGGGCATCGTACCAGTAAACGTGCCTTGAAAGAGTTACAATCGAAGAACATACATTTATAATTTGCGCGCCTGTTTTCTTGGAAACCACGAGCTACCATGCAAAATGTTTAATTTTTATTACAGTCAAAATAAAGTTATTTGAAAATTTGGAAAGGGTCTCGACCACAATTCATTGATTATAATCTCAAAAATAGACTAAATGTGCATATATATCCGCCGTGGAAGTGTATTAAATAGGATATTCCATCGTACATGTTTGAATAGCGGAAATAATACACTCGTGTCCGTCGGCATCCGTGCAAGCAACTCGTTGGCTACGCTCACTCGTTGCTTATGCGGAAGCCGACGCACACTCGTGTATTATTTCCTGCTATTCAAATTGTAAGATGGAATATCCTCTATATATTATATTGGAAAACTCTGTTTATATTACATGTATAATATTTATTATCCTATTATCGTTATTGCTTCCTGTGATGTATGTGTCTACTTCATTGCGTTTTTCCTGTGGTTATCAAAGGGCACGATTTATAGACCTTAATATCGCTGTATCAAATTGTCATATGTATGAGACGTGTAATTCGACATATAATAGTATGTCGTTTGATAATTAACTATTTGTTGAATCAAATAAACATAAACTATCAGAAATGTACCTAAACGATAAGTTTGTAATCGCTCTAAGTTATTGACCTTTACATTGGAATTTGTGTGTGCCGACTTATCGTAAATGTATCACAGTATGATAGAGGACCACCAGAGGAATGCATGTGTGAACTTTCAAGAAGTTCTGTAACGTGAAAAACCACACATTTAAGTTTGTCAACGCCCTAAGTCAGTGACTTTCACATTAGGATCGGCAGTGGCCGGACGGTCGGCATCATAGAGGACCACCAGACGAATACATGTGCGAAATATCAAGAAACAAACCGTGCGCCACCCCCCCCCCCCCCCCCCCACCACCAGAACCCTGTCAACAACACATGCATCTATAATGGTATTGGCAGAAAGTCTAGATCCAGGTGAGCCGGCTCGTAATTTTCATAATGGATTTTCATGGATTTTGATATTTTTGATATGCAACCAATCCAATCATCACAAAATGATTTTCAGACCAGTCCATTTATGAACATGGTGTGTTTTTGTTCTCAAAATTATGAAAATTGCGTGCAAAAAGTGCAGATCCTGATGAGACGGCTCGTCAAGAGCCGTCTCATCTGGATCTACACTTTTTGCCAATACCACTATACAGGTATGTGTTGTTGAAAGGGTTAAGGGGGTCCGTACGCACCCGTCGCACACCCTCTGCATACGGGCGTGCAACATGTATTTACATTGCAAAAGTTGAATGTACATGTATACATACACAGACGTACATTATCGGCGACCTGATCAGGGCGTGCACATGTTGCGGCTGCAGCAGACGCCATCTCGCTTCTATCGCTCGTCGATGCAGCCTCGATAGTATTCAGTCCGTCGCCCGAACTACTTTCATGGGTCGTTTCTTCCGCAGAATCCATCTATCTGTATCGATATGGTCACATTATGGAGGATTGCTGGTTTTGTTTCGTGACGACATGGCTGGGCAGACGCGGATTAAGCAATTACGCATTTGTCTGATTATTGTCATAAGTTATTTGTTAACTTTTATTATGACAAAGCTTACAAAGTATACGGTGGCGCAGAGGGGACATGGAAATATATTTTACTTTCGCGTGAGCACGCAATAGGTTTTGCGTGCGCACGCGATAGGGTTTTTAGTGCGCACACGATAGGTTTTGCGTGCGCACGCGATAGGTTTTGCGTGCGCACTCGATAGGTTTTGCGTGCGCACGCGATAGGTTTTGCGTGCGCATGCGATAGGTTTTGCGTGCGCACGCGATAGGTTTTGCTGTTTTGCGTGCGCACGCGATAGGTTTTGCGTGCGCACGCGATAGGTTTTGCGTGCGCACGCGATAGGTTTTGCTGTTTTGCGTGCGCACACGATAGGGTTTTGCGTATTGCGTGCGCACGCGAAAGTAAACAATATTTCATATCCCCACTGTGCCACCGTACAAAGTCCCATTGACGAATCCAATAAATTCAAATACCAGACAATCATGAAGTATCTGTAACATGGAAAACTAAATGTCGTCACTTTTGTATATGTTATCTCCCTTCGTTTGCTATTATGAAGTGCTTACAAAGGATGGAAACCTATTGTATGACATATTATAATATATACTTAGCAAAACAAGAAACGTCCCTCTTTTAAATGCGAAATTATTCGTGTCTACGTACATGTACTATGGGCAATGTATATATATATGAGATCATAGCGATGTTCAGAATACGACTGTGTATAGTTTACCACGTGTCCGCCGTGTATATTTCGCTCTCGAAGCGGAACGCTGTTTATCACATTTTCCACGTGTAAGGTGAACACAAGGTAAATAGTAAATACATGTGGTGAGTACACATATCTCGTTTGAGATCATCTTATCGAATTATTAAAAAAGCTTCTCATTGATTCTCTGTTTTCATTATGCCACGGCTTTGTGAAAAGGACAGAAATCAGGCAATTGGGAAGTAGTATAAAGGGAGTCAAAATGATACCACCTGCGGTGGCATCATTTATAACCCTTTATACTACCCCCACCAACCCCGAAAAATCAAAAATTGGTTAACGAGGAAATTGTCTCCCACCAACCACGAAAAATCTAAAATTGGTGTCATAAATACATGATGTTTTTACGACAGTAAATTTATGAATTTATTCTAATAAGTTTCCGATTTAAATGCGTCCTCACGCAATAGTTCTATATTCCAACTCCATATTTCCTCCTCCGATATAGCTAATTGATTCCGTAGATCAGCAACTAATTCTACCAGCTCTAGTCTACCGCGTTCACCTGTAGCCACCTGACAGCGTAGTTGCATTATGTCTACAAAGAGTTTGGGCACTAACGAATTTACAAGGGCATCTGGGGCATTGAAATTGCGGGGGGGACACAAGGAATTTTTCTACGTCTCGCTAGATGCCTTCGTAGATATTCTTTACGCGTAAACGTCTTACAACAAGTCTCACACTCCATTATATATGTATATGTTTATGTTTATATTCAATTAGAAGTGAAAAAAAAACATAATGTTTTCAAGACCAATTGAACAGATAAAATTTCATAGGTTATACAAAAGTATATTACAGAAAATATGATAACGTCAGAAACTAGAGCAGAAATAGAAAGTTTGAGAGAGAAGCCGAATCTCTAGGGATTACTTATAGTAACGGTTGAGAGTTAGGGGGTTGACAAAGCTGATAAATGCCACAAAGAATGAGGCGTTTATGAAGCGGTTTACCCGCGCCCACAAACGAGGAGCCTTTAAAGATATATCCAAAGCGGAGGAAGTAGGTAACAGAATTCAAAAAGAAAGTATTGGGGGGTTGGGGGGTAAGGGCTAGTGTAATCAAACCTTCAAGCACAAACAATTTGTCCCAAATTAGACGCCAAAATAATAATAAGAAAAAATCTATCGTTAGCGCGATAGTGGAAAAAGGTGAAGAAATATTGGGGGCTCACGATGAAACATTAGAAAAGGTAGAAAATGGAAGACGGGTAGTTACATTATCCTTTCGTAAAAACATTAACATTAACGAGTCTGAACGCATGTCCGATAAACTCGCTCCGTATCTAACAACCAATTTTTATTTGAGATATTCATATTCTTACAAGCTAGAACATATGGAGGAAATTAAAAATGGAAAACCTAAAACTATAATATTTCACAAAAATCTCGGTGGTAGCGAACCACTATCATCAATGAAAACCGTTAAAAAATGGCTGTCAGATAAGGAGCAAACACGAATAATGTCCGATAAAATAGACAGACCAAATACAAAGTGGAAGTTTGTAAGATGGGTAGAGGTTTTTGTAAAGCTAATACAGGGTAGTAGGGGAATAGATTTGGGACTACAATCCAAAGAAGCAGCAGGAGGAGAACTTCCAGAATGGTTGAGGAATAGAAAAGGTATGTATTCTTTAGATAAGTATAATGACGATCTTTGTCTGTTCAGGTGTCTAGCTATGCACCTTGATAAAAAGATCAGACCTGACAGATGTACAGAAAAGGCGAAAGAACTTAGTAAGCAATATTTCGGTAGTAATGTGGTTTCACCAATTCCTTTTTCAGATCTGAAAAAGGTTGAAGAGTTTTTTAAAATCGGTATAGAAGTATATCAACCCACTGAATGTAATGTATGGTGGTTGAAAAAGGTACCAGCGCACTATAAGACAATAGGTAATAAACCAATGACAATAGGACTGTTTAATAATCACGCATTTCTGATAAAAAACCTTAAAAACCTATCTAAAATTTACGCCTGCGATAATTGCAAGCAGAAATTCACGAAAGCGAGTAATATGAAGAGACACGGACCAACATGTATGAGAGGTGAGACAAAAGTAATATGTGATGGTAATTATTTAGAGCGCCCGCGTTCGTCGTTCGATGAAAGCGTTTTAACCCAAAAGGTTCTAACAGTTATGGGGCGATCGATTGGATGTATTCTGTGGAAAAGCGGGAGGGAATTCACATTCACCACGAACAGTGCGGACACGGAGGTGAAAGATGGATTTTAGGAGCTCCGGTAGATGGATACTGTCCAGAAACCAATACCGTATATCAATATCACGGGTGTTACTGGCACGGGTGTGAGATTCATGCAAAGCATAGAAAAGAAGAACGCGCATCCACTATGAGAAGAGATAAAGTTATTAGAAAAAGCAAAGAATTCAACCTAGTAGTTATGTGGGAATGCGAATTCCAAAGAACGGGTAAAGATATAAAGATCGGTTGTGACACTACTCTTTATCCATATCAGATAGATATACGATTTGAGGCGTATCTCCAGCCAGAAGTTGAAACTACCGGTAATAGTTTAGAGTACGAAGCTGAGCACGTTCCGGCAAGCGTTAGTATAGGAGATAATTTCTCAGGAACAGTAACTCATATTTGTGATAAAGATCCCGCAAAACTTATAGAAAAATTCGTAGAAGATTTGAAAGTCAGGGGAAAAGCTATAAGAGAAGAAGTGTGGTCAAGATATAGGTTTAATACAGAACATTTACGTAAAAACCAAATCGCCAAGATCGAACAGTGGATAGAGCAAGTACCGGTTATAGGTTTTAACAGCAGTAAGTACGATATAAACTTAATAAAGAAATACCTAGTAGGCGAACTGCATCAACAACAAAGAAAGTAATGGTCGGAAAACGTGCAAACGCAACAACATTTCTATTTTACTCCAGAGTTTAGATTTCTTGATGTAATACTTTATCTAGGACCCGGTGTAAGTTACGATAGTTGGATAAAAGCCTACGAATGCAAAGGACAGAAATCTTTCTTTCCTTATGAGTGGTTCGATTCTCCAGACAAACTGAATTACCCAGGACTACCGGATATAGAGAATTGGTATTCCAAACTATCTGGGAAAATGTTAATAGATGAAACAGAATTAAGTAAAATAAATGTCGTAGAATTTTCGAAGAAAATAATATGAAAACTTTCAGAGATTGGTTGAAATATTATAACGATTTAGATGTAGCACCGTTCCTAGAAGCGGTGGAAAAAATGTGTGAATTTTATAAACACAGAGGTGTGGATATTTTCAAAGATGCGGTAACACTACCTGGAGTAGCTATACAATATTTATTGAGAGGAACCATTAAAGAACAAAAATCTTCGAAGACGATTATACCGGAGGATGCTCTATATGCACCAAAAGAAGAAACATACGAAATGATGAAGGACGCTCTAGTTGGCGGTCCATCAATAGTATTTACACGATATGCAGAAGCTGGTGTTTCAAAATATTAGATCTAATTCCTCAAATGAAATTAACAAACCTTGCAAGGCTGTTTTGGGGTACGATGCAAACGCGTTATATATATCTACGTTAAATAAAGAGATGCCGTGTGGGAGAGAAACTATACACCATATAGATACCCCACATAACCCTAAATTTATTAAAAAGTTTTGTAAAAGAGTTTTATCTGGAGACTGGTTTGGGTTTGCGGAGGTGGATATAGAAGTTCCACACAACTTAAGACATAAGTTTTCTGAAATGTCCCCAATATTTATAAACAGAGAAGTAGAGGTTGATGAAATTCCCACACACATGTTAAAATATTTGGAAGATACTGGAAGAACTAGAGGAAATGGAAGAAAATTGGTGGGATCTATGACCGCCACTAAAGTATTGCTGTACGCGCCACTGTTGAAATGGTATTTAAAACACGGCCTAGAAATAACTGGAGTTCATCGTGTTATAGATTATATTAGTGGTAAACCCTTCGAATGGTTCGCAAAAGAAGTTACAGCCACAAGACGAACAGGCGATGTAGAACCAAATAAGAAACCAGTAGCGGATATAATGAAATTATTAGGCAATTCGTGTTGTGGAAAAATGATATAGAGGCAAAAGAGAGACATTTAAATACGACATATACACAAGACGAAACCTGTGTTGACAAAGCGTTAAGATCTGCATTCTTTGATGATTTGGAAGAGATAGGAGATGCGTACGAAATATCTTCCCGAAAACCCCGGTGTGCAGTAAAGAGCCCCTTCCACTGTGGAATAGCGGTTTATCAACTAGCTAAATTGAGAATGTTGGAATTTTACTACGAATTTCTAGACAAATACGTAAAAAGAGAAGACTTTGAATTAATACAGATGGATACAGATAGTATGTATATAGGAGTTAGTAGGAAAAACGATAGAGGAATTGATTAGACCTAACTTACTAGACGATTTGAAAAAGAAAAAAAAAAAAGAAATGGTTGGCTTGGATAAATGGAGCGAAAGAGAGCCAGGGACTTTCAAAATGGAATTCAGCGGAGATAGGGCGATAGCGTTATCTAGTAATTGTGTTATTTCGTAGAAAAAATTAATTCTAAAGAAATAATAACAAATTAAAATTTAATAATAAAAATTCTGTGAAAGGGAATGTCCAAGAGAACTAACAATTTAAATGGGATAGATATAAACGAGTACTAAGTGAAACTACAGAAAGAAATGGAAAACACATTATAGATGTAGCGCAAAATAGAGGATTTAAAAATGAAAGGACGGCGTTATGAAAAACCGTACGTCAACAAAAATTAGGACTCTCGGCATACTACGATAAAAGACGTGTGTGTTACCAGACGGAATACATACAGAACATCTCTAGTGATCGGGGGGTACTGGGTGTCCAGAAGGCACTATAAGAAGTTTCTTCGCGAACAAAACCCTCGAGATGGCTCATCATTCAAATTTAGCAAGAGCAGGGGGCTCATCGGGTTTGGTAATAAGATCGATATATGATATACATTGAGAGCACCACACTGGATCAGTCGCTCGCGCGCACTGCCACCTTCGAGCTCTCCCGGTTGATAGAGGTACCGGACGTCAATATCTGATGGAAGTGCAATCGCCGATTGCTGCTCCTCTAAACCAACGGGTCGCCCGCGCGAGAACGGCAGAGGGCTCGCTCGTCACCCTTTTAAACTTGATGGCATCTACGGGCTTCTACTTATCAATCTGGTCACCTCTCCGTTCAGTGCGGAGACCACGGCGGGCAGTCTGCCCACCACCCCTCGGTCGATCGCGAATGAGGGTTTACAAGTTCTTTGCATATTGGTGTCCCGAACAGTCTCTCAGCCAGGGTTCGATTGAAGCGTTTCCACGATCCCCCAGGTCCCGGTGGATATGACTGGCCGCGTCTGAATAGAAATACTTTATGCTTAGACAATAGATGAGAGACCGCGCCCATGAACTCGCGGCCGGGATCGAACCTGGAATAAAAAAAAAGAATTCGGCCATTTTGAGAGGGTCTCCTTTCTTAATATATTAGGGAAAGAGCCTCAGCCACTTCCTTAGACTCTTTAGTGGCCAACGGCTCAGCCCCCTTATAAACGACTCGAATACGTCACGATTGTCAGTGCGTACTTGTACGAACTTGCGACCGACGCGATCGTGAGGTTAGAAACAGGAGGTCCCGCTTGGTGAACTTGGTTCGCACCGGCACGTCGAATTTCGGGCCCGCGGAATATTGTGAGGCGCGGGTAAATAGATCTGCCAGATGGCCTGCTTCTTGGAGCCATTTCCTTGACAGCGTTTTCTGAAACCTTGGGTCGCCGCCGCGAGGTTCTTGATGGCTGTGAGTCCCTTCCAGTAGCCGCGTGGGCTATGTTATGTAATTCGACAGCTTGCGCGTTAGTTTGGTATCAAGTTTGCGCGTGTTTCATCGTATGCGAAGTATTCTAATATATTCGGACAATCTCCAACATTGCCCCCTCGCCAGGTTCGTCCGGTAACTGCGTCGTAATAATAAACCTTTGTTGGGAAGTACAATTGCGATTTTGTCGCTGCAGCCCCAATCGCGTTTGGGTTGGAACAGGAGAGGGGAATCTAATTCATTCATCTCGATTGAGTCCAATCCCCCAGGATTGGGTGGAGGAATCTAACATCCGCTTTGCGAAAATGGGTGGCCTCATTTTTTCGTCCTGGCGCCACGTCTCGAGAGCAATCTCGGGACCAGACGAATCATACTCTTTGCACCAGGTAAACGATGTTTTAGGGCAGTGTAGCCTACATCGATCATAGCGTCATAAAGTTCGTCAACTAACATCCGTTTTATATATATATATATAATAAAAAAAAAAATGTTTTTTTTTAAAAAAAAAAAAATTAATTATTAATTTTATTTTATATAGTACCCGGACGAGCCAAACCACAACCATTCCCACGACGATGAACGCGATCTCGCGGTCCTTTTGGGGGGCCTCTGACGGTTACATAGAAATCTGAAAGTTTGGGGCTCGGGATCCATTGGATCGAGACTTTTGTGCGGATATGCCAGCGCGTACTCGCGGTTGGCTCTTCAACGTTCTGAAAAGTTTGCGCGGCGTGATTTTCGCGCGAAGCTCTTCATTGACCCAGTCCAGAATGGGCGGTTCGTTTTTTCGACCACGCTTCCTTTGCGCTATTGAGTTGTTTCTACAGGCTTAAAATCATGGCGCTTACGCTCCTCATCCACGTTTCGAGCTTTTCATTTTAGAGAATAATTAAAGTTGTACCGCTGAAACGCCAATGCGTTTACAAGCGCACCACCTACTATTACAGTCGATTTGAAGCCATTTATTTCCATATATAACTGGTAGAATTCCAGCTTTAACTAGATAATCTCGGGTCCAAACTGCGGCCGCTACATCTAAGGTCGCGAGCCCTACGTCTCTCACAGTAAAGTCCAAATTTTGGGAGCGGTTCCTCCTAGGGCCACATCTTCGAGCATACCCGATACTGAAACCCGATATCACCACGGCGTGATAAAGCGCATTCACTAACAATTTTACCATCTTGTTCAGCATTGTTATAATAATTGCATATAAAAGGGGTCGCGATCATTTTTTGTTTAAAGGGGGCGCATCCAATCGCGATGGTGTTTCGTTAACTTTCTTCTGAACACTGGCTGTTGTTTTTTCGAAATATGGGGTATATTTTTCCAAAACGCACAGGGCACCACAACTGCCAGACTAACAAACCAACAAACCCACTCCAATTCGTGAAATTGGGGTTCAGTCAAACTCCAACGGGAGTTGGTATTGGGTGACAATTCAAAGAATTTGAGTGTGCTTCCAATTCGTGAAATTGGGGGTGTTGTTTGTACTCAACTCTGTCTTCAGATGTTTTTGCTGTCTCCGTCCCCGATTGCAACCCCAATCTCGATTGGATTCTACCTCTCGAAGCTCGGCGAGGATTTTATCTTGTTTAACTTTTCGGGTGGCAGCCGCCGCCCGCTTTGCTGCCTGTCTTTTGGGATTTTTTACATGCGGTAGTCCATCCATGGCGGAGTAACACTCTGGTTCGATTGTGTTGGAGCAATCTGGTTCAACTCCGTCACTCGTGTGTTGTCTTGTGTCATCATTTTATAATATTAATATTAGAGCTTATAGTTTCGTGGGCATATATGTCCAAATTGACAGTGGTTTTACCCGTGGTCAACGCGGTTGTTAGTGGAGCTAAGTACATTCCAAACTTGTGATAAATTGAGCAGCATGCCGTTTAAGAGTGTGTCCTATAAAATGGGTCAGTCTCTAGATCGTGAATCAACCCTTCGGTGTTTGGTATAGGGGAAGTATACTAAAACGGTGGTTAGCGTACAAATGAATAGCCGCCGATCCAAGAGTTTTTGTCATCTCTGCTCCCAATTTGGATTCGTATCGCGCATACATTTTATCGATCTCCGCATCTGACATCTTATCCACCTGAAAAAACTGAGAGACGCCTACCGATATCAATTCTCCGATTGTCCCCCAGCAACCAGCGCAGCTAGCCGCTCTCGTCAACGCCGCATTTTTCATTTCACATTAGGAGTCGTTGCACTCAACCCAATACCAACCACCCCCGATTCCCGATTGCACTGTCGGATCATTATTGTTGGCAGTCGGAGTTGAGGTTTTCTTCTATTAAAGCTGATCGAGAAGTTCGTCGCAGTTCATTTTTCTTACATTAATTTAACTAATTTTCTAACAACTCTCATCACTTTAACATATTGCCAAGCGCACCACCCGATACTTTTGATCACCATTATGCTCGCAACAAAGCTAGCAGCGGAGCACAAATTGTTAACATTGTTAACCATTGTTCAGCATTTTGTTCAGTATTTGTTCAGACATTGTTCAGCAATTGCTAAGCATTGTTCAGCAATTGCTAAGCATTGTTAAGCATTGCAATAGCTTATTTACTTTGTAATTTTCCTATTTTTTTCAAAACTTATAATAATTGATAACTTTATAAGCAGTTGGTTGATCAGTCTTTAGCAGAAAGCTTGGCGTGCTTAGTTTCGAAAAAGCATGTCGAACCTCCAGGGCGCTCCTCGCGCGTTGGAATAACGTCATTCTCTCGAAGACAGTCATCGAATGAGTCTCGGTCCTTGCAGTGAAAGAGGGAAAAAGCGACCCCATTTCGTTTGCTCGCGCAGATCCCTTGAGGACGGCGTTGTATTTTTGAGTGGAGATCCTACGCTTTGCCATCGCATGGCGGCCAGAAATGCGAGCACGGAGAGCATGTCTTCGTTTTTCGGTCATCGCCGCCTTGGCCGAGCAATCGTCAATCACATATAGGATGGGCTACACCCTGGAATCTTTGGTATAAACCACGCAACCAATCGTGAAGCCTATCACCCCGGGGGGGGGTCCCCCCCCCCCCCAAAAATAAAGTATACCTCAGGGTCGGTCCCATATCCACGGGCGCCGCTGATAAGTACGTTGTGCCGCACAGTGGGACACAGGATCACAATGTGACGAAAGGCATCGCGGGAGGACCCTCGAGCAAGTCGAGGATGAAAACCGTTTTTCCACATCCTGTCTGCCCACATATTATGGCAGAGTGAGCATCTCCAATCGTGAATTGGTATTGATTGCTAGATTTCTAATTTTTTTTCTTTAGAATTAATTGTATTAATAAAATCGTAGATGATTTTTTTATTAAATCAGTAGATCGCTGATACGTATCGACCATCTTCGATGTTGAGTTGTGCGGTCTGTAATTATATATAAGTTCACGTTCAATGGCCCGGACGGACCGTCCCCGTCAGGCTTTGGTTATCTGGATCGTCACACCCTCACTAGCGTTTCTCAACTTGGCGTCCGCTACCGTGTATTGGGTCAATCGTCGCTGCTCGCAGTCTACCATAACGCGTATTTGGTATTCAGGAACTCCCGCGAGGGAGACGGCCGAGAGATGCAGGTCTTTGGCAACTCTGCAACCCTCCCCGGAAGAGCGCTTAGAGCCGGCAGCAAACTGCTTTCATTACATCGTCCCCACTGCTGTGCGCGCGAAGACCCGCGCTGTAGAGTTGATTGGGGACTCCCCTCGATCGTCACCCCTCTACCTTCGTGATTTTTGGGGTTATAGAATCTATCGGTTTTTTCTAACACCGAAGCGCTACCCGAGCCTCCTCGAACAACAACAGTTATACCTTTCATCGCGCGGAAGGGCGGGTACGTTGACGTTAATATCCACAATGTGCGCCTTTGTCTTTCGTTCATCTTGCGATGGCGAAGAACTCGGTCGTAAAGTATGGCAACCCCCCCCCCCCCCCCCCCCCCCCCCCCCCCCCCCCCCCCCCCTGCGCCCGGCGTACTGGGTTCTTGATCAATCGCGGCGAGTTCGGGCATCGTGACCATTGTCGTACTCCAGCGCAAACATTATCGATCGTATAAGTCGATAACATGTCGGTGGCTATGATAACTCGGCCGTAGTTCGTTGAAAACGTTAGTTCGTATTCGAGGCGGTCAGCCAAAGCGCTCTGATAGTAGGGCATGTGACTCTCCAGCAACTCAAAGTCGAGCGGGATGTAGAAGGCGTTGCGTAAGCGCCCGCGACCGCGTTGTCACTAGCGTTGTTATCTACCTTGTTAGCAGCCCCGATTCTAAGTTTGGTTACGTTCTTATTTTTTGCTGGTGTCAATACCTTGATAGACAGCGAATTTTCAAGCTCGTGTGACGTCTTCCACAGGCTCCTGATAGCAATAAAGGTACGTCGCTGTCGTCGATCCGACATCACCTCATTACCAGAAATCTTTATCATGGTCCTTCTTGACGATGGCGCGACCCAGGTTCATGAACGACGGTTCATGGTCCGCGTCCGTCGACGTTAGCGAAATAGTGAAAGCGAGGCGAACAGTACCCGGGCACAATGACGTCGTGAGTTCCGAGGTTGGGGGGGAAGCGGACTAAGAGCTGCTGGTTTCTGTGATCGTCGATGGGTATGTTCGTAATAACGACACTCTGTCACACGCCTTTTTGCCCCGAGGGGGCTCACGCAGTCTGCGGTATGGATTGAGATTTTGCGACCGTATTGACTCGCAGACATAATTAATTTTATTGAAACTATTAAACCTTGTATTGTCTATTTATAAATAAATAATTATTAAATTGATGGCTGGTCTCGATATTTGCATGGACGAATTCGATCGCACTACGGGCGACCGAGAAGATTACCTCGATGATGATGATTATGTTGATGTACCTATCCATATAGCCGCGGAGAGGGCGTGGACGTGATGACTACCTCAATGATGATGATTATGTTGATGATACCTATCCATTTAGCCGCGGAGAGACTTGGACGCTGATAATGAGGACGAAACGTCCTTCATAGAGTCCCCGACCCCCCGATGCGGAGTACACATTTCGAACGTGGGAGGCCAAATCCAAAACTCCGGCATGGGGCGGGTGGTAGCCAAGATTCCTAGTGGGGGATATCCAAGAATGAGCTGGCGTCTATCGAGGTAACGGATGCTCTGGGTTGAACGGTGGAGAGTAAATGTCTAAACACGGCACAAGGCCGCGTTGGAGTTTACGCAGCACTAAAAGAGGAGACCTGTGGGTTAAATGGGGTAAATACCTGGAAGTTGCTGACCGTACAAACCAAAACCACCCAAAACAAGTTCCTCAAGACCCCTCTTCATTGAAGCGATATGGAGCACTACTCGCTCGAGCTCTCGGAGTGCTCGACGACATTCAGGCGCCGCTGCCTACAAAAATGGTAAAAACCCTACAGTCTACCGACGAAACGCTGGAGAAGACGGCCGCCACTATAGAAACGATCGAGCTCAGCGAGATCCCTCGCGTAGCCACCGACGCTATTAACACGATTGAAACCACGGTCAACGAAATAAACGGCACGAAGTTTGACCCACCGTTACCTCTTCGCGAATTCCGGGGACTCGATAAGGTTCTGCAAACAACTCGGGGAGAACTAGTCAATAACCTCTCCAAACTCTCAACGCTGGACAAACATATCGCTCTAGAAGAAAGAAAAATAAAGGAAGCACGGGGCGATAGAGAATCTACCGAGCGGATCAACAAACTCCTGCGGTCGTTGCGTGACGAAAGAGAAGCTCGATTGGAGGCTGCTTCAACTACGGAACTAAACGAACTAGGTAAAAAAATAACCAAATTTAGAAAAGAGGCCCGGTTGGGTATTGAGAAAGCCCGAGAAGACCGCAAGGCTGACATTACGGAGGTTTATGGGGTGTTGCGCTTAGAAGACTCTCTCAGCAAAGAAGCTACACTTGCTGAATTAGACGGGAAAATAATAGATTTTCGAAATGAGGCCACGTCGGGTATTGAGAAAGCACGAGAAGACCACCAGGCGGACCTTACGAAGGCTTATGAGGTGTTGCGCTCAGAGGACTCTCTCATCAGAGAAGCGGCACTTACTGAACTAGATAAAAAAATAACCAAATTTCGAAAATAGACCCGGTCGTGGGTATTGATAAAGTCCGGAGAAGACCACCAGTCGAACCTTGAGGAGGCCATTGCGGAGGCTTATGATGCGTTGCGCTTAGAGAACTCTCATAGTAAAGAAGCGACACTTACCGAACTAGACGGTAAAATAGCCGAATTTCTGAAAGAGACCAGATCGGGGGTTGAGGGGGTCCGAGAAGACCACAAAGAGGCCATTGCGGAGGCTTATGGGTCGTTACGCGAAGAGGACTCTCTCAACAGAGAAGCGGTACTTACTGACATATACGAAAAAATAACCGAATTTAAAAAAGAGACCCGGTTTGATCTTGATGGAGTCCGAACGGGTATTGAGAAAGCCCGAGAAGACCACCAGGCGGATATTACTGAAGCTTATAGGGTGTTGCTCTTAGAGGACTCTATCAACAGAGAAGCGACACTTACCGAACTAGATGGAAAAATAACCGAATTTCAAAAAGAGGCCCGGTCGGGGGTTGAGAAAGCCCGAGAAGACCACAAGGTAGCCATTGCGAAGGCTTATGAGGTGTTGCGCTCAGAGGACTCTCTCATCAGAGAGGCGGCAGTTGCTGAACTAGATGAAAAAATAACCGAATTTCAAAAAGAGGCCCGGTCGGGTATTGATAAAGTCTTAGAAGACCACCAGGCGACCATTACGGAGGCTTATGATGCGTTGCGCTTAGAGGACTCTCTCAGCAGAGAAGCGGCACTTACCGAACTAGATGGAAAAATAACCGAAGTTTCTGATAAACTGAAACATGATCGTATAGCCGCGACCAAAGCTCTTGAGGAGGCCTCTTATGAGATTCGTACTGAGGCATATAACGCAAACAGGGCGCTTGCCGGAATAGTGAAAACAATGAAAACACCAAAACGTGTCATAACAGTTTGGGCTGAGAAGCGGGGCCCATTGGTTGTGGGGCACTATGAATATTCGTTCGGTGCCAAAGCGAGTAATAAATATGGGGGATACACTATGACAGCTGTAGGTGAAGTTATCCAAATGGCGGTCTGCTCGGTTAATGGTAGTGGTAAACCTGTGGGCGCGGTCGCGATAAATATTGTAGTAGATGGGAAAGAACGGGGGATTGGAGTCACTAAAATCTCTGGAGATAGTTCGACGGTGGTTTCGTTCTCCGGTGATGATAGAATTAGACTTTCCCAAGGTAGTGTTATTAACTTTGTTACGAAAATCGGTAACTCAGAGAGTTCTTCCACTATTGTCTCATTGTTAATTGAACTTATTGTGTAAATACTAATATATTGAAATAAATTTAACTATGAACGAATCACCATATCCAACTCTCAATACCACTCCACCAACACTGTATCCAATTGTCAATACCACTCCCCCAACACTATATCCAATTAACGAAAGAAGTTCAGATTTTAAATTGAATAATATCGTCGCTATGCAGGATATTTTAGTTAGAGAATGTGCAAATAGAAAAAGACACGCTAACAAATATAAGCGCGCGGCAAACATAGCTGAAGCATCTAGTACGGTTCTGGCAAGTGTTTCTGTGTTGTGTGGGGCGGGGACTGCTGTAACGCTATCTACAATTGTAATGGTTCCACTTGCAGGGGTTTTGAGTGGAATTACCGTTTTATCTGGAACACTTTGTATGGTAATTAGGGGCGGGTGGGTGGAAAACTCGAGAAAAAAAGTAGAAAACATGATAGAATATCCGTTCTCGCTAGGTCTAAGAAAAATAGCATCGACGTTATGGTGTCCAAAGCGTTGGCCGATAAGAAAATATCAAATATAGAGTTTGAATCCGTGGTGGAAGAAATGGGGAGATATGAAGAATTAAAAAATGATATAAGGATCAAGGCACGCGCCACCATGCCCAAGATTGAGTGTACTGATTGGGATAAATTTAGGGTAAAACTTGGAAATAAAGTCGGAGGAAATGTTACAGCACCATTATAAAATAATTTAAAAAAAAAAAATTTTTTAAAAAATAATAATTTTCCTAATTTTTTCAAAATTATTAATTATATTGATGCAGTAAACAAATTTACATACCTATACAACAGGTGTTTTTCACTGAGAATTACAAATTCAGTCGAGTATTACACTGTACACACCGTCTGTGTAATTGATACACTCGGTTCTGTTAACCTTGGCTATCAATTTACGCATGGTTCATAACCCGTGTAATTGATAATTGTATAACACTAGGTCATGTTTATCATAACAGCCTTCGTGGTCGTGTGGTTAAGGCGATAATCTATAGAGACGAGGGTCGTGGGTTCGCGCCGCGGTTGGAGCTAAACATTTTTATTTATTTATTTCTATCCCTACAAATGTGGTCGCTATGGTAAACAACTGCATGACAACGGCGTTCGAAGTCCGACCGTTTGAAATGGGCAGACAACTCCGGCCGGTGTCATGACACGATCTTTGACCTTAGCAGGTTCATGGGATAAATGGACACGCGGTTTCAGGGAGATGTTATTTGTCTTAGCATCAACATTGCTGTTCAATAATAATTTTTCAATTTCTTTATAAGCGATATCGTAGAAATGTATATTCGTAAATAAATCGTTGGGTTTTAACAATTTTATATAATACACCTTAGTTTCATATCCGATACGCATTATCCGTCTTAATGTTTGTATTTGCCTCTTGTATGGTTGACATAATTGCCGGTATAATATTGTAAATGCAACGTTTTTATCGGAGCGTAATAAATTACGCTGGTATTTCATATATTCGATATCGCCTAGTGTTCTCATTTTGTAGAATTTATATACAGGATTATAACCCCCATAAGATTCATAAATTTCTTCAACACAGCATTATTAAAAATTTTCAATTCCAATTGTATTGTATTATCCATTTTCTCTAATAGTTGTTTTTTTTCTGTTCAATAATTTCCAATTTCTTCTAATAATTTTCCAATTTCTTCGTTAAAAGCGATATTGTAGAAACGCATATCCGTAAACGAATCTTGATTTTAAACTGTTTTATAAAATTAGTTTGATAATATTTCGGTAGTGTTTCTACGATCCTATTGATCCTATTTAGTCGCTTCATTACATAAATTTGAGACTTATACCGGCGACATAATTGCCGGTTTAATATTGTAAATGCAACGTTTTTATCGCAGCGTAATAAATTACGCTGATATTTCATGTATTCGATACCACATAGTATTGTCATTTTACCGTGTTTTAATACTGTAGAAAACAGCGGCGTAAAATTCTTCAGCAAGGTCATTATACAATTCCAATTCGTTGCGTATTTTATTATCCATATATATTTTTATATAACCTATTAAATTTATATGTTCAATTGGACGTGAAAAAAAACATCAGGTAAGGATTTATGACACCAATATAATTGGACTACAATTCGACATCGTCGAAATAAATTAGCTATATTGGAGGAGAAAAATGGGGTGTTGGAATATAAACTATCACTCGTGGGCACATTGAAATAATTATTTTATCATAAATTTACTGTCGGGAAAACATTATGTTTGTTTTTTTTTCACGACCAATTTTTCGTGGTTGGTGGGATACAATTTCCTCGTTAACCAATTTTTGATTTTTCGGGGGTGGTGGGGGTAGTATAAAGGGCTATAAATGATGCCACCGCAGGTGGTATCATTTTGACTCCCTTTATACTACTTGGGATGCTGGAGGTTGGCGTGACGGCACGTGCCGTTGCACGTAGGTTTGGGTGCTGCAGGAAAACGATTGAGCAACTTGTGGCACTCTATAGGAACATTGGAGACGTTCGCGACCGTCCTCGAGCTGGTATGCCTCGTGTGACGACGGCAAGAACGGACCGTTACATTACTTGGGTCAACGCCTTTTGCCAGCCACCGTCACGGCTCGGCATTACGGGGTCTCTGGGCAGACCGTCCGCAATAGGTTACGTCTTAACGCACAACCAATCAGAGCTCGACGCCTGTACACTGGTCTGGTGATAACCAGGTGTCACCGTGCCTCCAGGCTGTTGTGGTGTCGACGCCATCTTAATTGGAGGCGGGCTGACTGGGACTGAGTTCTTTTTACAGACGAATCTCGGTTCACCATCAGCCACGCAGATGGCAAATTGCGTGTATACAGACGCAAGAACGAAAGATTCGCGGACTGTTGTGTGGTGGAGAGGGATAAGTTTGGAGGAGGAAGCGTAATGGTCTGGGGCGGGATCATGGGAGACCGCAAGACAGAGCTGGTAATTATACAGGGCAACACCACTGCCCAACGTTATATTGATGACGTTTTAAGGCCACATGTCTTGTCATTCATTCGTAATCATGGTCTTGGCGTGACGCTGCAGCAAGATAATGAACGCCCGCACTCTGCCAGGGCCACCACACAGTTCTTGGCAATGAACAACGTGTACATCATGCAATGGCCTGCGGTTCACCCCGATCTAAACTCTATCGAGCACTTCTGGGATGTGCTCGGTTGGAACGCTAGGGCAAACCACCAGATTAACAATGCTCGTCAGCTTACGCTGGCATTGCAGCGCGAATGGCGTAATCTGACTAACGCCATGATCATGTGTTACGTCAGGTCAATGCGTCGGGGAATTACGTCAACCATATTAGGGTGCAGGGTGGGCACACTCGCTATTAAGGAATTTCACACAGACTGTACATTTTAAATCAAAATTTAACAAAAGCGTGACAAACGATTTTATGATTTTTTATGTCCAAGTTGTCTGCTCTTTTGTCTGCGAAGTCATGTGAAATACATAATCTCAAACTCGTTTCAGATCCTGTATATGTGAACACAATACATATATATCACAGTTAGTGTACTACCATTGTGATGAATTGCCATCATTTTTTCTTTTAAAAGAAATAGAGTAGTATTTTCTATTTTGACGTGTGGTGGTAGACATGTTTGCTATTTGATGGCGGCCATATTGAATTAGAACCATACCACAATAGTCATAATGTTCTAATACATATGCCATTGTATTACGCATGGTTGAAAATATGGGTATAGCGTCAACGTTCGCCGTCATATATAAACTGATAGCTAAACTGATATTAATGCGTATGATGGATTCCGGTGGCCATCTTGGATTTTCACTACAACACAAGGATGAGACTATCAATTCATATGCCAGTGTATTCCTCATGGTTGAAACAATAGTATAGAGTCCATATTCTTAGTCATAGCGCCAGTACTTTGGAAGTTATAGTGATATTAATGATGTTGATGTATTCCTGCGGCCATCTTGGATTTTCACCATAACACAATGCTCAGACAGTATCAATATATATGCCATTGTATTCCGCATGGTTCAAAATATGGGTATAGAGCCTGTATTTGTTGTCATAATGCCAGTACTTTTGAAGTCATAGTGATATTAATGATGTTGATGGATTCCGGCGGCCATCTTCGATTTTTAGCATAGCACAATGCTCAGTCTGTATCACCAGATACGCCATTGTATTCCGTATGGGCATAGAGCCCATATTTGTTGTCATAATGTCTTTACTTTGGAATTTATAGTGATATTAGTGATTATGATGGGTGGCGGCAGCCATCTTGGATTTAAAAAAATGCCACCGGAAGAATGTTTGCACACCCTCTAGCAACCATATGAACTGATAACGATCATAAAAAAAAACATTGTACTACATTTCCATCATTTCCAATAATTCCTCCAGACTATATTAGGAATTTTAGATGTTGAAAAGTTTTGAAACACAGGTGCCGGGAACAAAACCACAGCAGTACCGATTTTCTAGTATAATATTAAATTACAAATGTATGTAAGAAACTAGATCTGACAGCGGAATTTATTTTGCTGGTACCTGTGTTTAGAAATTAATAAAATTGTATTAATTAGGAGTTTTAAAATTCGTCCAAGCAGGAGCTATTGAAGATCTACTATACTACACTATTTTAGATTTCTACATTGGGAGTGGTGGAAAAAAAGTAGCAAATTGTGTCTATAGACACAGGTGATGCCCCCATTTGTAGCTATTCACCAAAAAGGTGGTGAAGCGGTGAAGCTGTAAAAGTAGGTCATGGTCAAATGAAGGTGTGTGTATTTTTTTTTATATATAAAACAGTTGATGGTCATGTTCAAGTTTGGTGGCTGTATGTGTTAAAGTGGTTCAGAACCGGACTCAATCAAGGCGAACTTTGTGAAATATGTGTTACAGTGGCTGAGAAGCGGGCTTGAATAACAAGATGAACATGAAGTGTGACGGACGCATGCACGCACGCACAGACAGGTGCAAAACATAATGCCTCCTGATTTAAATGACCGTAGCTGCTGATTGCGGTTATTGTAATATCTCTGTATCCATAAGTCAGATTTGCTTTATACTTCATATACTCATATGTCATCATCATCCATATTTGCATTCAGTAGCCCTACCATACGGCCCCTGTCTTCAATGTCAAGAGCCGCGTCGCGAAAAAACCAGTCTTCGGGAAAGTTTTGGTCAATATGACATTTTGTTACTATGACAATGGTATTTGTATGATGAATTGAACGCTTTTTATTTGATCATCATATCTGCAATATTCATTAAGATATTATATTATTTATAACACCAATATGCAGGTCGTTTGAGCAAATGAGACGTCACGTAAAAGCGACGTCAAGCGACGTAAAAACGACGTTACAGTATCTACCGTTACACAGAGTATACGCCAACATTTACAACAGATTGCAAATTGACACAATCGAACTAGTAGCATGTTTGGCATTGAATAATGAATGCAAAGACGAATGAGTTTGAGTCTTTTGGTAACACATGAATGTGCAAAGTGACAAAGTCAAACCGGCAAGTTCATGTACCAGCAAGTATGAACGTGCGCGGGTAAGCGGATTCGGTATGCTGATTTCTTCTTTTTGACGTCGTGTTTACTGAGCGTTTTCGCAATTTATAATTGTAGAAAACCACGGAAGTAGATTGAGTAACTGGTTGATTGGGTCTATACGACCGTTTAGTTCAACATATACAAATGGAAATACACCTGTATACGGGGAGAACAATACGTTCAACATTAAATTACATTAAAACTATAGCACAGTCGTTGGCGCGCCATCGCAATATACCTACTTTTCACAAATAATAAGTCGAAAAGGGGGAGATAATCCATGACCGGGGTTCAAATCAAAAATCGAAATTCACTTTGCGCAACTACACACCATAAGGAAGGCACACACCAAATATCAAGTCCCTACCTATTACGGCTAAAAAGTTTTACTTCTGACAAGAAACGTGACGGATGGACAAATGGACACTCGTGACGATAACAATATACATGTACGCATTTATTTAAAAAAAAAAGTGGGTATAAAATACTGTTTGCTCTGAAAGGCAGTTTTCATGTCTGATGATAGGCACCCTTACTTCCATGCGTTACTCCCTATGTACAGTTCACAGTCACTCTAATAGCGTGACAGCAAATGCCTACATCGCTTAATACATTTAATTTCCTCTCCATCGCAGTCTCTCACTCGCCTAGTGGGAGACCACCTTGAAGTGGAAGTCTGCTACATGGACAAAATAGCTATGGTAACATATTTGAGACATTTGTTACCATACTATCAGCTTGTCCTACCACCGACTTGCGTTTGCTTTGGAAGTGTTACGGTAGCAGTTTGTCTTTTGGAGACTCAACTCAAAATGCGAGGGCCTCAAAGTACATGTATGAAGAAATGAGAGAGGGCGGGAGATATAAAATGATAACAAGACCCCAAGTCAAGATATCCTTGATAATCGCCGAACAGTACTAGAAGAACCATATCAATTGCTAGTGCGCACAGTCTTATTGTATGTGTGTCACGACTTGACAATATTTGCACTCATATTCCATGACACTAATGTCCCCAACATGTTGTCTTGAAATAATCCCACAGTTACTGTATCTAGTTCTTGAAATTTTGTATTATTGTATTTGTGTCACGAATGTTTACACTCACAATCCATGATACTAATGTCCCCAACATGTTGACTTGAAATATAATCCCACCGTAATCTAGTTATTTTATTACCATGACACACATGTTAGAGTGCATTCAGATTGAAGATTTTCATATACAGACAACAGAAACGTTGAATGTTCACGACATCGTCCCGCTTACAGCTGTACTTGGACCACCTGCTGAAAAAGCTGGACCGTACAATATCTGCAATAAATGTACGGTCGGCGACCCATATCCCGTCGGTGATCGAGAAAAGTTTCGCCAGTGACTGAATGGCGACCATAGTGTGTTCTGACGGCGCATATGCACAGATGAGACTGATCTGTGGCTATACTAGTCCTAATATCCATGGCTTTGTTTTGTTTTGTTTCTTTGCAGGAGAGATTTTTTTTATTAAAATCGGTAAAGGTTGCGCTAAATTTTAATTTTATACATTATATTAGAAAGAAATAATTGAGCAATAGACTGAAAATTCGCGTCGAGTTAACCAGATCTGAGACATGTAGTTGTGCGGGAAACCGTTCCTAGGCTACACAGGTCTACACATATGCTGCCGACCATCTGTACGTAAATAAAAAGTGTAGCTTCCACAGAGTGTTCACCTGTAAACGGTGGTCGATAATAGTTAATGTGGACAGTTATCTGTAAACTGTGTCAAGGAAAATATTTTGTCACAATAACGGAACATAAAAACACATGTCAATAACAGACAAACATTTTTAAACCGTTAATATGGTAATTTAACGCTCATCCAATACATTCTCAGACAGAACCCAGGACAGATCGAAGACTGTTTCGTTTTTTTTTCACACACATACGCCCGATTATAGATATATTTGGGAATGTATCTTACACTGAACTAAAGTTCAAATACAATTTAAACAAACAAACGTCGATAATTGGAAATCTCGGCGGAAATTACGTCAGCTAAATTCACGACGTCTTATCTTGTGACGTCGTCAGCCTCCCGAAGACAGGTTTTCGAGCGACGCGGCTCAAATGGCTGAGAAATTTGCAGTAAAGGTTTTACATACCTGTTATTTCTGAAATCCCAGTCAGATTGGCTTGAAATATATACTTATTTGTCATCATCAATATGTTCATTCAATAGCCCACCTATGCGGCCTACGTGTTCAGAGTCAATGTCAAATGACTAGAAATTTGTGCTATTTTACGTTAGTTTTTATACCTACTTTTTTAAAATAAAATGGATATATTTTTTCACGGTGTCCGTACGTACGCACGACCGTCCGTCCGTCCGTCTGTCACGTTTCTTGTAACAAGTAAAACATTTTAACAGTAATAGGAAGGGACTTGAAACTTCGTGTGTGCCTTCCTTATGGTGTGTAGATGCGCAAAATGAATTTCAATGTTTGATTCGCCCCCCCCCCCCCTCACCACCCTCCCCCCCTCCCCAGTCATGGGTTATCTCCCCCTTTTCTATTTAGAATTTCTCAAGTTTGCCTTGCAAGAAGTAGCAAGGTTTAACTGTAATCCCGGTTCCGTAATAGGTAGGAACTTGAAACTTGGTATGTGCCTTCCTTATGATGTGTATAGATGCTCATAACGAATGTTTATTTTTTTATTCGACCCGCGGTCATGGATTCTCTCCCCAGTTTTGACTTGCAATATCTCAAGTTTGCCTTGTAAGTAGTAACACTGTTTAACAGTAATAGCTAGGGACTTGAAACTTGGTGTGTGCCTTCCTTATGGTGTGTAGATGCGCAAAGTGAATTTCGAATTTTTATTCGAAATCCGGTCATGGATTATCTCCCCCTTTTCGACTTAGCATTTGGACAAAGTGGGTATATTGCTATGGCAAGCCATAGACTGTGCTCTAGTATTTTTTAGTTTTTGAGGGTATATCAGTGTTACTGATTTCTTTTCCCATGGAGTTATCCCCCCTTGCAAATTGGCTATACCTCGACGGGCGTATATTGTGACATTCGGCACTCCTGTTGTTATTGTATAGCTTAAGTCATTATTACAAACTAAATTTTAGGGACATTACAGCGTACTTAGCCTTCATTAACTAACGCACGCACACAGGAAAACGACGATGGACCATCGTATTGTCAGATTTATATTACTGTCTGTTTCAAGAAACCTGTCCAAATTTTACGGCCATATAAACAATGCAAAAACAATGTGTTTGTTTCGATGATATTTAATTTTATCAAAATTTAAGAATGAGCCTTCTTTTTATTTCGTGAAATTTGGTCAAATAATGATTTTATTACGAAAAATGAGTTCTGTATGGGAATTTAACATGGGGAAAAAGAGGTGGAGAACCTAGAGGAGGAGTCGAAAAACGAAATATTTTGGCAATTAATTCTGAAATCTAGCTATATAGATTGGAAATGATGTAACTAAGAAAACAGAAGTTACATTTTGAAAATCGGTCCACTATTTCTGAAATTAGAAAAAAATATCTCATAGACATCTTCACTCTGTGAATATGTCTACAGTGTACACTGTATGGGGATTTAACATGGGGAAAATGTTTTTTTCGCAATAAAATCAATATTGGAACAACTTCCACAAAAGAAAAAGAAGGCTCCGGCCTTCTTAAATGTTGCTATAATTTCATATTATCCAAAAAAAAAGTTTTTCCATTGTTTATATAGCCTTAAAATTTGGACAGGTTTCGTGAAACAGACAGTAGTTTTTGTTTGCGTGGATAGGAAATTACGCGTTTTAAAGGTAGATGCCTACCCAGTATGTACAAAATGTTATTTATATCAGAGACATCATCTGAGACATTTTCTGGCAAATTAAACATTCATTCACCATTACCCCACGTATTGATTGACATTATTGTACATTTTATATCAGAAGTAAATGTAGACACTGATATCAGGGGCGATAACCGTGTTAACTAAATGTTAACTGATATTACTATGTATTCTCTGTATTTATGTTTTGATGTGCAATGGTCATACTTTATAATCTGTCAAAAATATTATTTTTTCAGGTGATGTTTCATTAGTATAAATAATTAAAAAATAGCATGCCTCATTTGCATATGAAAATAGCCTGATACCACCGCGCGTCATTATCAGCAAAATAACTATTACTAAATGATTATATCTGTATAGCGGACACTCGTTTTTTTTCGAACTGGTGTAATAGTGACACAATTATAAACTTATTCAATTCATATAAAGAACATTCTGTGCCTCTTGAGTGGGCATGTACCTTTAACCCTTACTACGCTGAATTAAATGCTGTCGTCTGCTGGAAATGTTTTATTTTCCATATTTCTCGACGATTCTCATGTGCTGTCAAAACCAGTTTTTTGTTAAAAATTAAAGCAAAAATGAAAAACAGCAGACGGAAATTTCCGTCAACAGCGTAGGAATGGTTAATATCATGGATACAAATCATATACACATATTTTGGTTATAAGTAATTGGATTTTGTTTATGTCCGTATCACTTTTCTACGGCGCCCTGCATGGGACATGGTTTTTTTTATTAATTCATTCGCACAAAATAACGATTATTTCCCTTGAATTAACAATTCGTTCCCATGATATAACAATTCGTTCCCTCGCATTAACAATTCGTTCCCACGAGATGACAAATTGTTCCCTCAATTTAACAATTCGTTCCCTCGAATTAACAATTCGTTCCCACGATATAACAATTCATGCTACGTCCCCTGCGGGGCTCCGTACATCTATAAGACGTGTAACCAAGTCATAGAAACATGTGGTGTGATGCTTGGACTTAGACCATAGCAACATACGGGCAATGGAATTGGTGTATTTTCATTAGCATAAGTATGTGGTAAAATGGCTGTGTTTATAAATACATGTATGCTTGTAAATAGCATTTCAAAACTATCCACTGTCTGTTTCACAAAACATTCAAATTGTGTACATCGATCTGAACCTTACATATTTTGTTATATATGTGTTTAAAGATTTTAGTTATGTAAGAATGAGAGTTATTTTTATTTCGTGAAATTGAGTCAAATATATGTAATAGTTATAGTTAATATATTGAATTTTTAATAAATTAATTTCGTAGCGAGCGATAGCTCGTAGCGAGCGATAATACTGTTCTTCCATTGGTCCAGAAACTAGGGTAAAACATAACACTTTAGAGAAAAAAACAATGGAATTAACATGGGTTAAGGAGAAGGAAGTGTTGAAAAACGAAATTAACAGCCATACTCGATTATTCGCGATTCGTGACTCGATGGTTCGGTGCACGAATACAATCTTGCGGTTTTCCAAAAATCTATGTTTAACTCGTTATTGTAATTGTTGTTGATGTTGTGAAATTCCCGTACTTATATTTCGCAAAACACTGTCCACTCTAGATTAGTTATTAGTCTATGTGTCGTACACTATTCACAAGCACATACTGCGAAGAATTGCAGGACGTTTAGTCCTTTTTGTTTACAATCACCTGTGGTTCAAGCATAGCGTTCTGATGCTCTAACTATCCGGGAGGTTCGCTTCAGGCATGACGGGGCTGAATGATGGATTGGACCAGGCTATTGAGGATATTCCGTACAACAAGATGGATTGGACCAGGCTATTGGGGATATTCCGTACATGTAAGTACTATTGGGTCTCAATGTTGTCAACAGGTCTGACTTTGTTAAATATACCCCGGCATACGAGGTACAGATAACCCTTAGAATGCTGGAAACGGAAACAAAAGTGTCGTCTGCTGTTACTTAATATTTTGCCGTTTTTCTCAATAAAACATGGTTTAACAGCTCTTTAGAATCATTTACATTGGAAATTATTCTAAAGTGCTGTCAAAACATGTTTTTTATGAGAAAAATGGAACAGAAAGAATAAACAGCAGACGACACAATTTAATGCAGCATTGTAAGGGTTAAACTACCTTTGTTGCGAACAGTAATCCTGTCAACCATTCTGACCACAATGCCAACATGTTCAAACAATGTAGATGCCGGATATGTGCTCTTGAAGCGCATTCAATTATAGACTTGTACTGTCTGTTCCACGTATTGCTACCGAATTTTGGCTATTAAACACATTAAATCTAAACAGTACTTTTTCATCAATAAGAAAAAAGTAACCCTCCCCAAATATTTTTATTTGATAAATTGCGAAAGATTGTCCTATGTGAATTTAACATGGAGGCTAAAATAGATTTTTTTTAAAAGTCATTTTTGAATTTGTGGACCGATTTTAAAAATCTAACTTTTGTTTTCGTAGTTACATCATTTCCAAGCTATCTCGCCAGGTTGACCGAATAAATATTTCCGCACATTCTGATCATTAACTGCCCTGTTCACCATTCCATTAATGAAACACACCATGCTTTTACTAAGCAATACAGAGCGTTATCAGGCTACAGGCGTATACTATTTGATTAGGATGCACAGCTGTACAGCCCTATTTCTCCAGTCATATCCACAATTTTACTTCCAGGTTGGTCCTAATAACAATGGCGCTAAACGTATTGGGATGCCCTAACCTATATGAACATGTACGAACTGTACGACCGTATTTACCAAGTAGCCGTTGGTAGTTTTCTTTTTGTTTCCCTGTGGTATGCCAATTTGCCTGTGACAGTCACAGTGTGAGCTAAGCCACGAAACTAACATGGCAAACGAAATATCGTGTAATGTACTGTACAGTACCAATTAATATATACCTCATTCTGCATATTGTCTGAATAACCAAGATAAACTCAGGGTACTGCTCTGTAAAAGTTGTTTTCTAAAACGACTTCAATTCAATCTTCAATTACAGCTATTCTTGCATTCTTGTGCAATCATATTTCCTGACGCCATTTTGAAGAACGTGACGTAGGACACGTTGACGTTAACGTCATTACTTTGACGTCATTGTTCACGTGACAATTCGATCATTTCAGTGACTTGAGAGCCCATACGATAATCTTCAAAATCGATGCTGTGACACCATTTTTATTTTGTTAGCAAGGGCGGATCCAAGTAGGGAAAAACCCGCCCCCACTAAAATTCGGTGAGTAAAGATGTTTGTGCTATAAAATGCAATGCAGATATCAAAAAATATTCCGGAGGGCATACCGTCCGACCCACCTAGCAGTTTCTCAGAGGAGGGTGACATTTTTATGATTGATGAAAAAGTACTTACAGTACAGTTAAATATGTTTTAGATTTGATGTGTGTAATAGCCAAACGTTGGTCCGCAGCAAAAAGTGGAACATACGTTAGTGTAACTGCCATGCTGCATCTATAGTCTGAGTAGCGAAATAGTATCGTCTCTAGAGCAAATATGTGCCGAAACCCAAAGTATGTACATGTGCATCTGTGTATCTCTGCAAAATGTGAAATTATCTTGTAACAATAAATGAGGAAACATACGTCAATAGACGCTCTTGTAGACGTCAACATTAAATCGGTCATATTATAGGCCTACACACAGACAATGATTACACGCTCGTGACACGATTATCATCCCCCGGACCGCAATGGAATCAGCTGCCTTCTGACTTGGGTCTGGAAGTGTCGCTGGACTCGACACCCAGGTATGGAAGGTACTGCACCATATGATTCGTACACTCTTTTCCATCTTTATTCTCCCTTTCTATCTTATCTAACACCTCGTGTTCTACCTTGCATATTTCATAGTTCAGTGTCCTTGGCATACAGAAAAATGTGCCACATATGCAATTCATATGAAAACAATTAATATGATGTTCATATGAAAAACATATGAAACATATATGAATTGCATATGAAATTCATATGAAAAGAGCCGATATGAAATTCATATGATGTTTATATGAATTCCATATGAATACTTTTCATATGCATTTCATATGAATAATTTGCATATGAATATGATGTTCATATCTAAAATGTAAGAAAAATATATGAATTGCATATGAAATTCATATGAAAAGAGCCAATATGAAATGCATATGATGTTCAGATGAATTTCATATGAAGACTTTTCATATTCATTTCATAGGAATGATGTGCATATGAATTTCATATGAAAAAATTTCATATGAAATTTTCATATGAACGTCATATGTTACATATGCAATTCATATGTGTTTTTATTCCATATGAATTGCACATGAAATTTTCATATGACATTCATATCTTGCATATGCAATTCATATGAAAAAAACATATATCAATTGCATATGCAATTCATATGTTACACTGATATGCAATTCATCTGAAAAGAGCGCATATGAATTTAATATGAGGATTTTATAGATTTAAAAGCATTGTACATGGGCATTCATATAAAATTCTTATGATTGGCATATGAAGTTCATGTGATTTGCATATGCAATGCATATGAAGATTTTGCATATGAATTGCATATTGGCTCACTTTGTATCATTTGCATATGAAATTTTCATATGAAATTCATATGAAAAACATATAAAATTCATATGCCACACATTTTGTTGTGTAGCACGCACTGGACTTGATGATAAGACGCAAACGCAAACAAGAGTGAGACAACGTTAAACTTATATTTCCTGTACTACCTGTGTGCAATCCATGTGCTCTATGTTCAATCCCATTTGCATTCGGCTATAATTTGTCCGCTTCATGGTCTATAAATAGTAATCACATGATCCTAGTAATGGGCACGTTGTGCGTATCACGTGAGAAAATGGTGGATGTACCTCCACCCCTCCAGACCATTGTGAAACAAGATGTTCTTAATCTTATGTTTCTCCATCACGTGCCATTTATATCTATGGGATGACATAGTGAAGAGATACACGTGGAGGAGATACAGTCACACTGAAGCTTCATTCTGTGTTTAGTGCATGTCAATCAATAACAATTGTATTTACATTATAAGAAGGATAATTGGTAGAATTATTTGGCAAACCTATTTTCGTTGGAATTCCAAAGCCGTATGTATTGTAGCTCAGCCATATACCTATGGGCGGATCTGGAGTGGGGGGGTTCTCAGGGGTTGCAACCCCCTCCCCCCACCCCCCAGTTCAGCCACGCAGTTTACATGGATCACAGTTTACCACCAGCTGCCATGGAGTCTGAATTTAAATGCCGTAAAACACAGGAATGTGCATTTCCGGACATCTGGATTTCAAAATCTTTATACGGTGGGCGGGGGGGGGGGGGGGGAGCCATGCACCCAGACCCCCGTAGCATACTCGTTCCACTCTCTCTGTAGAGCTCGAAAATAGGACCCCCACCCCCCAAATGCTGGATCCGCCCCTGATACTATACGTTTTGCAGTCTTAAACATGGAAGTATATTAGGAAAAATACATAAACCAATGAGAAACATATTTTCAATTTCATGTCTCTCATTAGACATGCGTCAGACCAAGTCCAGGTGCAGATCCAGGATGTCGTGTTGGGGTGGGGCGGAAATTCTTATTAATTAAAAGTTCGAGCCTGACTAGCGGCGTGCGTTGTGTCCTTGAGCAAGACACTTTATCCACACTGCTCCAGTTCACCCAGCTGTAAATGGGTACCGATAATTCGTAGTTGCTCTGTAAATACGAATTACCGGCTTCTCTCAAAAAGTCTCTACCTCCGTTCATTCTCCCATTCTTGGGAGACGGCATGCAAGGTCCTAGAGCCAGTGCCGCCGTTAAATATAAGCAAAAAAAAAAAAAATTAATTGAAATAGTTTACTATAATTTTGAATTAGCATTGTCGACCGAGTGGATCTCGTGCTAGGGGGTACTGGGTGCAACCTCTCCGCCCCCACCCCAATAATTTTTTGATATGTCTACATCCCATTTCCTGCATTAGAGCAATAATGATCTAATACTTGCCATATTATAGGCCCCGGGTGGGGTGGGGGGGGGGTGGGGGGGGGGGGACCTATGCCAGGCTGTAAGAGTGATGTACATGTAGTATATGAATATAACATACATATGTCAATAGTCTATTGTTAAAGGTATATACATGCCCACTCGGTAGGCTCAAAATGTTCTTTGTAGGCATTAAATAAGTTTATAATTGTGTCACTATTCCACCAGTTCTAAATATTACGAGTGCCCGCTATACACCATTACCCCACATATTGATTGGTATTATTATACATTTTAATCAGACGTAAATTTCCACACTGGTATCATGGGGCGATAACCGTGTTTCCTTAAAATGTTAATGGACATTACTAATTATTCTCTATTTATTTTTATGCCACCGGGTTTCGAAGAAACGGGTGGCATATAGTGTTTGGACTGTCCGTCTGTCCGTCCGTCCGTCCGTCCGGGCACACATTAGGGTACTTATGGGGTAGGGGGCGTGGCCTAAGACAATATAAGACAATGGAACTTATTCCGTACCCCGTAAGCCTATTGTGTCTTACGGGGTATTTCCTTTGATCTTTTATATAGCAAGTACCCCCTAAGGTCCGAAATGTAAGTTCGTCCGTCCGTCCGTCACACTTTTCGGTTAACCACTTTGTCACAGTTTCTCAAATATGCTGCAGGTGGCATCCGCGTTCGACAGATGCATTTCTTGTTTAATGTTCAATGATCATACTTTATAATCTGTCAAAAATATTATTTTTTCAGGTGACAAATTAAATTAGTATAAATAATTTAAAATATATGAAAATAGCCTGATACCACCGCGAGTCACTATCAGTTAAATAAATATTACTAAATGATTATATCTGTATAACAGGTATTATTATACACTTATTTAATTCCTATAAAGAACATTTTATGCCTACTGAGTAGGTATATACCTTCAATGTATACTATATATGATACATTCAGTTGCCATCTCCGCCATCATTGTATGTACAAGCCATCGTACAGTTTCACCACTTAGAGCATTTGACATATACAGCAAATAATATGACAGTAAAACTGATACAATTGTTGGTGCAATACATCATAGACAGATATGATAACATCGTGCTACAACTATTATGGCAGCAAACTATACAAAAGGTGAGATATCTGAGCATTTCTCCATAAATCTCAAAATAAATTTCAATTTGCAAACTTCAATCTGATGCACAGTTTATTGCTAGTGTACATGTTACACACAGGTTACGCCATATTTACTCTCATAGCAGGCAAGTAGACACCAGTGACAATACACTCAGATAACTGCTTACATGTCACAGGATTTAATACATTATGTATTGGATTCTCCAAAAAATTAACAATGGGTTAACAAACTCTTCAGAAAGCAGCCTTTGTATATAAGTATATAAGTCTACATAAGTATATATGTTATAAATTATATAACTGAACCCATAGGACATTGGTCTTTAATGTCATTGGAAGATATTGACCGAAGTCCATTTATGTATATGCCATAGTATTTATGGTATGTTTCAAACGCCGCAAGAGGTAAAACTAACTGATGACTTTTACACACAAAGATGGCCGACATAGCAACTCCATGCACCATATGGTATAAAGGAACGAGGCAATGTCCACATATGTTATACATGTATCCCGTCACATTTAGGAATAATCGTCTCTATTATTAATGCTTACAACACTACAGACCTCTATAGCAGTGTTTGCAAATAGATAGGCCATACAATGAAAAATACATGTTTGGATGTTGAAAAATAATGGTACAACGTGTCTAGTCAGTCTTGACTTATGTTTGCAGAGATATAAGGTATTTAAGAATTGTTCAGATTTGATCAAATTTAGACTTCAAATGATTTTCAGACTAGTCCATTTATGAAAAAGGGGTTCTTGCTCTCAAAAATATGAAAATTACATCCAAAAAGTGCAGATCCTGATGAGACGGCTCGTCACGAGCCGGCTCATCTGGATCTACACTTTTTGCCAATACCACTATACAGGCCTGTGGTGTTGAAATGGTTAAATTATTGAAGTGCTCATCTCATGAACTGCTTGGCTGAATTTAACAAATTTCATACCGTAGCACAGCTCAGGATCAGATAGTGTAGCTGCTTGATTCCAGACACAATTGTCAAGTATTTCAAAACAAATGAATTTACAGATATTGGCAAGATTAGTGTATGTGGTAAAGTTGTTGTTTTGATGTAGTTTCAGCCTCTAATGTATCTAATAGTGTGATTCTGCTTAATTTTTATGCCCCACCACGTACGATAGTGGAGGGGGCATTTAGTGTTACCCTTGTCTGTCCGTATCCGTCCGTCACCAACCTTGTAAGTTATAAAGATTTTAAACTGTACTAGCTACAGGCCTGAAACTTGGTATGTAGCTTCCTTATGATGAGTAGATGCGCAAAGTTTATTTCGATTTTTGATTCGACCGCTGGGTCATGGATTATCTTCCCTTTTCAACTTAGAATTTGGCAATTTTGCCTTGTAACTCGTAAAACTTTAAACCCTAATAGCTACAGGCCTGAAACTTGGTAGGTAGCTTCCTTAGGATGAGTAGATGCACACAGTTTATTTCTATTTTTGATTCGACCCCCGGGCCATGGATTATCTCCTCTTTTGGACTTGGAATTTTGCCTCGTTTATTATCAAAGCGTTATGTGGGGCATCCATGTTCTATAAACACATTTTCTAGTTTCAATAAAATACATGTTGAGGAGCATTTAAGAATCTTCTGTCAATGTGTTGTCTTATTATTACTATTTAATAAATAGACATGAAGAAAGGTTGCTGTGAATATAGACAACATATTGGTTCTCATATTTCAATAGTTAACTCTTTGCATGCTAGCGGTGAAAATATCCGCCAAACGAATTAGGAGTATATGTTTTATTTCTCTCTGTAAATATGTCTTGAAATTTCATTAGAATTGAGTCCTCAGGACTCCATTCCAAAAAATATTCATGATATTTATAGGGAGAAATAAAAGAAAATACAATGAATTGTCGTCTGCTATTTTTGAATTATTTATAGCCCACAAATTTCCCAGCATGCAAAGAGTTAAGTCATACTTTGTGCACAATTGACAGCGGTTATATTTATGCACTCTAAATCTTTTTTGCAGATCGTTTGCATAAGAAGTTCGGTGAAGCATAAAGCCATTCAAGGGAATCTTAATGAGATATAGCTGACATAAATCAAATTTAAAAACAGTAGCTACGTGACTGTTTATCTGTAGGAAAAGTTCATATGAAACGTAACACCTGTTGAAACATACAGGTTACCCTTATAAAGGTTGGAAGCGTGGATATTGTCGTCTGCTGTGTTTAATTTTTAGCTTATTTATTTTTAGCCCATTCGAGTCTAGACCATAAATCTAACATTTGCAAACACTGTAGATCCAAATGAGACGGCTCGTAACGAGCCGTCTCATCAGGATCTACTGTGTTTGTCAGTATTGTTCAGTTCTTACAATGGCCATATTTTCTTATTTAATGGAATTTTCCAAAAATTAGCGTGAAAATATAAACTTATTTAGGGGTGAAAGGGTTTATCCATTTCATGCCGAGGATATTTAATTTTGTTTGTGAAAAATTCTAAATATTTTCTTTATATGTGCTTAGAAGTATATGTCGTGACCATTTGACGGTTCAAATGAGTGGTCACAGCATATTCTTTCATGGAGAATTAAGAAAAATAAATATGAAATATTTAAAATATTTCATACCCGTAAAGGTGTATTCCGAATGTAATGGGTTAACAAATATACTTGATTTGACAGAATATGAGAATTGTCTCCAATGGAATGGACATCAAATGTTAAATCATGTTTTCATGAAATGAAAAATCAAAAAAAATCACACAGCAGATGGCAAAATTTAATTTGGTCAAAATATACAGGAATTAACTTAACGAGTGCAAAATGGCGTCGGATATTGTGGGACATCGAATGCCATTTGGGCGCAAGCTGGCCTATAGCGTGGGGCATGTACTGAATGACCTGACTGCGTCAATGTGGTTCTCCTATATGATCATCTACTTCCACCAAGTGAAGAACTTCAACAACGATTTGTCCGGGAACCTAGTTCTGATTGGTCAGATTAGTGAC
Organism: Conchocele bisecta; assembly: GCA_029237695.1. Taxonomy (NCBI): domain Eukaryota; kingdom Metazoa; phylum Mollusca; class Bivalvia; order Lucinida; family Thyasiridae; genus Conchocele; species Conchocele bisecta. Next base: position 78,505,354 of record CM055276.1, read on the forward strand.
GCCATTTTCACGCCGTTTATTGGCTTTGAATCGGACAGGGTGAAAGGAATGTTTAAAATGGGGAAGAGAAAAAGTTGGCATTTTTTAGGTAAGTATCGGCAGATTTTTATGCCCCCTATGTGATAGCAAGGGGGGCATATTGCGTGGCTCTTGAGCTTCCGTCAGTACGTTGGTCCGTGTACATTTACGTCGAAAAGTCAAAAAAATTGTAAGAGTTTCTTCAGCTAGAGTCCAGTATGTTTACTGTCTGTTTCACGAAAGCTGCCCAAATTTTACGGCTATATAGACAATTCAAAAACAATATTATTTTCGATAATATTAAATTAAAGGAAAATTTAAGAATGAGCCTTCTTTTTATTTCGTGAAATTCGGTCAAATATTGATTTTATTACGAAAAATTGATTTGTCTATGGGAATTTAACATGGGGGGAAAAGAGGTAAAGCAGTGTGGGAGGAGTCAAAAAACGAAAAAATTTGGAAATTGACTCCGAAACCTAGCTAGATAGCTTGGATATGATCTAACTAAGAAAACAAAAGTTAAAATTTGAAAATCGGTCCAGTATTTCTAAAATTCTAAAAAAAATTCCCCATGTTAAATCGCCATAGACATCTTCACTCCGTGAAGATGTCTATGGGGATTTAACATGGGGAAATTTTGTTTTCGCAATAAAATCAATATTTGACCAAATTTCACGAAATAAAAAGAAGGCTCATTCTTAATTTTTCCTTTAATTAAATATTATCAAAAGAAATCTTGTTTTTGAATTGTTTATAAAGCCGTAAAATTTGGGCAGCTTTCGTGAAACAGACAGTAGTTATTCCCCCTATGCGATAGCAAGGGGGCCATATTGCGTGGCTCTTGAGGTTCCGTCAGTATGTCGGTCCGTGTACATTTACGTCGAAAAGTCAAAAAAATTGTAAGAGTTTCTTCAGCTAGAGTCCAGTATGTTTAGTTATGCCCCCTATGCGATAGCAAGGGGGGCATATTGCATTGCTCTTCAGGTTCTGTACTTCCGTGCATACTTCCGTCTTGCCGTACGTCCGTACATCCATCCGTCTGTGTACATTTACGTCAAAAAGTTGAAAAGTTTTTAAGAGTTTCTCCATCATGTAAAATCTACAATTTTACTTGAAGGATTGCTTCAGGATCATCAGGATCTGCAGTGTTTTATTATTAAGACCTTATTTTGAAGTCCTTGAAGCACTATCAGGGCTCCAGATAAGGAATTAGTAATTGAGTATTGTCACTCCGTCATTTCTGAAGCAATTGTGTATTTCAAAATTTTAATTGTGTAAAATAGAATCACACTACTGTTTGCACATTAGCAGACCGCACTTATTGAATAATTTACTTCTAAATGAAAACACATCTTCGTATTTCATTAGATGTGTTTTCATGGAAAAATAAGAAAATATGCTATATATTTGTGGTCTGTTTATTGTTTTCTGTAGCATGATAAAGATACCACAAATTTCATTGCTTTTTGATACTCGTTACTTCTGATTTCAATTGGGTTTTTGACAATTTTAATTGGGTATTTAAGCAAATACGCAGCTTATCTGGAGCTCTGATGTTCTATATGTTGGGATGTACATGTAAGAATTAATGGTCAATTTCCATGTGTCCATTTCAGGAACAATTTGTGTGATTGTGAGTTTTCCGTTTCTGTTCGCGAACTGTATAACATGTGCCAACGCCCCGGACTGGTCACAGTTCATCTACTATGCACCGTTTGTTGTGGTATTCCAATTTGGCTGGGCGTCCGTGCAGATCAACCACCTGTCTCTCATCCCAGAACTCACGAAGGATGAACACGAGCGGGTCGGTCTCAACGGTTCCAGGTATGTCAACTACGGCTGCGACTGGAGGAAGCTTTGAGCAACCGGGCCCAGGTTTGTTACTGCAGGACTTCACTGATCTTTGTAATTGTGTCTGTGACTGGAGGAATGGGGCTTACAGGATTTTGTGACCAGTGTAGCTCCTGATAAAATGGTGCACTCTGGTGCCTGATAATAATGATGTGTATTGTTTGTTTGAAGCATGACAGGTGTTCCATTGATGGAATGATGAACGGTGCAGAGCCGGATCAGACTGTGCAGATGCACAGGCTGATTTGGCTCGACACTGGTCACAAAACCCAAAAGCCCCATTTCTCCAGTGACAGACACAATTACAAAGATCAGTGAAGTCCTACAGTAACAGAACAGGGGGCAGTTTCACTAAACTTTGTACGACTAAAATGTTCGTAAGTGCAAAATTATAGATAGTCAGTAAATTTCACATTAACAATGTTTTCTTGTAAATAATTATTGGATTTACATTATAGGCTACATATAGCATAGGCTACATATGCAGCCTATGCTCAATAAATGTAAATCCATAAATTGAAATTTACAGACGATCATAAATTTGCACTTATGAACATTTTAGTCGTAAGTAGTTTAGTGAAACGTGCCCCAGTCTTTTAAATAGGTTACTAAACTTGAAGTAGGTTACTGTTTGTGTCATGGGTTGTGACAATATTGGCACAGTCCGTGACACAAATGGATATGTACAATAAAAACACACTGACAATGTATACTTTTTTCTGGTAGTCCTGTAGCCTATTTCACCAACATTGCAAAGTATGCTTTTCTAGCAAAGTATACTTTGAGGGAGAAATTTTCAATTTTAGGATAAATTTATTAATTTTTATTATACTGAATTTATTACATTATCACAGCCATTATAGCTGTGATAATGTAATACATTCAGTATAATAATTCTGCATACTTTTAATCATCAAATATATGCAGTCGTTAGTTCTATATGAAATAATGCTTTTCGGGAAAAATAAATGATTTCTCCCTCAAAGTATACTTTGCTAGATAAGTATACTTTGCAATTTTGATGAAATCGGCTACTGGTCTGCGATTATTATGGATCTATGGTTTTTCTTGTAAATTTGGAAAATCACTAGTAACTTTCCTTATAATAATTTCCTTGGTATCCTTGACTTTATCGGCATTAAATAATTGTGTCACTATTCCACCAGTTCTAAAAATTACGAGGTCACTTATGTTCACCTTGTTCTTAAGGTAAAAATGTTTTAGCTTTTATTATCAAGGCTGCCAGCGAGGGGATTAACCTCATAATAGAGAAGCCCTTGTTACTCTTGAAAATGTATATGCAGAATATTGAAACTGGTTGGGTGGAATATAATGGAATTAAAATAATTTAAAAACTAAACATTGGTACCATTTCCTTGCATATATATTTGTAGGGCAGTTAGATAGGGTTCCCATGCACTCCCCTGGGGCCTGTTTCACTAAACTTTGTATGACTAAAATGTTTGTAAGTGCAAATTTAGGATCGTCTGGACATTTCAATTGATGGATTTACATTTATTGAGCATAGGCTGCATATGCAGCCTATGCTCAATAAATGTAAATCCAATAATTGTTTACAAGAAAACATTGTTAATGTGAAATTAACAGACTATCATAATTTTTCACTTACGAACATTTTAGTCGTACGAAATTTAGTGAAACGGGCGCCTGAATTGTTGTTGAAACATACTTTTTTAGACGCTTGAACACGTATAGTAAACAAAAACTGTTGTTAACAGCCTAACAAAATGCCCCATGGGGTACTAATTTGACCCATGCACTTAAATTTGGTACCAACATGAAGCAGATACATTGCCCTATATAATGAATTGGTTTCATGACCTTCATGACAACAATGCAGGGGGGTGCATGGGAACCCTATCTACCTGCCCTACTATACATGTATGTGGCTGTTGCAGGTATGCGTTTACCGTATTGTCCAACATGGTCGTGTACGGATTGCCTGGTTGATATTCAGTCTCGATAACAGCAGCGAGGACAGCAGCGACCGATTGAACGCCTCGGACGCCGGCCATTTCCGGGTACGTTGAACACGTCTGTTCAGGCTTCACAATGATGCTTCATCCATATCTTCATCCCATGACTCAGCCATGTAGTTCCCATCTCCAAGGTCAAGGCAAAATTTTGTTAAAGTGTAACAAAAAATGACATGACTGGTACAGTACAATACAACCTCTCTACAACAGCCACCCATGGAAAGACACAAAACTGGCTGTTGTAGACGGGTGGCTGCGGTAGGGAGGTTGAATATAAAGGCACTTAAATATTGGCTGTTATGAGTGGGTTTGACTTTCCTTTACACATGCATCTCTGCTATCAAGTCACATTGTCTTCAAACATCAAACTTTGCAGTCTACTTTATATAAGTTTATCATCATCCCTAGTCTTATTCTATCATCCATGCGGCTCTCAACGTCCAAGGTCAAGTTCAAATGTCTTCAAAAGTTGTTTTACAGTAACTGAAACTGTGATAATATGACAATTATATATGATGGATTTACATTTATTGAGCATAGGCTGCATATGCAGCCTATGCTCAATAAATGTAAATCCATTTTGTCAGTTTGTTTGTAATTGCTCAATGCATAGCGAGTTGTAACAGGATACAACAATACGTGTTTCTCCCTTACACAAGGTGTATGATCACATGGTACTAACAACAACAACAAGTACCGATTCAAAGTACGTATTCTTGTATAGTGTCCTTATTACGTAACGGATTTTGATGTAATATAGCGCATCAAACGTGTCTTGTTAAGCTGCATTTGGTGGGCTCTGTATTTTCGCCCAAACTTCTGTCGTTTTTGCGAAGAATCGATTTCCGTGTCAGAGACACGGAAATCGATTCTTCGCAAAAACGACATATAAAGTCTGTGCCAAACTTCCTAGACCACCAAATGCAGCTCATGAAGATGAGTTTGCTGCGCCATATTTCATCAAAATTTGTTGCATATTAAGGAAAATATCAAATAGTACTTACTTTGGAGTGGGCGACGTTGTTGTTGTTGTTGTAACCACGTGATCATGCACCTTGTTACAGCTACTGGTGTTTATCGTGGTGGGTATCGGTGCCGTGTTCTGTCTGCTGTTCCATCTGGGAGTGCGCGAGAAGACGGCCATTGACAGAGACAAGGAGGACTTGATTGACGAGTCATCAGCCCTGGCCACCATAGAGAGATCCACCCTCGCCAAACAGACCATGTCCTGGAAGTGCTGGCTGAAGGAACACCAGTTTTATCAGGTATGGCAGCACTACCGTACGTCATTTGCCATTTTACCCTTTTAGCGTAGCGCTTGATACCACAATTCCAGTTCCTGCAAACAGTTTTATATGCCTGTAGTATGGTATATCGGAGTCCGTTTTATCGATCAGTTGGGATTATTCTGATTTCAGAGCTGAATATATTTTTTTTATTGTAAATATTCAGTCATGATTTTTGAATTTTCCCCCATTTGTATATGTAATATATGGGATTTAGTACTAAACCCATTTACCCGGCCTTTGCTGTTGATAGGCCGTTAAACCCCAATGCTTAGGAGCATCCATCATGTCCATGTGACTTACCGTAATAACCCTATATTTGTGGACAATTTGTTTTGGGAAACCCCTATAAAATAGGGGTTTCCCAAAACGAATTGTACACAAATACATTGTTATTGTGATAGGCCAATACAACCACACTAACTCTAGATATTGGGACATTCGTTGCTGCGGGAAACTAAATATTTATAAAATGTGTTTTCAGTTATAAATAGGGTCTGAATATGTACTGTTATTATGGTACTCGCAGGTGAATGGGTTAATGTCTGAATCGGTCATAAGGTTATAGTGTTTGAACACGTCATTTTAAATAGGCTGTGTGAACTACTAATTGATCAAGTACTTGTACACTGGTTGCAAATATGGTGGCTGATATAAAATGGGCCTGTATCTCAGATATTTCCTCTCATCCCATCTCCATATTTCACTAATAGTATATTGACTACGAAACAACGCAACAATGTCCATAAATGATATCAAAAGTTTACAAAAATGTCAGTACTCTGACATTTTTACCAACTGTTGATTAGACACAATGCTCATTTGGGATTCGACAGAAATTCATATGGAGTTATATACACACATCTGATGGGATTAGACAGAAATTCTCATATGGAATTAGACAAAAATGCTCATATGGAATTAGGCAAAAATGGGATTAGACAGAAATTCTCATATGGGATTAGACAGAGATTCTCATAATTGGATTAGACAGAAATTCTCATAGAAATTCTCATATGGGGTAAGACAGAAATTATGGGATTAGACAGAAATGTTCATATGGGATTAGACAGAAATGTTCACATGGGATTAGACAGAAATTCCCATACTCGGACCCATATTGTTGGTTATCACTGTTATGGGTGTTATCACACAATCTATCGCAGGGTGTGGAAGATAACCGTTGTTATCTTGTTAACCAAGGATGTTCTTCAATATACATGTATCCACCGTGTGCAGTGTACATGAGCTGTATGTTGGCAAAATGCCATTTCTACTCAGTGTCAATTCTTATATTGCATATCCAATCAATACAAATGTGAAAGTTGACAAAGTTTAACATCCCAGTAACAGCTAATGTAATATTGACATGTATTGAATTGATGGATTTACATTTATTGAGCATAGGCTGCATATGCAGCCTATGCTCAATAAATGTAAATCCAACAATTATTTACAAGGGGAGTCAATTTCCAAAACTTTTTTGAAATTGACTCCGAAACCTGGCGAGATAGCTTGAAAATGATGTAACTAAGAAAACAAAAGTTAGATTTTGAAAATCGGTATTGCCATTTACAAAATGGGGCCAAGGGTCTACGTGACCAATGTAGACCCAGATCAACCTATGCTTCTAACAAATTACATAACTGTTCAGAGCTCCAGATAAGCTTCTTATTTGCTTAAATACCCAATTAAAATTGTCAAAAACCAAATTGAAATCAGAAGTAGTGAGTAGTATATAAGAGTCATAATGATACAAGTTTATATGGAAGCCACCCACTACGTGTGGTGGCTTCCACACGAAACTTGTAATCATTATGACTCTTATATACTACTACCGCGAGACCATATATTTATGACATGAGAAGATACACCCTATTAGAGATAAGAATCCCTGTTATATTATAACAGTATATATCATACAACAATCTGTCATACTTTTTATTCACATAAAATACAACTGACACCCTATAAAGATAAGAAATCCATAAGTATACTCAGTATATTTACAGCAATCTGTCACAAATATCAAACTGACACACTATTAAGAACGAACAATTTATCCATATACTCAGATATATATTACAACAATCTGTCCCATAAACATTTATAACGATATACTAAACTATACTTACACCCTATTGAAGATAAAAAATCTATTGGTTATACTCAGTATAATGCCTACCATAAAGCAAATGAGAGAGCAAGCTAAGAGTTGGGGAATTTCCCTAAGAGGTTTGAGACTCAAGAAAGATATAGCAGATAGGATAAGTGACGCGCGAGCCGTCGTCTACGAGGAGAGGCTGCGGCGTGCGGTTTCGACCGGACGACTGCCCGCCGACCCCAAAAAACGCTCCGAGAAATTGGAGAACGAGACGATGGCCAGTCTGCGCGCCACCGCTTACGCGCAGCGTGTAAAAGAAGATGACAGCGCACGTAGAAAACCCCTATACAAGGCGTACTACAATAAGATTTATCAAGGGTTGGTGGGGAGACCTCCCAAGAAGAGGAGAGATATCGCCAGAGCTTTGGTGGAGGAGGGTCCCAGGATTCTCTCCGAAGAAGCCGAAGTTAGGGAAACTGTTGATAGTGGGGTAGGAGGAAGATGTATGGACTTTCGAGAGGGGGGGGGTAGACGGGGAGATCGCTAATCGCATAATGAATAAAATTCGCCCAGAGATGACCACGGCATGTTATCTGAGGTATTCGTGCTCGTATCGTATTAGGAACATAGAGACCGACGCTACTATGATCTATCACAAACAATCAAAGGGCAGTCCGTGGATAAACGAGATCACCAAAGCCGAGAGTTGGATATCCGATAGAGAGAAAGGTCGAATGGACATCGACAAAGTCGATAGACCAAACACAAAATGGACCTTCGTTCGTTGGATATCGGTCGAGGTGAAGATGATCATCGACGCTCAACAACTTCTCATGGGAGCGGGGGAAAAACTCCCAGACTGGTTAAGACAGAAAAGGGAATGTATTCCGTCGACACGTACGACGACTACTTGTGTCGTTTAGGTGCATAGCCATCCAACGTGGAGGGAGACCCGACGGGTGTTGTAGGAAGGCACGAGCTCTGGCTCGCGAATACCTCGGCACGATAACGGACCGGTAGTAAGGGAATCCCCCTGGATGATATTAAGAAGGTAGAAGAGCGCTTCAAGATGGGCATTCACGTTTTACGAGCCCACCGCCACGACGGAGTGTGGTACCTCATGAAGGTTCCGGCAAATTACGACGTGGTTGGGGGGAAGACAATGACGATAGGAATGTTTGGAGGTCACTCGTTCCTCATAACGAATCTCCGCAAGATGACGAACGAGTACGGGTGCACCGGATGTCAACAACGGTTCACAAAGTCGTGTAACATGCACAGGCACGCGACCACATGCATGGGTGGGAAGACCGTGGTGACATGTCCAGGTAAGAGGGTAGAGAGACCGCAGTCGGCCTACGAGAAGGCGTTCTATCCCAAGGGGTCAGCGAGTGTGAGGTCGATTCAATGGTTAAGCAGAGAAGAGTGGAGAGGGTGGGAAAGCACATACATCACGCCAACTGCGGTCACGGTGGTGAGAGGTGGTGGCCGGTGATCCGGTCGACGGTTACTGTCACGAGACCGAGACCGTGTTTCAGTTTCACGGATGCTTCTGGCACGGGTGTCCGAGGCATTGCATGAGAGGTAACGCGAGATCGCTGTACAAGAGGACGAAAATTCAAGACGCCAAGATAAGGAAGGCGGGTTACGAGCTGGTGGTGATGTGGGAGTGCGAGTGGTTAATGAATGAGGTGAATACCTACTATCCACAATCGCCACGCGAGGAGGAGACGACTCTGTACCCCCACCAGATAGTCTATGACTTCGAGGCGTATCTCGACAAGTCAAAAACCACGCGACCCACCAAAGACCTGACCTTCGAGGTCGAGCACGTTCCTATATCGGTGTCGTTGGGGATACGATGCATGAAGGGATCACACACCTATGCGAACGAGATCCCGACACGCTAGTCGAGAAGTTCGTGACTGAGCTGCAGATGAGAGGCAAGGCAATCAGGGAGGGGGTTAGGAAGAAGTATCTGCCGGCCGACATAGATATGTTATCGAAGTCTCAGCAAGCAAAGATTATTTCTTGGATTGACCAAGTCCCGGTGGTGGGGTTCAACTGTAGCAGGTACGACCTGAACCTCATCAAGCAGTACTTTGTAGAGAAGTTGGCGGCCACCGTGAATAAGGTGATGGTTGGAAAGAGAGCCAGCACGACGATGTTTCTGTTTACCCCGGAGTTTAGATTTCTCGACATCATCCAGTATCTGGGACCCGGTACCACGTACGACCAGTGGGTTAAGGCGTACGACTGTAAAACGGTAAAGTCTCACTTTCCATACGAGTGGTTCGATAGCGCGGACAAGCTCGACCATCCGGGGCTGCCAGACTATCCCGAGTGGTACTCGAAGTTGAAGGGTGAGTTCCTTCTGTCGTTGTCCGAGTGGAAAGAGTGTAAGAAGGTATTCCGAGAAAAGGGGATGAAGACGTTCAAGGAATGGTTGCAACACTACAACGACTTGGATGTAGGACCGTTCCTGGAGGCTCTGACTAAAATGACGGAGTTCTACAGGGGAAGAGGCGTGGACATACTCAAGGATGCTGTGTCTCTGCCCGGTGTTTCCCTTTAGTACCTACTCCGCGGGTCGATCGATGGGAAGGCGGACACGCCCGAGCTGTGGTCACCGAAGTCTGAAACTTACGAGATGATGAAGCAGGGATTGGTCGGTGGTCCGTCCATAGTATTCTCCAGATACGCCGAGGCTGGAAGGTCAACGATGAGGGGTCAGGTGGGGAGTCGGGAGGAGAAGATGTGCAAGGCGGTGCTGGGGTACGATGCCAATGCTCTGTACCTATCTACTCTGTCGAAGGACATGCCGTGTGGTGAGGAGCAGGTATGGACGTGTGACGACCCGGAAAGACTGTCGTATATAGACCGTTTCGTGAGGAAGGTCAGGAGTGAAAAGTGGTTCGGATTTGCGGAGTTGGATATAGAGGTCCCTGAAACGTTGAGAGACAAGTTCTCGGAAATGTCACCGCTGTTCGTTAATCGAGAAGTCGATGAGAACGAGGTTCCGCAGCACATGAAGGACTACCTGGCCGGGACCGGTAGGAAAAGAGTCGAAGGACAGAGAAAGCTCGTGGGGGCAATGTCCGGCAAGAAGATGATCATATACTCCCCGCTGCTAAAGTGGTATCTGGAGCACGGTCTGATCGTCAAGGCGGTGCATAGGGTGATAGACTACACGCCCGGCAAACCGTTTCAATGGTTCGTTAAGAGGTCACCGCTGCTAGACGGACGGGGGGACGTCGACAAGAGCAAGGCGGTGTTGGCGGAGATATTCAAACTGGGGTTGGCAACGCGTGTTGTGGCAAGCTGATAGAGGCACAAGAGAGACACCTGAACACCACATATACGAAGGATGAGAAGACTGTCGATCGGGCACTGAGGTCGGCGTGTGGTTCGAAGACCTGGAGGAGATTTTTTGGGGTGGGGAGGCTTACGAGAGGTATCGAGCAGGAAGACTCGAGTGGTGATCAACAGACCGTTTCAGTGTGGCATAGCGGTCTCTACCAGTTGGCCAAGCTCCGGATGCTGGAGTTCTACTACGATTTCTTGGACAAGTACGTGGATCGCGGAGATTTCGAACTGATACAGATGGACACTGACAGCATGTACTTCGCGCTGTCGGAGAAGACGCTGGCTGGCGGTGGTGAGAAAGAATATGAAGAGAAAGATTTAATAAGGAGAAGACCGAGTGGTTGGCGTGGGACGTGTGGAGCAACAGAACTCCGGGACTGTTCAAGCTGGAATTCGAAGGGGATAGAGCCATCGCTCTGTGTAGCAAGTGTTACTACAGTGAGCGGTGATGGAAAATCTAAGCACTCGGCCAAGGGGATGTCGAAGAGATCTAACGATCTGACTTGGGGGAGGTATAAGAGTGCTCTCGAAGGAGGTAGGGATATGGCGGAGAACAGGGGATTCCGAATGATTAACGGGGTGATGAAGACGTACTGTCAACAAAAATTAGGACTCTCGGCGTACTACGACAAGAGGAGAGTGATGGAAGACGGGTTACACACCGAGCCTATAGGATAGATAAAAAAAAAGAAGAACTCTGAGAGAGAATACTAAAGACTCTGACGATCCGGGGGTAGCTGGGTGTCAGAAGGCACCGCGAGAAGTTCTTCGCGAACAAACCCTCGAGATGGCCCATCATCCAAATAGTAGAGCACGGGCTCATCGGGCTTGGTAATAGATCGATCTAGATGATATACATTGAGAGACCACACGGGATCAGTCGCGCGGCGGCTGCCAGTTGATAGAGGTACCGGACATCAATATCTGATGGAAGCCGTTGCTCCTCTAAACCAACGGGTCGCCCGCGCGAGACGGCAGAGGGATCCCTCGTCACCCTTTTAAACTTGATAGCATCTACGGGCTTCTTACCTATCAATCTGGTCACCTCTCCGTTCAGTGCGGAGACCACGGCGGGCAGTCTGGCCACCCACTCGGTCGATCGCGAATGAGGGTCTACAAGTTCTTTAGCGTATTGGTGTCCGAACAGTCTCTCAGCCAGGGTTCGATTGAAGCGCTCCACGATCCCCTGGTCCCGGTGGATGTTGACGCGGCCGCGTCTGACAGAAACGTCGTGCTTAGACAATAGATGAGAGACCGCGCCCATGAACTCACGGCCGGGATCGACCTGGAGAAGATTCGGCCATTTGAGAGGACTCCTATTATATATTCGGGAGAGAGCCTCTGCCACCTCCTTAGACTCTTTAGTGGCCAACGGCTCAGCTCCCTTATAACGACTCGCTACGTCAACGACTGTCAGCGCGTACTTGTACGTCTTACGACCGACGCGATCGTGAGGGAGAAACAGGAGATCCGCTTGGTGAACTTGGTTCGGTACCGGCACGTCGAATTTCGGGCGCGGAATATTGTGAGGCGCGGTTAAATAGATCTGCCAGATGGCCTGCTTCTTGAGCCATTCCTTGACAGCGTTTTCTGAAACCTTGGTCGCCGCCGCGAGGTTCTTGATGGCCGCGAGTCCCTTCCAGTAGCCGCGGGGGCTATAGTACGTGTTCGCTAGCTTGCGCGTTAGGCGAACCGATAGTTTGGTATTAAGTTTGCGCGTGTTCATCGTATGCGATGTATTCTAATATATCGGACAATCTCCAACACGCCCTCGCCAGATCGTCCGGTAACTGCGTCGATAATAATAAACCTTTGTTGGAAGTACAATCGCGATTGTGGGTTAAGTTCTGAAGGAACTTGGGAAAATCTAATCCCCCAGGATTGGTGGAGGAATCTAACATCCGCTTTGCGAAAAGGGTGGCCGCTTTTTCGTCCTCCCGCCACGTCTCGAGAGAATCTCGGGCCAGACGAATCATACCCTTTGCACCAGCTATGCGGTGTTTAAGGGCAGTGTAGCCTACATCAATCATAGCGAAATAAAGTTCGTCAACTGACATCGTTCTATATATATATATATTTATAAAAAAAATTATTTAAAATAATTAATTTAAAATCTCGATCGAATATAGTAGCCGACGAGACCCACCACACCCATTCCCACGACGATGAACGCGATCTCGCGGTCTTTTTGTGGCTCTGACGGTACATAGAAATCTGAAAGTTGGGGCTCGCGATCCAGCGGCGCGAGACTTTTCTGCGGATATGCCAGCGCGTACTCGCGGTTGGCTTCTTCAACGTTCTGAAAAGTTTGCGCGGCGTGATTTTCGCGGCGAAGCTCTTCGTTGACCCAGTCCAGATGGGCGGTTCGTTTTTTCGACCACGCTTCCTTTGCGCTATTGAGTTGTTCTACAGCTAAATCGTGACGCTTACGCTCCTCATCCACGTTCGAGCTACTCATTTTAGAGAATATAAAGTTGCTACCGCTGAACGCCAATGCGTTTACGAGCGCACCACCTACTATTACTGCGATTGAAGCCATTTATTTCCATATATTAACTGGTAGAATTCCAGCTTTAACTAGATAATCTCGGGTCCAAACTGCGGCCGCCACATCTAAGGTCGCAAGCCCTACGTCTCTCACAGTAAAGTCCAATTTGGGAGCGGATCCTCCTAGGGCCATCTTTGATAGTCGAGCATACCCGATACTGAAACCCGATATCACCACGGCATGATAAAGCGCATTCACTAACATTTTACCGTCTTGTTCAGCCATTATAATTATTGCATATAAAAGGGGTCGCGATCAATGTTTAAATGGGGCGCATCCAAGCGCGATTGGTGTTTCGTAACTTTCTTCTGAACACTGGCTGGTGTTTTTTCGATAATAGGGGGTATTTCCACACGCACAGGGCACTAACAACTGCCAGACCACCACCAACAACCCAACTCCAATTCACGAATTTGGGTTCAATCGGATTCGCCCAACTCCAACGGCGGTTGGTATTGGGTGTTGAGTGTGCTTCCAATTCGTGAATTGGGGGGTGTTGTTGTACTCAACTCTGTCTTCAGATGTTTTGCTGTCTCCGTCCCCATCAATTCACGAATTGGCTGCAACCCCAATCTCGATTGGAGTTTAGCCTCTCGAAGCTCGGCGAGTATTTTATCTTGTTTAACTTTTCGGGTGGCAGCCGCCGCCCGCCCAGCTGCCTGTCTTTTGGGATTTTTTATATGCGGTATGTCATCCAGTGGCGGAGTAACACTCGGGTTCGATTGTGTTGGAGCAATCGGGTTCAACACCGTCACTCTCGCGGGTGTGTCTTGTGTCATCATTTATGATATTAATATTAGGGCTTATAGTTTGTGGGCATATATGTCCAAATTGACAGTGGTCAACGCGGTTGTCAGCGGAGCTAAGTACATTCCAAACTTGTGATAAATTGAGCAGCAGGCTGTTCTAAGAGTGTGACCTATAAAAGGGTCAGTCTCTAGATCGTCAATCAATCCCGCGGTGTTTGGTATAGGGAGAAGTATACTAACGGCGGTTGCGTACAAATGAATAGCCGCCGATCCGAGAGTTTTTGTCATCTCCGCACCTAACCTAGATTCGTATCGCGCATACATTTTATCGATCTCCGCATCTGACATCTTATCCACCTGAAAAACTGAGAGACGCCTACCGAGATAATGCTCCGATTGTCCCCCAGCAACCAGCGCAGCTAGCCGCTCTCGTCGCGCCGCATTTTCATTTTCTTTCGGAGTCGTTGCACTCAACCCAATACCAACCCCCGTTGGAGTTGATTCCGATTGCTCTGTCGGATCATTATCTTTCAGGATGTTGGCAGTCGGAGTTGAGGTTTCTTCTATTAGCTGATCGAGAAGTTCATCGCAGTTCATTTTTCTTAAAATTAATTTAACTATTCTAACAAGTCTCATCACTTTAACATATTGCCAAGCGCACCACCCGATACTTATGATCACCATTATGCTCGCAACAAAGCTCGCAGCGGAGCACCAAATTGTTAACATTGTTAACCATTGTTCAGCATTTGTTCAACATTTGTTAAGCATTTGTTCAGCATTGTTCAGTAATTGCTAAGCTTTGTTAAGCATTGTTCAGCATTGTTCAGTAATTGTTAAGCATTGTTAAGCATTGTTCAGCATTGTTCAGCATTGTTCAGTAATTGCTAAGCATTGTTAAGCATTGTTCAGCATTGTTCAGCATTTGTTCAGTAATTGCTAATTAATTATAAAATTAATTGATAACTTCGTAAGCAGTTGGTTGATCGGTCTTTAGCAAAAGCTTGGCGTGCTTAGTTTCCGAAAGCATCTGTCGAACCTCCAGGCGCTCCTCGCGCGTTGGGATAACGTCATTCTCTCGAAGACAGTCATCGAACGAGTCTCGGTCCTTGCAGTGAAAGAGGGCGACCCATTTCGTTTGCTCGCGCAGATCCTTGAGGACGGCGTTGTACTTTTGAGTGGATATCCATACGCTTTGCCTAGCATGGCGGCCAGAAAATGCGAGCTCGGAGAGCATGTCCTTCTTTTTGGTCATCGCCGCCTTGGCTGAGCAATCGTCAATCACATATAGGGTGGGCTCACCCTGGAATCTTTGGTATAAACCACGCAGCCAATCGTGAAGTCTATCACCGGGGTCAATAACGTATACCTCAGGGTCGGTCCATATCCACGGGCGCCGCTGATAAGTATCGTTGTGCCGCACAGTGGGACACAGGATCACAATATGACGAAAGGCATCGCGGTAGGAGCCCTCGAGCAAGTCTATGATGAAAACCGTTTTTCCACATCCTGTCTGCCCACATATTATGGCAGAGTGGGCATCTCCAATAGTGAATTGGTATTGATTGCTAATTTTCTTATTTTTTTCAAATTTATTAATTAATAAATCGTTAGAATGATTGCTAATTTTCTTAAAATTTATTAAATCAGTAGAGTGCTGAGACGTATCGGCCATCTTCGATGTTCAGTTGTGCGTCTGTAATTATATATAAGTACACGTTCAATGCGCCATTTCCATCCGCCTCTTTGGTTATCTGGATCGTCACACCCTCGCTAGCGTTCTCAACTTGGCGTCCGTTGCCGTGTATTTGGTCGTCGTCGCTGGCTCGCATGTCTAGCCATAACGCGTATTTGGTATTCAGAAACTCCGCGAGGGAGACGTCCGAGAGATGCAGGTCTTTGGCAACCGCTGCAACCTCCGGAGAGCGCTTAGACCTGGCAGCAAACTGCTTTCTTACTTCGTCCCACTGCTGGTGTGCGCAAAGACCCGCGCTGTAGAGTTGATTGGGTACTCCCTCGATCGTCACCTCTACCTTCGTGATTTTGGGGTTATAGAATTTGTCGGTTTTTCTAGCACCGAACGCGAACCGAGCATCCTCGAACAACATCAGTATACCTTTCATCGAGCGGGCGGGTACGTTGACGTTAATATTCCACAATGTGTCGCTTTTGTCTTTCGTCATCTTGCGATGGCGAAGAACTCGGTCGTAAAGTATGGCAACACGCCCGGCGTACTGGGTTCTGATCAATCGCGCGAGTTCGGGCATCGTGACCATGTCGTACTCCAGCGAAACATTGTCGATCGTATACGTCGATAACATGTCGGTGGCTATGAGAACTCGGCCGTAGTCGTTGAACGTTAGTTCGTATTCGAGGCGGTCAGCCAAAGCGCTCTGATAGTAGGGCATGTGACTCTCCAGCAACTCAAAGTCGAGCGGGATGTAGAAGCGGTTGCCGTAAGCGCCCGCGACCGCATTGTCACTCGCGTTGTTTTCTGCCTTGTTAGCAGCACCGATTCTAAGTTTAGTTACGTTCTTATTTTTGCTGGTGTCAATACCCTGATAGACAGCTTTTTCGCGCTCTTGCGCCGTCTTCCATAGGTCCTGATAACAATGGTAGACGTCGCTGTCATCGATCGACATCACCTCATTACCAGAAATCTTTATCATGGTCTTCTTGACGATGGCGCGACCAAGGTTCTGAACGATGGTTCGGTCCTCGTCCGTCGACGTCAGCGAAATAGTGAAAGCGAGGCGAACAGTACCCGGCACAATGACGTCGTTAGCTCCGAGGTTGGGGAAGCGGACCAAGAGCTGCTGGTTCTGGTCGATCGTCGATGGGTTGTTCGTAATAACGACACTCTGTCTCACGCCTTTTGCCCCGAGGGGCTCACGCAGTCTGCGGTATGGATTGAGTTTGCGACCGTATTGACTCGAAGACATAATTTAGTGAATCTATATTAAACCCGTATGGTTTTGTCTTTAATACATAATTAATTTTAAGAAATTATAAAGATGGCTGATTACGATAATGACATGTATGAAATCGGCAGAGACGATTACCTCGATGCGGATGACATAGATGATTATAATGACGAAACGCCCTTGATACAGCCTCCAGTTCCAATCCAATCGCAATCGTGGGAATTAGGTGGCGCTACTACTAGTCAAAGTCGGGAATTACTCGAGGGAGCTGTAGACAACTACTACAACCGTTTGGCAGAAAAAGGTCTGGTCCCATCTGTCGGTCGCGACTACTCCAAGTTTAAATTTGATCTGAACGGTAGATTGCGACTAAAAGCAGCATCAAATATCCCAATAGTTAACACTAGGACCGGTAAACCCCTAGCGCTGGGCACTGTTGCAGGAAACCCGGGCGGTGGGCAACTCATAAGGAGCGAACTAGGATTCGTAGATTGGAAGAGGGGTAAAAAAATTATGCCGACCCGCGCTGTAGAGGCCCTACAGTCTAACGACGAAACGATGGCGAAAACGGCCTCCGCGATAGAAACTGTTGAGCTCAGAGGGGTCCCTCAAGTGGCCACCGACGTTATTAACACGATGGAGACCACGTTCAGCGAAATCGACCTGTCTAACGATGACCCATCGTTACCTCTTCGCGAACTCCGGGGACTCGATAAGACTCTGCAAACGGTCCGGGGCGAATTGGTCCATAACCTCGCCAAACTCTCGTCGCTGGATGAACATATCGCGTTAGAAGAAAGAAAACTGGAGGAAGCTGGTGGCGATAGAGAATCTACCGAGCGGATCACCGAACGCCTGCGGTCGTTGCGGGACGAAAGAGCATCTCGCTTGGAGGCTGCCTCGGCTAACCGTGAGACACTCCGCACCCAAATAAGTCGGATCCGCGAAACAATCTCGAGGGTCCTGCACGAGGAGACGACACTCGGTGAGCGTCTTCGCACTCTGTTCAGAGAACAGGGCATCACGATAGCAAGCATCCTCGTTGCTATCAGCATGACTATATCGACCATAGTTCTAGCTTTCACTGGTGGTGCGGCGCCACCACCCGCGCCAGCACCCACACCACCACCACCCGCGCCATCCGGCGGAGCCAAGGAGTGGGGTAAAAAAACAACTAAAAGCCCTCGCCAGTCCTCCTGGCTAAATTAGCCGAAAAGGCGGCTGCCGCACTACCTGGACTGATCGGAAGTATCGTTTCTTACTTGCTATCTATATTATCAAAAACGGCCGGATGGCTAGCCAAAAATACTTGGGCTTTAATCGTGGCAATCGCCGGTCTCCTACTATTCTTCGCCAGAGAGTTCCTAAAACCAAAGCGCAAATAATCCGATCGCCACGAGGGCGACGACGAGCCCTAATTTCTCCTCCTCGTGTGTTGTGCTTCCAATTTCAACATTGTTGATGATTGGTGTTTCAACATTGTTGATGGAACTCGATGGTGCATCCAATTTACGAATTGGGGGTACTGGGTTCGATTGTGTTGAGGGATGTGTATCCATTTTGTGTTTTGGGGGTTTTATGAAATCTTTTTCGAATTTATTTGAATTAATTTACAAAACTCCGCTCCCGATCATGTTGGGGGTCGCTTGATGATATCCGTGTTCACGTTACCGTTGTGACCGATTTTTTGATTGGCGGTGGCGATTACGATTTGATTATTGTAACCATCAACCGGTCGTCTCGTAGTATCATATTGTTGCTCGGCGCCATATAAAGACCTATTCCAAATACATAGTCCACTGGGGTGCTGGCAGTCTGCAAAACGTCTTGATAATTCTGGATCGCCTTCTCCAGGTCCACCTTTAGCTGAGATGGCGTCCTCAACAAGTGCCAAGAACTGTTTTTTGCGCGTCAAACGCCGTTCCGACTCTTATTATAGAACTGCGAGTTTGTTTTTGCGCACCTAGTATAGCCCACACATATGTACGAATTGAATCATTAAGCCGACTAACACCGGCCTGAGTAAATCCAGTGCTTTTATCTAATATAAATGTACTCCATGCTATTCCAACTTTAGATGGTTGGTGTAGTGAAGCCGTATATGTTTGGTAGTAGGTTTTATCTGAGAATATATTAAGAAAAAAACTTGGTCTTTTATGTATTAGGAAACTTGACGTGTACCTCATAGTACTGCTATCGAATGTGCCATCAACAACTTTTACATCATTTCCAGCTTCTTCAAAAAAGGGGTCCCCCATTGAATCGTTCTTGGTGTAAACTTTTTGTTTCCAATCACGTTTGGGTCCACACCAAATTCGTTGGCTATTTTCTCAAACGCTCTCCTATCATATGTGTTAGATGTAGGATTCCATGCAGCATCTTGTTGTAGTGGAACACGTAATTCTTTCAAAATCCTTCTAATAGTATAATAAACATGAAAGTTGTATAAGCTACTGCTCATCATGCTGTTACTTGGTTTTATGTGGTCTCCGAAAGAGACGCCACACCCGGTTGTGGCACACCACACGGCAAAATTTAGTTGGTTCTGCCAGAACTGCATCGGAGTTGCCCGCCATCTGTTTACCCCATCCACCGTACTAATCTTGGTCACCCTATATTTCTCAAACATGTTAGTGAAATTTGTGTCGAAACCTAGGCCCAAACTGACTCTTATTTTAGGGTGCACAAGCTCACCAATGGTGTTCTTTTGAGCGTATACACCACCAACTTTATACTTTGCATTAGAATTAAAGCTAAATGCTTTTGTATCCATTGAAAGATATTATTATGTTTGCTACTATCACTAATGTTCAAAAAGGGAGTTGTGAACTTCAAAAATTAATAGACAACTGCTGCGGACAACGTCGGGTAGGCCTCAGATCAATCACGTTCACGGTCGGGTGGAAAAACGTTGAAACCCGAGAGTTTTTCACATCAGAAGAGGAGGGCGTTGAGTTTTTCGCATCAGAAGGCATCCTCATAGATATGCCACATAGAATAGACGTAAATAGAGTCAGAAGTCCACCAGATGCTATAGTACCTCAGGGTCTTTGGAGTTTCGGAGATCTCCAAGCTTTTGTCGCGGAGAAGATTCCTGGTGTAGTCACTCTCGCAATCTCGAAAGCCACACGTAGTGGGTGGCTTCCATATAAACTTGTATCATTATGATTCTTATATACTACTGTAGTGAGTATCAAAAAACAATAAAAAGATTGTGGTACCTTTATCATGCTGCAGAAAACAATAAACAGACCACAGATATAGCATATTTTTCTTATGTTCCATGAAAACACATCTTGGTATTTCAAGGAAATGCCAAGACATGTTTCATTTCGAAGCAAACCATTCAATAATTGCTGTCTGTTGATGTTTAAACAGTAGTGTGATTTTATTTTACCCAATTAAATTTTTGAATTACCCAATTGCTTCAGAAATGATGGAGTGACAATACTCAATTACAAATTCCTTTTCTGGAGCCCTGACTGTTTGTTAAAAGAGTCAGCTGATCTGGGTCTACACTGGTCACAGGCCCTAGGACTCATTTGTCTAGTCATTGAAATATATAGATGCATTTATAATGGACAGAAATCCAACAAATCTTGGCTATATTTCAATCCTAATGTAAAACCTGAATCAATCAATCCAGCAATCAATCAAGCAAACAATCAACACACAGTCAATCCACCAGTCCTAACCAATGTCAAGCAGAATGTATGTTTTTGCTGACTGAATGTGAACATGTACTGTGTCCAATAGAAGATCTTTGTCCTCTTGCACATTCGTTCAGTAGGATTGGATTTCCACTAGCCAAGTTCAATGACTGAATTGTGAACAAACTGTGATCTGTAGCATATTTCACCAACATTTCAGAGTAGACTTATCTAGCAAAGTATACTTTGAGGGAGAAATTTTCAATTTAAGGATAATTTATTTAATTTGTATTATAATGAATGTATTACATTATCACAGCCATTTTGGCTGTGATAATGTAATAAATTCAGTATAATAATTTTGCATACTTTTAATCATCAAATATATGCAGTCGTTAGTTCTATATGAAATAATGCATTTCGGGAAAAATAAATGATTACTCCCTCGAAGTACACTTTGCTAGATAAGTATACTTTGCAATTTTGATGGAATCGGCTACAGACTGTGCAGATTGCTGATAAGGGGCTAGGCTGGTCACGAATGTCAGTAGGTACCTTTTCTCAGCAGTCTTATGTGCATATGGATGTAGCAAAGTGATAAATCTATAAATAAACTAGTTGTATGCCCTTTATGTGGTAACAAGGGGCATTTTTGCTTTGCTCTTGACATTCCGTCGGTCTGTCGATCTTTTTTTACCTTTACAAGATCACTGAATCACTTTTTGTCAATTAATTTGTAAGATTTTATGTTTTTACGATACCATCACGTGGGAAATGAGACATAGTGGTCACAATACTGGTGTAGGCAGGCTCCAGATAAGACGTATTTTAGCTAATATGCATTTATTATCAACAGTGGGAGTAAAAAATACTCACAGCAATGTGAAATATTTTCAATTGAGTAGTTGAAAATGTACTTACATGTAGTTGAGCTGAAAAAGCGAACACTGTTTGCAGCTCAACTACATGTAAGTAAATGTTCAAGTGTATTACAGTATAAATAAGTAAATAATGAATAATACACTCAAGTAAGTGAATGTAAATTTGTTTTGTTCATTTGTTCCCTATTTAATAATGAAGAAAATCAATAATCCATTTGTAAAAATATGCATTTAATTTGAAATCAGTGGGTACAATACTCTTTAGACACAAAGCTTATCTGTAGCCTATACTTATCTAGCAAAGTATACTTTCAGGGAGAAATTTTCAATTTAAAGATAAATTTATGAATTTGTGTTATACTGAATTTATTACATTACCGTATCACAGTCACTTGGCTGTGATAATGTAATAAATTCAGTATAATAATTCTGCGTCCTCTTAATCATGAAATATATGCAGTGGTTCGTTCTATATGAAATAATGCATTTCGAGAAAAATAAATGATTACTCCCTCTGTGTCGGTGTCATCGTAGTCATCATTTGTAGGCATCATGATCAGCAACAATGGATGAATGCAGAGCTCCAGTTAAGGTGCGTAATTTGGAGGTAAATTTCTTATTTCTCCATCAAAAATGGCAAGTTGGGAGTGCTTTAGAATCGTCTCAATGAGACGATTCTAAAGGACTCCCAACTTGCCATTTTTGATGGAGAAATAACAAAATTTCACCTCAAGTTGGTCAAATTACGCACCTTAACTGGAGCTCTGTGAATGTTCAAAATGTTGCATGTTATATTGTATGGAGACAAGATAGGTTTAGATATACATGTGTTTAATACAAGCACTGTTCATAGAATGAGACATGCAGTATCAAATTTGCCCGAGCAGGGTGAGGCAGGACATGGAGCTCTGTCAACATGTGTCAATTACATCTAATTGGAGTCTGCAGGGTACATTATAAAACCTGACTTACTATTATATAACATCTTCCTTTTTATACGACCGTTTTTAAAAAACGGTACGTATTATGTTTTACCGCTGGGCGGGCGGGCGGCTGACAGAAAAAGTGCATAGTTCGTGTTCACAACTCCTCCGAAACCGTTCAGTCGATCGATCTGAAACTATACACACATCTTCTACACATATTGAAGATGTGCACCTTGGTGTTTTTATGCCGAAAAAATATTTGTTAACTTAGCCATTTTTTCTACATTTTTCTATACAATTCTATATACATACTGTACAGAGTTTGTGTACACAACTCCTCCGAAACCGTACAGTCGATCGTTCTGAAACTATACACACGTCTTCTACACATATTGAAGATGTGCACCTTCGTGTTTTTATGCCGAAAATATTTTTTTTAACAAAAATATCATCTTTTTAACTTAGCTATTTTTTCTACATTTTTATGTCCAATTCTATATCATTTCTACTTTAGACATCTCTGCCTAAATTAGTATACATGTTTAGCACAACAAGATGAAGAAATAATGCTATAGAGTTTCAAATTCTCATTAATGTTTCTTGCCTTGGTGACAGCTTCACATTTCTGCATCTTCGTTGTATATTTCAATTACCTCCCACATCTGTGGTTGAACATATATTGCTGTTATGTCATGGCTAATCTAGAGGGTGGCTTTGATAGGCGACATAAAATTCATTGTGTTTGTCAGGCATGTGGGATACAGTTTGTTCATGCCTGTTGCTGCCACCATGTTATATTGTATGGAGACAAGATAGGTTTAGATATACAAGTGTTTAATACAAGCATTGATCATAGAATGAGACATGCAGTATCAAATTTGCCCGAGCAGGGTGAGGCAGGACATGGAGCTCTGTCAACATGTGTCAATTACATCTAATTGGAGTCTGCAGGGTACATTATAAAACCTGACTTACTATTATATAACATTGCATTCTTCCAGATATGTTGTTCACACCTTAACCCTTACAGTGCTGAATTAATTTGTGTCGTCAGCTGAATATTTTTTATTTTTCCATTTTTCTCATCAAAAACTTGGTTTGACAGCACTTTAGAATCATTTCCAATGGAAATGATTCTATTCTAAAATGCTGCCAAACCATGTTTTTACTGAGAGAAAAGACAAAATATGAATTATCAGCAGACAACTATTTTCGGTTCCCGCACTCTAAGGGTTAAAATACTTTGTCAATAGCTTCCTTGGTTTCTAACACCACTCATTCTGGTGACCTTGACATTGATTTATCTGTGGGCGAGACACTCGCCTGCGACCACATTTTTATTTAGAAACAAAATTACTACCCTACTCCGGGTGGGTGGTGGTCGGGCGATTGAGACGGCGTAAATTAACAGTATGGGTTACTCCTTATAGGAATCACGATTTGCCTGGTTTGGCCCTCAGGTATTTTTTTATCTTTGGCTCTTTAGTTACCTGGGAGTTGAATTGGGTTATTGCCCATTATAAAAGTAGTAAGATTATTACTGATCCTACTGGTTTTGGGAGGGGCCAAGTGATTCTGGTGTGGCGAGGACCTGGCATCAGATCAAGATTATTCTGATTTCAGGGCTGAATATATAGTTTTGTTATTGTAAATATTCATTTCTGATTTTGGGATTTTCCCCCCATTTGTACATGTACTTGAAAATGTACATGTACTTGTACAGGTAATATATGGGATTTAGTACTAAACCCATTGACCCAGACTTAAATGACCTTAGCTGTTGATAGGCCGTTAAACCCCATCAAACAAACAAACAAACAAACAAACAAACAAACAAACAAACAAACAAACAAACAAACAAACCCCGCTCCGTACCTACCGGAATCAAATTATTGTAGATCGATTATTGAAAAAAATGGAAAACAACAGTAGATGACAGTTAACGTTTCCCACATTGTCTGTGTTAAAATCAATGGTCTTATCGGATTGCTTGTGGTGTAAATTTCTGTCCATCTGTTTACAGGTGGCTGCCATATATATGTGTACTCGTCTGGTGGTGAACGTGTCTCAAGTCTACCTACCGATGTACATCACGGAAACCATTCAGCTGAACAAGGTTTGTATTAATGTACAATATCTGCCGAAAAAAATGCAGCAGTTTCCATAAATGACATCGGAAGTTGACAAAAATGTCATTGCTCTGAAATTTGTGTTAGATGACATTTAGCCTTTGTCAGTGATTGAATGGCGAATAGCAGATGCCCAGATCAGACTGCAGGCTTGTATGTAGAGGGGGTGCGACGGGTGCGTACACACACCCCTTAACCCTTTCAACACCACAGGCCTGTGTAGTGGTATTGGCAAAAAGTGTAGATCCAGATGAGCCGGCTCGTGACGTAATTTTCACAATTTTGAGAACAAAAACACCCCATGTTCATAAATGGACTGTTCTGAAAATCATTTTGTGATGATTGGATTGGGTTGCAAAATTAACATATCAAAATCCATCAAAGTTACTTAGGGGTGAAAGGGTTAATCTGCCGAGGTCTCCGTGGATGCGCAAAATAAAATGTTTAGCCCTTCGCTCCGTCGATAACGCACCCCCCTAAATTAATTCCTTCGTACGGACCTGTCTACGTCTGATTCATTTAGAACTATGTCCATTTTTGAAAACAACACAGCATTTGTTTATGAAAACCTGCAATATGGGGCACCAACTGTGTCTTACAGCTGTAACATAATCGTTTAGTTTCTATTTCCAACGGACAACTCACGATTTATAGTTAAACCTTTTTTTCAGGATTCCATTGCCATCATTCCATTGGTTGTGTTTGTGAGTGGGTTTGTTACTTCACTCTTGATGAGACCCATCAACCGATTGGTCGGCAGAAAGGTAGGTACGACTACCGTAATGAGTCTATTTATCCCTAGAGCTCCAGATAAGGTGCGTATTTGCATAAATACCCAATTAAAATTGTCAAAAACCCAATTGAAATCAGAAGTAGTGAGTATCAAAAAGCAATAAAGATTTTATGGTACCTAACCTTTATCATGCTGCAGAAAACAACAAACATTATACCACAAATATAGCATATTTTTCTTATTTTCCATGAAAACACATATTGGTATTTCATTAGAATTGTCTCCAAGGAGACAATTCTAATGAAATGCCAAGATATGTTTTCATTTCAAAGCAAACTATTCAATAATTGCTGTGTGTTAATGTGTAAACAGTAGTGTGATTTTGTTTTACCCAATTTAAATTTTGAAATACCCAATTGCTTCAGAAATGATAGAGTGACAATACTCAATTACTAATTCCTTATCTGGAGCATGTATCCCAAATAAAATTTGGAGTTCTTCCACACCCTTCTATATATTATGTAGTATATTAACCCTTTCCACATGCGACCATAGACCTTATTCCCACTGTTGGCAAACAGTGTAGACCCCGAGCCATCACACAAGAGCTTTACTTGTTAACCCTCACTACACGGGAGACAAAATTTGTCGTCTGCTGTTTTTCATTTGTGCCTTAATTCTGAACAAAAAACCTGTTTTGACAGCACATCAGAATCGTCTCCAGCGGAGACGATTCTCATGCGCTGCCAAACAGGTTTTTATCGAAAAATATTGATAATAAAATATTGCCAGCAGACGACAAAATTTAATTCAGCGTAGTAAGGGTTAATATAGATGTACTTCTGAATTCTCCACTTTGTACCTTTTCTGATTATTTGAGTAGTCTGTAAATTATCATGTAAGAAGTTACCTACCTTAAAGGTACTTGCCCACTCAGTAGACACAAAATGTTCTTTATATCAGAGACAGCATCTGAAACATGTTGTGTCAAAATAAACATTCATTCACCATTACCATACGTATTGATTGGCATTATTATACATTTTATATCAGAATTAAATTTCCACACTGATATCAGGGGCGATAACCGTGTTTCCTTAAAATGTAAACGGACATTACTATTTATTCTCTGTATTTATTTTTTGATGTACTTTGTAATCTGTCGAAAATATTATTTTTTCAGGTGACGCATTTAATTAGTATAAATAATTAAAAATAGCATGCCTCATTTGCATATGAAAATAACCTGATACATGTACCACCACGCATCAAGTGATTATATCTGTATAGCGGACGCTCGTAAATTTTAGAATTTTGGAATAGTGACACAATTATACACTTATTCAATTCATATAAAGAACATTCTATGCCTCTTGAGTGGGCATGTACCTTTAACCCTTACTATGCTGAATTAAATGTTGGCGTCTGCTGGAAATGTTTTATTTTCAATATTTCTCAACAAAAACCTGGTTTTGACAGCACATGAGAATCATCTCCATCTCCAGTGGAGATGATTCTCATGTGCTGTCAAAACCATTTTTTTTTAAGAATTAAAGCAAAAATGAAAAACAGCAGACGACAATTTCCATCAACAGCGTAGGAAGAGTTAATATATTACCCTATATATTTGGACACCATTTATCCGGGCACATTTCACGATATTGTTTACCAGAACAACAAATATGCCCGAGGTTGTGAGTTCAATCCTCACCCTAGACGTGAAATAATTAGTACCGGTATTTCCATCCAGCTGGTCTGTCGTATGAGACTTTAAAACTGTTGTCCCATCTCTATATGACCTTAGCTGTCGCTTTGGACGTTAAACCCATTCACTTATTCTTTTCATCAATCAATTCCTGTTTCAGGTGACCTACTTCATTGGTCTAGTGTTCTCCGTGGGTGCGTGTGTGTGGTACAAGTTTGTGCCAGTGAAGAGCAAGATGACGTACGGTGCCGCGATTCTCAACGGCATTGGTGGTTCCACGATGCTTGTAACGTCCCTCGCTATGACTGCCGATCTCATTAAATATAATACGGTGAGAAAGAATATGATGTCGCTAAATATCTGAATTACTTCATCAGGGGGCCGTTTCACTAAACTTCGTACGACTGAAATGTTCATAAGTGCAAAATTATGATGGTCTGTAAATTTCATATTAACACTGTTTTCTTGTAAACAATTATTGGATTTAGATTTATTGAGCATAGGTCAATAAATGTAAATCCATCAATTGAAATTTTCAGACGATTCTAAATGCACTTACGAACATTTTAGTCGTACAAAGTTTAGTGAAACAGGCCCCTTGAGCTGTCAGAGCTGATTGGCGCGAAAATCTGACATTGTCGTGTGCCATTTCATTTTTGCAGAAATCAGCTAATTCTGTCACATTCTCGGCGATTTGTTTTCTGGTAGTTCTGAAACATTCGCCAAACCATTTTAACATGGAAAATATACATGCAGAAATGTCATAGCATGTAGAATAGTCAGACCAGATGAATCTGTCTACTGGTGGCACGTGGTTGGGGAGTTCAAACGCTTGTGGTTTGTTCAACAATGACTCGTGTGACACGTGATACAGATCATGTGAAGTACCACTTTTAATATGAACCCGCATACTTACAATTTATATAATTTACCATTGACAGATATATTCCAGTACTGAATTTGATGTAAATCGTAGAAATCTACCTTAATTTAAGGAAATATATTTTCGAGAAACCGCCGTTTCTCCAAAACAATTATAGTCCCCAAGTATTTAGCGTTATTACTGTAATTTGTTCATTGCAGGAAAGTGGGGCCTTTGTTTATGGTGCTATGAGTTTCACAGACAAGCTGTCGAATGGTGCCGCGATAGCTTTAATACAGTATTTCCATCCATGTGTGTAAGTATGATAGCTTTAATACAGTATTTCCATCCTTGTGTGTAAGTATGATAGATTTAATACAGTATTTACATCCATGTGTGCAAGCATGATAGCTTTAATACAGTATTTCCATCCATGTGTGCAAGCATGATAGCTTTAATACAGTATTTCCATCCATGTGTGCAAGCATGATAGCTTTAATACAGTATTTCCATCCATGTGTGCAAGTATGATAGCTTTAATACAGTATTTCCATCCATGTGTGTAAGCATGATAGATTTAATACAGTATTTCCATCCATGTGTGTAAGTAGATAGCTTTAATATACGTATTTCCATCCATGTGTGTAAGTATGATAGATTTAATACAGTATTTCCATCCATGTGTGTAAGTATGATAGCTTTAATACAGTATTTCCATCCATGTGTGTAAGTATGATAGCTTTAATACAGTATTTCCATCCATGTGTGTTAGTATGATAGCTTTAATACAGTATTTCCATCCATGTGTTTAAGTATGATGGTTCGGTAGATTTTTCAAGTAAGTCATACTTGAGCTGTCCACTCCTAATTATAATCGGGAACAATTGAACATTATTTCTGGGCCACAAAAGCATTACAGCTATTTCTAACCTGCGTAAAAAGTATGTCGAGGGTATATAGTTTAAACGTCTGTCCGTCCATCCTTCTGTCCGTCCGTTTTGTGAATCCATCCATAAAATAAACTTAACATTTTGTTATAATTTCTGTTTCCCTTCATAAAATGCTTTCATATTTGGCTGATGTTTTACTAACTTCTCTTTCTGTGCAAAATGTCTCAAGGTCAAGGTCATTCACTTATGTCTTTGTTTTCCTATGTCTGTAACACGTAACCTTAACCCTTACACCGCTATCTTAATTTTTAGCTCGACTATTCGAAGAATAAGTAGAGCTTATGTTGTCACCCCGGCGTCGGCGTCGGCGTCACCGTCACCGTCACGCCTTGGTTAAGGTTTTTAGTCAAGCTTGTATATGGAATACTACTGGCCCTACACCCACCATACTTGGACAAATTCATCTCCTAGTGATGTACATCAATAACCCCTGATCTATATTTGACCTTGACCTACATTTCCTTTTGAATTACTTGGTTAATTCCCCTTGGTTAAGGTTTTTACTCAACCTTGGTTAAGGTTTTTAGTCAAGCTTGTATATGCAATACTACTGGCCCTACACCCACCATACTTGGACAACTTCATCTCCTAGTGATGCACATCAATAACCCCTCATCTATATTTCACCTTGACCTACATTTCCTCTTCAATTACTTACTTAATTCCCCTTGGTTAAGGTTTTTAGTCAACCTTGGTTAAGGTTTTTTTTCAAGCTTGTACATTGAATACTATTGTGCATCCAGACACCATACTTCGACAACCTTTTCTCATAGGTATGTACATCAATAACCCCTGATCTATATTTGACCTTGACCTTGACCTACATTTCCTCTTCAATTACTTACTTAATTCATTTTGGTTAAGGTTTTTAGTCAACCTTCTATATGGAATACTACTGGCCCTACACCCACCATACTTGGACAACTTCATCTCCTAGTGATGTACATCAACAACCCCTGATCTATATTTGACCTTGACCTACATTTCCTCTTGAATTACTTACTTAATTCCCCTTGGTTAACGTTTTTAGTCAAGCATGTAGATTGAATACTCCTGGCCCTACACCAACCATACTTGGACAACTTCATCTCCTAGTGATGTACATCAACAACCCCTGACCTATATTTGACCTTGACCTAAATTTAACCTTGAATTACTTAGTTAATTCCCCTTGGTTAAGGTTTTTACTGGACCTTGGTTAAGCTTTTTACTCAAGCTTGTACGTGGAATACTATTGTGCATACAGACACCATACTTAGACAACCTTTTGTCATAGTGATGTACATCAATAACCCCTGATCTATATTTGACTTTGACCTAAATTTCCTCTTGAATTACTTACTTAATTCTCTTTGGTTAAGGTTTTTAGTCAAGCTTGTAGATGGAATACTCATGGCCCTACACCAACCATACTTGGACAACTTCATCTCCTAGTGATGTACATCAACAACCCCTGACCTATATTTGACCTTGACCTACATTTAACCTTAAATTACTTACTTAATTCCCTTGGTTAAGGTTTTTGTCGCGCCCGCTTGCGGAAAGCGCGATATAGTCGCACTTTGGCGGTTAAAGTTTTTGGTTAAGTTGTTTGGTTAAGTTTTTTGGTTAAAGTTTTTGGTTAAGTTCTTTGGTTAAAGTTTTTCGTTAAAGTTTTTCGTTATACTATATCTCTGCAACTGCTTTGCCCATTACCTTGAAACTTCACATGGGTGTTTATCATCGTCTATACTTTTCATTCTACCCCCCTACCCGCCCTCCCGCGCGCTGCGCCCAATGTCAAGGTCAAATTACTTTGAATTTTTGTTTTTGGTTAAGTTTTTTTGGTTAAAGTTTTTGGTTAAGTTTTTTTGTTTTTTTTATAAAGTTTTTCGTTATACTATATCTGCAACTGCTTTGCCCATTACCTTGAAACTTCATATGGGTGTTTATCATCATCTATATTTTCATTCTACCCCCCTCCCGTGCGGCCCCTGTGCCCAATGTCAAGGTCAAATTACTTTGAAGTTTTTGGTTAAGTTCTTTGGTTAAGTTTTTTGGTTAAAGTTTTTCGTTATACTATATCTCTGCAACTGCTTTGCCCATTACCTTGAAAACTTCACATGGGTGTTTATCATCATCTATATTTTCATTCTACCCCCCTCCCGTGTGGCCCCTGTACCCAATGTCAAGGTAAAATTTCTTTGAAGTTTTTGGTTAAGGTTTTTTTAAGTTTTTTTAAAAGGTTTTAAAAAGTTTTTTGCTTAAGTTTTTTGGTTAAGTTTTTTGGTTAAAGTTTTTGGTTTAGTTTTTTGGTTAAAGTTTTTCGTTATACTATATCTCTGCAACTGCTTTGCCCATTACCTTGAAAACTTCACATGGGTGTTTATCATCATCTATATTTTCATTCTACCCCCCCTACCGTGCGGCCCCTGTGCCCAATGTCAAGGTCAAATTACTTTGAAGTTTTTGGTTAAGTTTTTTAGTTAAAAGTTTTTGGTTAAGTTTTTTGGTTAAGTTTTTTGGTTAAAGTTTTTGGTTAAGTTTTTTGGTTAAAATCGCGGCCATCTACTTACTCAACCTTGGTTAAGGTTTTTAGTCAAGCTTGTAGATGGAATACTATTGTGCATACAGACACCATACTTGGATAACTTTTTCTCATAGGGATGTACATCAATAACCCCTGACCTTTATTTTACCTTCACCTACATTTAACCTTCAATTACTTGGTTAATGTTTATAGTCAAGCTTGTATATGGAATACTTTTGGGCCTACATCAACCATACTTGGACAACTTCATCTCCTAATGATATACATCAATAATCCCTGACCTATATTTGACCTTGACCTACTTTTATCCTTGGATTACTTAGTTATCTCCCCTTGGTTACGGTTTTTAGTCAAACTGGTATATGGAATACTCCTGGGCCTACAGCAACCATACTTGGAAAACTTTATATCCTAGTGACGTACATCAATAATCCCTTGATTAATGTTTTTAGTCAACCTTGGTTAAGGTTTTTATGCAGGCCACAGCCACCTTCTTTTTCAAGCTATGTGTACATCGACAACTCGTAGTTGAGCTATGCTGTTCTCCTACAGCTCTTGTTTGTAGTCTGCTGTTTATTTTCTATTTTCCATTTTCATCACCAAAAACCTGCTTTGACAGCACTTTAGAATAATTTACAACATGCTTTGACAGAACTTCAGAATCATTTCCATTGGAAATGAGTCTGAAGTGCTGTTAAAACATGTTTGTACATGTATTGAGAAATAAGGCAATATATAAAAGCAACAGCAGACGACAATTGTTGTGTGTAGCGGTCTAAGGGTTAACATTTTCTTGTAATTTCTGTGTCCCTGCATTTAATGCTTTCATATTTGTCGATGTCTTCTTACTAACATCATCCTGCACCATTTTGGGCAAACTGCTCCATCTATATGGTCGGCATGCCCAAGGTCAAGGCCAAATGACTTGGAAAATACTTTCTGGTTGGACCAGGCAGCAGCCGGGGGTATCCGTGATCCTCTGATCACTTGCTCTAGTTCTATAATGTTTTCAAAGTGCATAAGTCACAATTGTGTAAGGTGACTGTAGTCTCACCAATTACTGTCTCAGCCATCCAAGTTCTGTAACTGGTAGTATACTGAAATTATTATACCCCCCGCAACGAGTCGTGGGGGGGTATACTGGAGTCAGGTTGTCCGTCCGTCCGTGCGTCCGGGCACACATTAGGGTACTTATGTGGCTAGCCCCACAGGGTTATGGACTTAGTAAAGGATAGGGTTGGTTACAATTAGCCACCTAAAAAATCCTTTTTTGTGGCTAAAAATCGTTTTATGTGGCTAATATTTAACATGTGATAAGCCACATAAGTATCCATTTGTAAGAACGTCCGTCCGTCCGTCCGTCCGTCCGTGTAAACTTAACATCAGAGATCATCTATTTCCTTCATCTAAAATGCTTGATATTTCACACATGCATTCCTGTAAGGCTCTACTACCATGCTGTGCCAAATCCACGACCGTCCAACCCCCGCAGATCCCAAGGTCAAGGTCAAATATTTAGTCCGTAAACTTAACATCAGAGAAATATTGTTATAACTTCTATTTCCTTCATCTAAAATGATTGATATTTCACACATGCATTCCTGTAAGGCTCTACTACCATGCTGTGTCAAATCCACGACCGTCCAGCCCCTGCAGATCCCAAGGTCAAGGTCAAATACTTAGTCCGTAAACTTAACATCCGAGAAATATTGTTATAACTTCTATTTCCTTCATCTAAGATGCTTAATATTTCACACATGCATTCCTGTAAGGCTCTACTACCATGCTGTGTCAAATCCACAACCGTCCAACCCCCGCAGATCCCAAGGTCAAGGTCAAATACTTAGTCTCTTTACAAAACTTAACATCAGAAAAATATTGTTATAACTTCTATTTACCTTCATCTAAAATGCTTAATATTTCACACATGCATTCCTGTAAGGCGGCTTACTACCATGCTGTGCCCAAATCCACGACCGCCCTCCAACCCCCGCTGATCCCAAGGTCAAGGTCAAATACTTAGTCTCTTTACAAAACTTAAACATCAGAGAAATATTGTTCTAACTTCTATTTCCTTCATCTAAAATTCTTAATATTTCACACATGCATTCCTGTAAGGCTCTAATACCATGCGTCAAATCCATACCGCCAAACCCCCGCTGTGTGTCAAATCCATGACCGTCCAACCCCCGCCTGATCCCAATGTCAAGGTCAAATACTTAGTCTCTTTACAAAACTTAACATCAGAAGAAAGTAAGTAACTTCTATTTCCTCATTGAAAATTCTTATTATTTCACTTGTGCATTCCTCTAAGGTTGTACTATCATGCTGTGACAAATCTATGACTGTCCAACCCCCGCTGATCCCAAGGTCAAGGTCACATACTTAGTCTCTTTACAAAACTTAACATCAGAAGAAATATGTTATAATTCTATTTCTTTAATTGAAAATACTTAATATTTCATATGCGTGACAAATCCCCGCTGATCTCGAGGTCAACGTCACATACATACCGTATAACCTCGAATTAATTGCCCCCCCCCCCAATGCCCCCCCCCCCTCCTAATAAACGCCCCCCCCCCCCCAAAAACCCCCCCCCCCCCCAAAATAAAAAAAAATGACCGCCAATATCAAACACAAATAATCTTTAAATCCTTATTTGTGTTTTTGAAATTAGGTGGTCCTTGGTAAAATTTTTTTTTTTCTATAAACCCCCCGCCCCACCCCCCCCACCCCCCCTCCCCCCCCCCCCCCCCCCCCAAATAAAAAAAAAATAAAAAAAAAAAATCCGTAATACCCTTAATTGTGTTTGAAATTTGGCGGTCCTTGGTTAATAATAAAAAACGCCCCCCCCCCCCCCCCCCCCCCCCCCCCCCCCCCCCCCCCTCCCCCCCCCCCCCCCCCCCCCCCCCCCAGCCCCCAATAAAAAAGAAAAAAAAAATTTTTTTACCAATGACCGCCAATTTCAAACACAAATAATCATTAAATCCTTATTGGTGTTTGAAATTGGCGGTCCTTGTAAAAAAAAATTATTTTTTTTACTGGCTAATAAACGCCCCACCCCCCCCCCCCCCCCCCACCCACCCTTTGTAAAATGTAACGCCTCCGGGGGCGTTAATTCGAGGTTATACGGTAGTCTCTTTACAAAACTTAACATCAGAGAAATCGGTTATAACTTCTATTTCCTTGCTCGGATCGGCTTCACATTTCACACACTCATTGCTCCAATGGACCTCTACCACCCTGTGACAAATAAACGCCCCCCCTTTTGTAAAATGTAATGCCTCCGGGGGCGTTACTTCGAGGTTATACGGTAGTCTCTTTACAAAACTTAACATCAGAGAAATCGGTTATAACTTCTATTTCCTTGCTCGGATCTGCTTCACATTTCACACACTCATTGCTCCAATGAACCTCTACCACCCTGTGACAAATTCACGTTAATGCCCCTCGCGCTAATCCCAGAGTCAAGGTCACAAGCCCACACACTTGGAAATTTGTACATATTTTAGGGGTATCTGGGCCCACGCGGGGGGTATTCCGTAAGCCTCGCTTACTGACCAATCTAGTTTAAAAAGGCAACAAGGAGGTAGACATGTTGTTGGACACCCCTATCAAGGTGTACGATCACGTGGTTACAACAACAACAACAACAAGTACTGAACCTTCCGGAAGCCCTCCGATTCAAAGTACGTATTCTTTTATTTTGTCGTTATTATGTAACAGATTTTGATGAAATATGGCACATCAAACGCGTCTTGTTAAGCTGCATTTGGTGGTCTCGGTACTTCTGTTGTTTTTTTATTCGCAAAAATGACATACATATGTGCCGAACTCCCGGGATGCAGCTCGTGAAGACTCGTTTGCTGTGCCATATTTCATCAACATCCGTTGCCTGTTAAGGCAAATATCAAATAATATTTCCTTTGGAGTGGGCGCTCTTTCAACACTTTCAGCCATTGTTGTTGTTGTTGTAACTATGTGATCATGCACCTTGCCGATGTGATTATTCATATGACTGCAGTGTACTATTTTACTTTGATGTATAAATTCCGGGTATTTGAATAGATCCTGAATTGCTATTTATCCTCATAATGAAATGTTTTGCCAATTTATGTAACAGGTGAATAAATAAGAAGTTTACTACATCCTTGTTGCGTTTTTAAATCGTTTCAGTGAAGACACGCGTATAATGAATCTCTTTGTGTCAGGTTCATGATTTTGAATTACTTACTGTCTGTTTCACGAAACCTTCCCAAATTTTACGGCTATATAAATAATGCAAAAACAATATATTTTTCGATAATATTAAATTATAGCAAAATTTAAGAATATTGATTTTATTGCAAAAAAATAAATTTCCCCATTTTAAGAAGATGTCTATGGGGATTTAACATGGGGAAATATTTCTAATTTCATAAATAGTAGACCGATTTTCAAGATGTAACCTTTTTTTTCTTAGATCATTTCCAAGCCATCTAGCTAGGTTTCAGAATCAATTTCCATATTTTTTCCTCCTACTCTTTTTTCCCCTTGTTAAATTTCCATAGAGAACTCATTTTTCGTAATAAAATGAATATTTGACAAAATTTCACGAAATAAAAAGAAGGCTAATTCTTAAATTTTGATAAAATTTAATATTATCCACAAAAAGAAGTTTTTGCATCGTTTATATGGCCGTAATATTTGAGCAGGTTTCGTGAAACAGACAGTAGTAATGACAATACAGTTATATTCAATTTTATTGCCTTATGCAGGCCCGTAGCCAGACCTGTTTGAAGAGTGGGTCGTTTCGAAGGCCGAAGGGGCTGAGATATCTAGGGGGTCTAAAAAAAGTGGACCTTGAGGCTAAAAAAGTGGACCTCGAGGCTGGGCGGGGGGGGGGGGGGGGGGCCCCCTGGCTACGGGCCTGTTATAATATATACTACGATAACATTCTACCTTGTATATGCAGCCTATGTTCAATAAATGTAAATCCAATAATTGTTTACAAGAAAACATTGTTAACGTGAAATTTACAGACTATCATAATTTTAGTTGTACAAAGTTTAGTGAAACGTCCCCAGAAGCAGCGGTATCCGAGAGCCAAAGTACCTTTTTATGGCCTCACTAGCATTTCTAAGTCTCACTTATTGTTACTTTTACACTAAATGTCACTTTAATGTTTAACTAAACCTGCCAGTCTGTTTTCACTTAGTTGATTTTACAATGCATATACATGTTGTATGTTCATTTTACATATCCTTTCTTCTTTAACATTAAAAACAATATATATCTGATATAAAATGTATACTAATGCCAATGAATACGTGGGGTAATGGTGAACAAATGTTTATTTTGCCAGAAAATGTCTCAGATGATGTCCGTGATATAAAGAACATTTTGTGCCTACTAAGTGGGCATGTACCTTTAAACTATGGCCACATTAGTTTGAGAAACATATTTGTGGCTACACAGAGCTTCAGTCAGGTGAAGTCTGACACTATTTACCATTCAATCAATAATTCCAGCACAAAAATATTTACACAATTCCCTAACATTTGATTGGCCCGTAGCAAGTCTCTGTCAAAAATTTATATCCCAGTAAACTCCCATGCCAAACTACTTTCCGTAACCGTGAGGCGCAGTTAAAATAATTGTGAAGAAAACGGAAAATAAACACATTTTCTTGATGAATTTATTTCAAATGCTGGAATTATAAGGAATGAATGGCCTTTTTGTGGATTTTATCGGGGGATATAAACTTGGAAAAGTCGCGGGAATACTGGACGAGGCCTTCCGGCCTTCGTCCAGTATTCCCGCGACTTTTCCAAATTTATACCCCGATAAATTCCACAAAAAGGCCATTCATTCCTATAATAAAGCATTTTGTAATGCCAGTAACAGACAAATATGATGTAAATTTAACTACTGGTATGCTACATTTTGAGACATTCACAAAAGGGCAATTATTTTTTTTTAAATCTGAAAAATACTGAAAAACCTTATGAGACAATTCATTGCAAGCCGGGTTTGATTCTTTTTTTTACCTGGGAGTTAAATTGGGTTATTGCCCATTATAAAAGTAGTAAGATTATTACTGATCCTACTGCTTTTGGGAGGGGGCAAAGTGATTCTGGTGTGGTGAGGACCTGGGATCAGATCAGGATTATTCTGATTCCAGGGCTGAATATATAGATTTTTATGCGACCGTTTTAAAAAAACGGTACGTATTATGTTTTACCGCGGGGTGGGTGGGCGGCGGACAGAAAAACTGCATAGTTTGTGTACACAACTCCTCTGAAACCGTTCAGTCGATCGATCTGAAACTATACACGCATCTTCTACACATATTTAAGATGTGCACCTTGGTGTTTTTATGGCGAAAGATATTTAACTTTTTTCTACATTTTTGTATACAATATAGGGTACAGAGTTTGTGTACACAACTCCTCTGAAATCGTTTAGTCAATCGATCTGAAACTATACACACGTCTTCTACACATATTGAAGATGTGCACCTTGTTGTTTTTATGCCATAAAAATATTTTTCAACAAAAATATCACCTTTTTAACTTAGCCATTTTTTCTATGTTTTTGTATACACTTCTATATAGGGTACATAGTTTATGTACACAACTCCTCTGAAAGAATTCCATCATTCGATCTGAAACTATACACACGTCTTCCACACATATTGTAGATGTGCACATTGGTGTATTTATGCCAAAATGTTTTTTTTAACAAAAATATCACCTTTTTAACTCAGCCATAAATTGTTCTGTCCAATTTTATAAGTTCTACTATACACATCTCTACCTAAATTAGTATACCTGTTTATCATATTAAACAGGAGGAAGAAATAATGCTATAGATTTTCAAATTCTCGTCAATGTTTTTTGCCTTGGTGACCGCTTCACATTTCTGCATCTTCGCTGTCTGGCCCATTTTCGACGGGCGTATTTTGTGACTTACGGCACTCTTGTTTATCGTATTATTCAGTTCTGATTTTGGGATTTTCCGCCTCATTTGTACAGGTAATATATGGGATTTAGTACTAAACCCATTGACACGGCCTTAAATTACCTTAGCTGTTGATAGGCCGTTAAACCCCATTAAACAAACAAATCATTGCAAGCCAGCTCATTTTGATCTTCAGTTGAAAACGTTAACCCATAGACCGCTATCTTAATTTTTTTATCGTCTGCTGTTTATTTTCTATTTTCCATTTTTCTCATAAAAAAATGCTTTGACAGCACTTTAGAATAGTTTACAACATGCTTTGACAGCACTTCAGAATCATTTCCATTGGAACTGATTCTGAAGTGCTGTCAAACCATGTTTTTATTGAGAAATAAGGCAAGATATAAAAGCAACAGCAGACGACAATTGTTGTGAGTAGCAGTCTAAGGGTTAACACACACTCGTGTATCACCTGTATGTATATCATCTTCATATTATATTAATACTTGTTCTATTTGTATTGTTACAGACACAGGTATGAATGTTTATGTATGGTCTGATTGCCATTACCTCGCCTGTTTGCATGCTGGGCTGTTTGATCACAGGTTGAAGTAACGGACCGAGGTCTATAAATACATTAAATATGCCTAAAAGCATCCATAAATGAAGAAAACAATTTATTTTTTTTACCCCCTCCATCTAATCATTATAATGATTAGATGGAGGTCGTAAACAAATAAAATTGTTTTCTTCATTTATTGATGCTTTTAGGCATATTTAATGTATTTATAGACCTCGGTCCGTTACTTCAACCTGTGTGTTTGATTGGATGGGAACCTAGATTTATTTACCTGCATTCTGCTATCATTATCACAGAGCTCCAGATAAGCCGTGTGTCTAAAGAGTATTGTAGCCCCTGTTTCAAATTAAATGCTTATTTTATTTTTGCAAATTGATTAAGGAATTTGTTACATGTGTTTTTTTATAGAAAAATAAGAAATTCATGAGGATAAATAAGCAAATGAAGTTGAAAATTCAACTATTTGTGCTGAAAAAAGCAAAAAAACACCTAAATTTAAAAATCAATGAGTATTTTCAAAATTGTGTTTGTATTTTGTACTCCTAGTTTTGAAAATCAATGCATATTCAGCTAAAATAAATGCATAAAATGAAACAAATGTGTAAAATACCATAATATGTGTGTAAACTGGAGCTCTCTTGTGTATATCACCATAACTACACATAAGTATGTGGCTGTGACTGGAGAAATGGGGCTTATGGGGTTTACGACCTATGTAGATCCGGATCAGCCTGTGCATCCACACAGTTTGATCAGGATGTACTGTTTGCTGTTCCATCAATTAAACAACCGACATGTTTCTAATAAGCAATGCAGATTTTGCTAAATAAGTATGCTTAGCAAGTTTGGTGAAATCAGCTACAGGGTTGAACAGTTTCATCGTCTTCCCAACTGACAATGCTTGTATGTTTCAAACACAGGTGGAAGACACGGACCTGTGACACAAAAAGAAATGCCCATTGCAAATGGTCCATTACCACACCCACTTGGTCTCATACAGTACTATCTTCTATTATAGAAGATAGTACTGTATGAGACCAAGTGGGTAGGGTAATGGATTTTTTGTATTGTGAATTTTTTGTGTGTCACAGATATGAGTCTTCTACCTGTGGTTTCAGACAGATAGCTGGAAGCGGTGTTAACTGTTTTCTGCATCACAGGTGATCGGCATGTGTATAGAATAGTGTATTACATGTATACATCCGCACAGTCTGATCTGGATCTACACTGTTAGCCATTCCATCAATGAAAACACATGTAGATCGTGTAGATCAGGCTTCATGAGTGTGCTATTTGTTTAAGAGCTACACTGATCACATAAGCCCCATTTCTCCTGTAACCGATTTCACCAAAATTGCTAAGTATACTTATCTAGCTAAGTATACTTTGAGGGAGTAATCATTTATTTTTCCCGAAATGCATTGTTTCATATAGAACTAAAGACTGCATATATTTCATGATTAAAAATATGCAGAATTATTATACTGAATTTATTACATTATCACAGCCAAAATGGCTGCGATAATGTAATAAATTCAGTATAATTAAAATTAATAAATTTATCCTTAAATTGAAAATTTCTCCATCAAAGTGCAAGATCAGTATGCGTAGCAATTTTGGTGAAATAGGCTACAGTTGCGGCTACGTATCACACCTGCACAATGGCCGAGCCGGACTTACTACACCATGCTTATGTATGAGGGGGTGACCAAAGGTTCGTGGACTCTGTCTGCAGTTATTGCAAAGGAAAATAAATAAAATGAAATTCGTGACAGACCACATATGCCAGATATCCTTCCCAAGCTTGACTTGATTGTTTGGTTGCCAGATAGCTGTGGAGATGGTCCTGCATGTTGTATGTCGGTATTTGTGGGCGTGACTGGATAAATGGGGCTCAAGTGCTACAGGAGTGTGCTATTTGTTCAGGAGCTACTCCTGATCAAATAGCACACTACTGTAGCCCTATAACAATCTATATTGCTTGTTAGAATTTCCGTAAACTGTGTTGAAAATATTGTGGCATTATGTGGACCTGTGCAGATATATGTAGATAAATATAGGACTATTAAAAAACAATGCTGGGCTCCAGTAGCAAGCATTATTATTTTTAATTTTTATGCCCCCGCTACCGAAAGGTACGGGGGCATATAGTGTTACCGGCGTCCGTCCGTCCGTACGTCCCGTCCGTACGTCCATCCCATCCGTACGTCACGATATTATATTCTTTAGTAACTTCTACATGGCTTCACATATCATGTCAATATTTATACACGTGATACATATAAACATCCCTTACACACTCCACCCCCCAGTACTTCGACCTTCACCTTTGGCCTTGACCTTTTCCACTTTAAATGTTTGCTTACCACTTTGGGACAAATCTACGTGCACGTTTCTCAATCCTACAATAGCTTCGCAATACTTTTGCCAATCGCTTAAATATTTATACACATGATACATATGAACATGCCCTACACACTCCACCACCCAGTACTTCACCTTTGACCTTCACCTTTTCTACTTTAAATGTTTACTTAGCACTTTGGGACAAATCTACGTGCACGTTTCTCAATCCTACAATAACTTCTCAATACTTTTTGCCAATCCCTTAAATATTTATACACATGATACATATGAACATGCCCTACACACTCCACGACCCAGTACTTCGACCTTCACCTTTGACCTTCACCTTTTTATGCCCCCGCAACCGAATGGTGAGTGGGGCATATAGTGTTACCGGCGTCCGTCCGTACTCGGGTAAATGGCTTGTAATCAAATATGCCTCATTTTCTTTGGCTGCCAGCGGGGGCATTCGTGTGCCGACAGGCCACATTTCTAGTTAAACTTTTTTTCCATTTTTTTTTTTCATTTTTTTTTTCAAATTCTTTTTCAATTTTTGTCTAGTAGCATAAGGTCGTAAGTGCTATATACAGACTATTCACCTGTGCATGTGCTAGCATGTGCAACTGACCACTGACCACTTACAGGTAATTTATACAGGTAAATGATTATTACATTTCCGCAAACTGTGTTGAA
The DNA here is from genome assembly GCA_029237695.1 of Conchocele bisecta. NCBI lineage: Eukaryota > Metazoa > Mollusca > Bivalvia > Lucinida > Thyasiridae > Conchocele > Conchocele bisecta. Next base: position 78,547,124 of record CM055276.1, read on the forward strand.
AATATTGTGGCAATATGTGGACCTGTGCATATATGATATGTAGATAAATATAGGACTATTAAAAAACATTCTGGGCTCCAGTAGGGAGCATTATTTTTTTATTTTTTTTTAAATTTAATTTTTTTTTAGATTTTTTTTTTTACATTCTTTTTCAATTTTTGAACTGACCACTAACTTATTACAGGTAATTTATACAGATACATTATTACATTTCCGTAAACTGTGTTGACAATATTGTGGCAGTATGTGGACCTGTGCAGATATATGTAGATAAATATAGGACTATTAACAAAAATTCTGGGCTCCAGTAGCGAGCATTATTATTTTTTTTTTGTATATTACATTTCCGTAAACTGTGTTGAAAATATTGTGGCATTATGTGGACCTGTGCAGATATATGTAGATAAATATAGGACTATTTAAAAAAAATTCTGGGCTCCAGTAGCAAGCATTATTATTTTTAATTTTTAAACTTTTTTTTTCCATTTTTTTTTTTCATTTTTTTTTTAAATTCTTTTTCAATTTTTGTCTAGTAGCATAATGTCGTAAGTGCTATATACAGACTATTATCATATAATAAAACAATTATTGACTAGTGAGCCATAGAATATAATCTGATATTCTATGGCTCACTAGTCAATAATTGTATAATATGTTCGGGCCAGTGAAAATTGCTTTCGGGCCCAGGCTCGAGGTCAAGGCGGGACAAGGCGAGGCATTTGATTCCGCGGAATTCTTGTTTACTTATCTCCCTTTGTTGTTTCGTGCTCTCATTTTGTATCCAGAGAATAACTCGAACACCCTTTGGAATATTGTTATGCCCCACCACGATAGTGGAGGAGGCATTTAGTGTTACCCTTGTCCGTCCGTCCGTCCGCACACATGAATGGGTACTTGTTGTAAGCGTACGGGGATCTTATTGGGAATATATGGGAATATATACTAAACCCATTGACACGGCCTTAAATGACCTTAGCTGTTGATAGGCCGTTAAACCCCATTAAACAAACAAATCATTGCAAGCCGGCTCATTTTGATCTTCAGTTGAAAACATTAACCCATAGACCCCTATCTTAATTTTTTTATCGTCTGCTGTTTATTTCTATTTTCCATTTTTCTCATAAAAAAAATGCTTTGACAGCACTTTAGAATAGTTTACAACATGCTTTGACAGCACTTCAGAATCATTTCCATTGGAAATGATTCTGAAGTGCTGTCAAACCATGTTTTTATTGAGAAATAAGGCAAGATATAAAAGCAACAGCAGACAACAATTGTTGTGAGTAGCGGTCTAAGGGTTAACACACACTCGTGTATCACCTGTATGTATATCATCTTCATATTCTATTAATACTTGTTCTATTTGTATTGTTACAGACGCGGGTATGAATGTTTGTGTATGGTCTGATTGCCATTACCTCGCATGTTTGCATGCTGGGCTGTTTGAATGGGAACCTAGCTTTATTTACCTGCATTCTGCTATCATTATCACAGAGCTCCAGATAAGCCGTGTGTCTAAAGAGTATTGTAGCCCCTGTTTCAAATTAAATGCTTATTTTATTTTTGCAAATTGATTAAGGAATTTGTTACATGTGTTTTTTGATAAAAAATAAGAAATTCATGAGGATAAATAAGCAAATGAAGTTGAAAATTCAACTATTTGTGCTGAAAAAAGCAAAATAACTCCTAAATTTAAAAATCAATGAGTATTTTCAAAATTGTGTTTGTATTTTGTACTCCTAGTTTTGAAAATCAATGCATATTCAGCTAAAATAAATGCATAAAATGAAACAAATGTGTAAAATACCGTAATATGTGTGTAAACCGGAGCTCTCTTGTGTATATCACCATAACTACACATAAGTATGTGGCTGTGACTGGAGAAATGGGGCTTATGGGGTTTACGACCTGTGTAGATCCGGATCAGCCTGTGCATCCACACAGTTTGATCAGGATGTACTGTTTGCTGTTCCATCAATTAAACAACCGACATGTTTCTAATAAGCAATGCAAATTTTGCTAGATAAGTATGCTTAGCAAGTTTGTTGAAATCAGCTACAGGGTTGAACAGTTTCATCGTCTTCCCAACTGACAATGCTTGTATGTTTCAGACACAGGTGGAAGACACGGACCTGTGACACAAAAAGAAATGCCCATTACAAATGGTCCATTACCCCACCCACTTGGTCTCATACAGTACTATCTTCTATTATAGAAGATAGTACTGTATGAGACCAAGTGGGTAGGGTAATGGATTTTTTGTATTGTGAATTTTTTGTGTGTCACAGATATGAGTCTTCTACCTGTGGTTTCAGACAGATAGCTGGAAGCGGTGTTAACTGTTTTCTACATCACATGTGATCGGCATGTGTGTAGGATAGTGTATTACAAAATTGTATACTGTTTTAGACATGTAGAAAAAACTAAACATACAATCAGTCTATAGTGAAAGTTATCGGGAATTTCAAGAATCCGCGAGGATTTTCAATAAAGTAATACTAGTTGTCGATGCCAAATGCGGAAATCATCTGATCTCGAAGACGGCAACACATTTGTTTACATTGCCGATAAGAAAATAAATAAAGATAGCAGGTAGATTTTGATTGTATTTCCGCATTTGATAACATCGATAACTAGTATTACTTTATTGAAAATTCTCAAGGATTCTTGAGAAATATAAAATGTATTACATCTTGAAACTGGTGATGGTGAAATTGAGGCACACCAAGTTGAAGGCCTTGATTATATAACTTTCACTATAGACTGACTGCATGCTTATTTTTTTTCTAAATGTCTAAAAAAGTATAATACACTATCGTATCAACATGCCGATCGCCTGTGATCTGTATATGTGGCTGTCACAGGAGAAATGGGGCTTATGGGTTTTGCGAACAGCGTAGATCCAGATCAGACTGTGCATCCGCACAGTCTGATCTGGATCTACACTGTTAGCCATTCCATCAATGAAAACACATGTAGATCGTGTAGATCAGGCTGCATGAGTGTGCTATTTGTTTAAGAGCTACACTGATCACATAAGCCCCATTTCTCCTGTAGCCGATTTCACCAAAATTGCTAAGTATACTTATCTAGCTAAGTATACTTTGAGGGAGTAATCATTTATTTTTCCCGAAATGCATTGTTTCATATAGAACTAAAGAACCAAAATGGCTGTGATAATGTAATAAATTCAGTATAATAAAATTAATAAATTTATCCTTAAATTGAAAATTTCTCCATCAAAGTGCAAGATCAGTATGCGTAGCAATTTTGGTGAAATAGGCTACAATTGCGGCTACGTATCACACCTGCACAATGGCCGAGCCGGACTTACTGCACCATGCTTATGTATGAGGGGGTGACCAAAGGTTCATGGACTCTGTCTGCAGTTATTGCAAAGGAAAATAAATAAAATGAAATTCGCCACATATGCCAGATATCCTTCCCAAGCTTGACTTGATTGTTTGGTTGCCAGATAGCTGTGGAGATGGTCCTGCATGTTGTATGTCGGTATTTGTGGGCATGACTGGATAAATGGGGCTCAAGGGCTACAGTAGTGTGCTATTTGATCAGGAGCTACTCCTGATCAAATAGCACACTCCTGTAGCCTTATAACAATCTATATTGCTTGTTAGAATTTCCGTAAACTGTGTTGAAAATATTGTGGCATTATGTGGACCTGTGCAGATATATGTAGATAAATATAGGACTATTAAAAACAAATTCTGGGCTCCAGTAGCAAGCATTATTATTTTTAATTTTTATGCCCCCGCTACCGAAAGGTACGGGGGCATATAGTGTTACTGGCGTCCGTCCGTCCGTACGTCCCGTCCGTACGTCTGTCCCGTCCGTACGTCTCGATATTATATTCTTTAGTAACTTCTACATGGCTTCACATATTATGTCAATATTTATACACGTGATACAAATGAACATCCCTTACACACTCCACCCCCCAGTACTTCGACCTTCACCTTTGGCCTTGACCTTTTCCACTTTAAATGTTTGTTTACCACTTTGGGACAAATCTACGTGCACGTTTCTCAATCTTACAATAACTTCTCAATACTTTTGCCAATCGCTTAAATATTTATACACATGATACATATGAACATGCCCATGGGCGGATTCAGGGGGGGCAGACCCGGCGCGGTCCCCCCCTAAAATCTGCCGAGTAAAGATTTTTTACAAGTTACAAGGCACGTTTCATGCCAAGTGCCATGTATTCCATGCATTTTTCTGCTCCGCTCCGCTCGGTCGACTATTTTGCAATACTTGACTATATATATGCCAAGTGCCATGTATTCCATGCATTTTTCGGTCGTTTTCTTATTGTTTCAAAATTTAAACGTTTTCAATCAAAAATCATGTCTAAACATACTGTGACGGTGTCAATATTTTTGCTCCAAAATGCGCCAGAACGCAGGAAATGCGATGTAGATTTGCAAAATTTTCCAGGTGGGAATGCCCCCGACCCCCCCAGCGCTATCTCAACTATTTTGCAATACTTGACTATATTATGGAACGAGCTTAGCTCGTTCGATAATATAGTCAAGTATTGCAAAATAGTTACGCCCCACCTAACCCGAAATCCTGGATCCGCACCTGATGCCCTACACACTCCACCACCCAGTACTTCGACCTTCACCTTTGACCTTCACCTTTTCTACTTTAAATGTTTACTTAGCACTTTGGGACAAATCTACGTGCACGTTTCTCAATCCTACAATAACTTCTCAATACTTTTGCCAATCGCTTAAATATTTATACACATGATACATGTGAACATGCCCTACACACTCCACCACCCAGTACTTCGACCTTCACCTTTGACCTTCACCTTTTCTACTTTAAATGTTTACTTTGCACTTTGGGACAAATCTACGTGCACGTTTCTCAATCCTACAATAACTTCTCAATACTTTTGCCAATCGCTTAAATATTTATACACATGATACATATGAACATGCCCTACACACTCCACCACCCAGTACTTCAACCTTCACCTTTGACCTTCACCTTTTTATGCCCCCGCAACCGAATGGTGAGTGGGGCATATATTGTTACCGGCGTCTGTCCGTACTCGGGTAAATGGCTTGTAATCAAATATGCCTCATTTTCTTTGGCTGCCAGCGGGGGCATTCGTGTGCCGACAGGCCACATTTCTAGTTAAACTTTTTTTTTCCATTTTTTTTTTCAAATTCTTTTTCAATTTTTGTCTAGTAGCATAAGGTCGTAAGTGCTATATACAGACTATTCACCTGTGCATGTGCTAGCATGTACAACTGACCACTTACAGGTAATTTATACAGGTAAATTATTATATTACATTTCCGCAAACTGTGTTGAAAATATTGTGGCAATATGTGGACCTGTGCATATATGATATGTAGATAAATATAGGACTATTAAAAAAACATTCTGGGCTCCAGTAGGGAGCATTATTTTTTTTTTTTTTTCTAAATTTAATTTTTTTTTAGATTTTTTACTTACATTCTTTTTCAATTTTTGAACTGACCACTAACTTATTACAGGTAATTTATACAGGTACATTATTACATTTCCGTAAACTGTGTTGACAATATTGTGGCAGTATGTGGACCTGTGCAGATATATGTAGATAAATATAGGACTATTAACAAAAATTCTGGGCTCCAGTAGCGAGCATTATTATTATTATTTTTTTTTTTTATTTTTTTTTTTTTTATATATTACATGTCCGTAAACTGTGTTGAAAATATTGTGGCATTATGTGGACCTGTGCAGATATATGTAGATAAATATAGGACTATTAAAAAAAAATTCTGGGCTCCAGTAGCAAGCATTATTATTTTTAATTTTTAAACTTTTTTTTTTCCATTTTTTTTTTCAAATTCTTTTTCAATTTTTGTCTAGTAGCATAAGGTCGTAAGTGCTATATACAGACTATTATCATATAATAAAACAATTATTGACTAGTGAGCCATAGAATATAATCTGATATTCTATGGGTCACTAGTCAATAATTGTATAATATGTTCGGGCCAGTGAAAATTGCTTTCGGGCCCAGGCTCGAGGTCAAGGCGGGACAAGGTGAGGCATTTGATTCCGCGGAATTCTTGTTTACTTATCTCCCTTTGTTGTTTCGTGCTCTCATTTTGTATCCAGAGCATAACTCGAACACCCTTTGGAATATTGTTATGCCCCACCACGATAGTGTTACCCTTGTCCGTCCGTCCGTCCGCACACATGAATGGGTACTTGTTGTAAGCGTACGGGGATCTTATTGGGTAGGGTTAGGATAGTGTTGGGTACTCTTGTTGGGTATTTTTATAGAGTAAAAACCCAACAAGTATTCATTCGTAGAAACGTGCGTCCCGTCCTCCCGTCCGTCCGTCACAAAACTTTAACACTCGGGTAAATGTCTCATAATTTCTTCATCCTTCGACCGATCTCCTTCATATTTCATATACACATCGCTCTAATGGTCCTCTACCGCCCTGTGCAAAATCCACGTTCGTCCTGTCCCCGCCAAGCCTAGGGTTAAGATCACATACTTCAAAAACTTTAACGCTCAGGTAAATATCTTATAATTTCTGTTTTCTTTCTTTCATCTGTGTTCTATGAACACATTTTCTAGTTTATTAAACTTCACACATGCATAGAAGATGACCCAAAGGTGTGTCGCTCGTAAGAATGACAACTCTTGCGTCGTTCATTTCTTAGTTATCTCCCTTTGTTGTTTCGTGCACTGATTTCGTGTCCGGAGCATAACTCGAACGCCCTTTGGAATATTTCCATGAAACTTCACACATGCATAGACCACGACCCTAAATGTGTGTCACGCAAGAATGACTACTCTTGCATCACTAATCATTTAGTTATCTCCCTTTGTTTTTCCGTCACTGATTTTGTCTCCGGAGCATAACTCGAACACCCTTTTTTCAAACTACTTGTGTATCTGGGGAGGGGGATACACATGCGCTTGTCGACAAGCGTCCATTTCTAGTTAGAGTCTAAACTGGTGGCAGCTGTCATTGCAGGCTAATTAGAGTCTAAACTGGTGGCAGCTGTGATTACAGGCTAATTAGAGTCTAAACTGGTGGCAGCTGTGATTGCAGGCTAATTAGAGTATAAACTGGTGGCAGCTGTTATTGCAGGCTAATTAGAGTCTAAACTGGTGGCAGCTGTCATTGCAGGCTAAGTAGAGTCTAAACTGGTGGCAGCTGTGATTACAGGCTAATTAGAGTCTAAACTGGTGGCTGCTGTGATTGCAGGCTAATTAGAGTCTAAACTGGTGGCAGCTGTGATTGCAGGCTAATTAGAGTATAAACTGGTGGCAGCTGTTATTGCAGGCTAATTAGAGTCTAAACTGGTGGCAGCTGTGATTGCAGGCTAATTAGAGTCTAAACTGGTGGCAGCTGTGATTACAGGCTAATTAGAGTATAAGCTGGTGGCAGCTGTGATTGTAGGCTAATTAGAGTCTAAACTGGTGGCAGCTGTTATTGCAGGCTAATTAGAGTCTAAACTGATGGCAGCTGTCATTGCAGGCTAATTAGAGTATTAACTGGTGGCAGCTGTGATTACAGGCTAATTAGAGTCTAAACTGGTGGCAGCTGTCATTGCAGGCTAATTATAGTCTAAACTGGTGGCAGCTGTGATTGCAGGCTAATTAGAATCTAAACTGCCACCTGTGATTGCAGGCTAATTAGAGTCTAAACTGGTGGAAGCTGTGATTGCAGGCTAATTAGAGTCTAAACTGGTGGCAGCTGTGATTGCATACAAGTTCTGCATCATCCCTGAGCCACGCATGCGTCTTCCTCTCCAACCTTCACATGGGAATTATGTATAGAGATGATTCAATGTGATATGTATTAAACAAGTTTACTGATTTCCAGAATATTTGGCTAGTCAAAAATTGTGAATAAGTTGTATATTAAATGAACACAAATGTTCATATCTGTATATTGCATAAGCATAGCACCATTCATGAAATCTGTATTTATCACCATTTTCTGTAGCAGTTTTATCTGCATATTGTTTTACACTTGTGCCAATTAACAAGGCAATTTTATACCATGAACATGGTTTCATTATAGTGAATGATTAGTAGATCTGTATATTCCAGAAACATTGAGTTGCCTTCATCTCAGTCTGTCCATTATGGAAGCGCCTTGCTGCCAGATGCTGAAATAGGTTTAACCCTTAAATCGCTATCTTAATTTTTTTGTCGTCTTCTGTTTATTTTCTATTTTCCAGTGTTATCATCGAAAACATTCTTTGACAGCACTTTTGGATAATTTACAACATGGTTTGACAGCACTTTAGAATCATTTCCATTGGAAATGATTCTGAAGTGCTGTCAAACCATGTTTTTCTTGAGAAATAAGGCAAGATATACAAGCAACAGCAGACGACAATTGTTGTGAGTAGCGGTCTAAGGGTTAAGCCTAATTAATAGATACTAACTCCTATTTATGAACTACAACTTAGTATATCTTAATTAGGACTTAGTATCTCCTAATTAGGAGTTAGTATCTCATACTTAGGACTTAGTATCTCCATCCCACTGGTCTGTCGGATGAGATGTTAGACTGTGGTCCCGTCTGTATATGACCTTAGCTGTTGCTGGGACGTTAAACCCTTTCACTTTTCAGTTTCATTTAAAGTTTGAGACTTGTGTACATACGCAGAATGTATTCTGTCACAGGTTCTGCTGATTGTTTTGCTGATGTAATTGCCAGTTCATGTTGTGACAAGCCCAAACACTATTTAATACAATAATATTTTAGGGTGTGAATTTGTTCAAAGAACTTTCCATACCCTGTTATTTAGCACTCAATATTCTGTATTTTGTACCGAAATGGGGCTTATGGGATTTGTGACCAGTGCGCCTGAACAAACACTCGTGTAGCCTGATTGATAATTCATCTTGAAAGGGGTGTGCAGAAAAAAAAACATAAAATATGTTATGAGCCGGTTCATGTGGATCTGCAGTGCTTGCAAATATTAGAATTATAGCATGTGGGGTTGAAATGGTTAACCCTTAGACCGCTACACACAAAGATTGTCGTCTGCTGCTGCTTTAATAGCTTGCCTTATTTCTCAATAAAAACATGATTTGACAGTACATCATCATCATTTCCAATGGAAATGATTCTGAAGTGCTGTCAAAGCATGTTGTAAATTATTCTAAAGTATGTTTTTGATGATAAAAATGGAAAATAGAAAATAAACAGCGGATGACAAAAATAAATTAAGATAGCGGTGTAAGGGTTAATCCCCTGTTCCCCCATGTTCTCCCCTGTTCCCCATGTTCTACCCTGTTCCCCCATGTTATCCCTGTTCCACCATGTTCTCTGTTCCCCATGTTCTACCCTGTTCCCCCATGTTATCCCCTGTTCCCCCATGTTCTCCCCTGTTCCCCCATGTTCTCCCTTGTTCCCCCATGTTCTCCCATGTTCTCCCCTGTTCCCTCATGTTCCCCTGTCTATGTTTCAGTGCCTGCTGTCCAAAGTGCGTGGATTATTACCGCAACATCTTGTCGTTTGTGCCGGGCATCGTTTGTCTCGTGGCCTTCGTAGCTCTGCTTACGCTCGGGACTCAGACACTGGGCACACGCCGCAAAAAAGGTCAGTGAGTGTCGGTATTACACGGGGGCTCCGTAGCCAATTTCACCCAAGTTTCTAAGCATACTTATCTAGGTAAGTACACTTTGAGGGAGACATTTTTGATTTAAGGATAAATTTATTTATTTTTATTATACTGAATTTATTACATTATCACAGCCATTTTGGCTGTGATAATGTAATAAATTCAGTATAATAATTCTGCATACTTTTAATCATCAAATATATGCATTACTTTTAATCATCAAACATATGCATTACTTTTAATCATCAAACATATGCATGTTGAGTGGTTGGCTGGTGGGAACATGCAATGGGTAATTTAACGATATGGTTTCATCCTTACCGGAATCTCGACTTGAGACCTGGTTTGGCCCCTCATGTGCGTCGTTAGCATTTTGTATGTGACAGTTGAATCTGGTTATACCTCTTATGTGAGTATTACGATTTTTCGTATCTTATTAATTTTAAGGTTATTCTGATTTTAGGGCTGAATGTTTTAATTTAAATGACCTTAAATGACCTTAGCTGTTGATAGGCCGTTAAACACCAATAAACAAACATTACACGTGGGCTCAGGTAAATGCAGAAACTGGTGAATTTGATTTGATTTATTTCCCGAGACATCTGCAAATCTGATAAAGAAACGAGTGCGGAGCACAAGTTTCTTTGTTGGATTTGCAGATGTCAAGGGAAATAAATCCGGTATTTCAAAATGGTAGTGGAATAAATTGTATCTTACATGCTCTTCGAAAAATTTGAAATTTGCTCCTAGACCAGCTTATAACGTCAAAATTGAGAATTTTGACGTTAGCGTATGAATTGTTTCTTAGCCAGAAATGACGTCATAGCGTGATGTCAATTACATCTCGCGAACGTCTAGGAGGAAATATTTCCTTCAAGGAAATAAATCGCTCCAGAATCACAGTACATCACTGGTTAGCATGTAACATACATGTAGTAGAATAAAACATTAACCCTTACTATGATGAATTAAATGTTGTCGTCTGCTGGAAATATTTTATTTTCGATATTTCTTGACAAAAACCTGGTTTCGACAGCACATGAGAATCGTCTCCAGTGGAGACGATTCTCATGTGCTGTCAAAACCAGTTTTGTGTTAAGAATTAAAGTAAAAATTAAAAACAAAAAACTACAGACCGGCAATTTCCGTCAACAGCGTAAGAAGGGTTAACATCTTAGGTTTGATCAAATAATCCTCATAGACATAGCCTCCTTCTTCCACTGATGCCTTCAATTTTGTCTTATATATTTCAGTGGAGGTCATGCAATCAATTGCAAATGGCGTCACAAAGAGCGGTGACAGCATGGAGTACGAGTCGATCGGGGAAACGGATCCACTTCTACAAGGCATGCGAAACCCCTCTATTAACAGTTAGGTGGCCGGCGCATTTCCACAGCATGGCGGTCTGGTATATGCACTGTCTAGCCTTCTCCTCCCTCTCTCACTTGTACAACATATTTCATGTGGGCATGAACTTGTTTAACCCACTCATCAATAACTACTGTATGTTTCACGAAACCTGCCCAAATTTTACGGCTATAAACATTTTTTTTCTCGATAATATTAAATTAAAGCAATATCTTTTTATTTCATAAAATTTGGTCAAATAGTGATTTTATTGCGAAAATTGTATTTACCTATGGGAATTTAACATGGGGGAAAAGGAGGTAGAGGGGCTGTGGGAGGAGTCAAAAAACAAATTTGAAATTTTTAAAATCGGTTCATTATTTCTGAAATTAGAAAAATAATATTTCATGAAATAAAAAGAAGGCTGATTATAAATGTTTACAAAATTTAATATTCTTGAAAAAATTATTGTTTTTGCATTGTTTATACATGTATAGCCGAAACATTAAGGCAGCGTTCGTGAAACAGACAGTAGTTACTGCACTTGCTATCCCCCACCCCGAGTTGATTGACTAACATTTCTGCCTCACATAGGAATACATGTTAAAGATTCTTGATTACTGTCCAATATAGACGACAGGCCCGTACGCAGGAATTAATTTAGGGGGGTGCGTTATCGACGGCGCGAAGGGCTAAACATTGTTTTTTTTTTGCACATTCACGGACAGACCGCGGCAGATTAACCATTTCACCCCTAAATAACTGGAATGGATTTTGATATGTTAATTTTGCAACCCATTCCAATCATCACAAAATGATTTTCAGACCAGTCCATTGATGAACATGAGGTGTTTTTGTTCTCAAAATTATGAACATTACTTGCAAAAAGTGCATATCCTGATGAGACGGCTCGTCACGAGCCGGCTCATATGGATCTACACTTTTTGCCAATACCACTATACAGGCCTGTGGTGTTGAATGGGTTAAGGGGGTGTGTACGCACCCGTCACACCCCCTCTACGTACGGGCCTGGACGATGTGAATATCAAATTGTCCCACCTCAATATCTGGTGATGAAATTAAAATATGTGTTATGCTACAGTACAACAACCAAATATCGGGTATATAAGACATTGAAAACCTGTGGTCAAAAATTTAATGCATACGTAACAAGTACAATATTAATCAGCAAAAAAACTATTAGAACTTTAAATACAATGTACCTTTAATTGTCTCGAAGCTTAAAATGTCTCCATGCAATTGGCTCCAGAGCTCCAGATAAGTTTTGTATCTAAAGTATTGTACCCCCAGATTTCAAATTCAATGCGTATTTTACTTTTACAAATGTATTATTGATTTTATTCCTTATTAAATAAGGAACAAATAAAACAAATTGAACAATTCACTTACTTGAGCTGCAAAAAGCAAACACTGCTTTTTGCAGCTCAACTAAGTATATTTTCAACTTTATTACAGTATTTTCACTACTTGATGTGAGTATTTTGTACTCCCGCTTTTGATAATCAATGCATATTCTGCTAAAACATGTGCATAAAATACGCACCTTATCTGGAGCCCTGTGGCATTTTCATTTTCGTCCATTTAGAAACTGATCACGATAGACTAGTGACCACCAAATTGTTATTTAAAACAGAATAAAATGTGCTCTGACAGTTGTTTAAGTTCATTAGAGCCAATCAACAAATTATTGCATTGAGCTCTACTGATTACGGCTGGCGAATTTGCGAATAGCCACATTTTGTCAGTGGACACATCTCGGGGTAAGCAATGTTATTTTGTACTGAATATAGTGCTTGGATGAGCAATATGTGGAACAGATATTTTTGTTTATTTTTCTGTGTATGATTAGTTATCTGGATGACCATTTAACTGAACAAATTCTACATCATCCAGCCAATTAAATGATCTGACAGCTCTCTGCTACAAAATTATAACTTTAATGTGTTATTTCATGCCCACTTTAAATATGTTGCACAATAAACATATTGACCTTCCTTCCGGTACATATTTGACACATTCCGCCATTTTGAATGCTAGTTTCAATGCGCTTCAGAGTGTTGTTGCCTATATTTAATTATTACGTATGGTTCAAGGTGCATGATCACGTGGTTACAACAACAACAACGCCGCCCACTCCAAAGTAAGTATTATTTCATATTTTCCTTAATATGCAACGGATTTTGATGAAATATGGCGCAGCAAACTCGTCGTCATGAGCTGCATTTGGTGGTCCATGGAGTTCGGCACAGACTTAAGTAGTTTTTGCGAAGAATCAATTTCCGTGTCTACCATCGATTCTTCGCAAAAACGACAGAAGTTTGGGCGAAAATACAGAGACCACAAAATGCAGCTTAACAAGACTTGTTTGATGCGCCATCAAAATCCGTTACGTAATAAGGACACTATAAAAGAATACGTACTTTGAATCAAATGGATTCTGGAAGTTTCAGTACTTGTTGTTGTTGTTGTTAGTACCACATGATCATACACCTTGTATGAGACACATTCCGACATTTTGAATGCTAGTTTCAATGCGCTTCAGAGACTCAGTGTTGTTGCCTATATTTAATTGTATCCCCCGGACTCCGTCAGGGGATACTATGGATTTGACAGCACGCCGCGTCCGCCGCAGACACTTCTTGTCCGGAGCATTACTCGAACACCCTTTGGAATATTTTCATGAAACTTCACACATGCATAGACCACGACCCAAAGGTGTGTCGCGCACAAGAATGACAACTCTTGCATAGCTAATTTTTTAGTTATCTCCCTTTTTTGTTTCTCGCACTGATTTCGTGTCCGGAGCATAACTCCACCACCCTTTGGAATATTTTCATGAAACTTCACACATGCATAGACCACGACCCGAAGGTGTGTCGCGCATAAGAATGACAACTCTTGCATAGCTAATTTTTGAGTTATCTCCATTTTTTGTTTCGCGCACTGATTGACCATAACTCGACCACCCTGTGGAATATTTTTATGAAACTTAACATATTCAATTAGACCACGAACCGAAGGTGTGTCGTGCACAAGAATGACAACTCTTGCATAGCTATTTTTTTAGTTATCTCCCTTTTTTGTTTTCGCACACTGATTTCCTGTCCGGAGCATAACTCGACCACCCTTTGGAATATTTTCATGAAACTTCACACAGGCATAGACCACGACCCGGAAGTGTGTCGCACAAGAATGACAACTCTTGCGTAGCTAATTTTTGAGTTATCTCCCTTTTTTGTTTTGCGCACTCTACAAACTGGACAATAATGCATGAAGACCCGTTTTCTCGTCTGCTCTGTACACCTTTTCTCGTGTGCTCTGTACACCTTACCTGTAGAGAGAACAATAGAGACTGGGAGAACCATGTGCTAGCATGGGCTTGCATGTGCAAATGTCCAGTGCTTGACCACTGCTGACCACAGGTAATTTATACAGGTAAATTATTACATTGGGTACTGTGTTGAAAATATTGTGACATTATGTGGACCTGTGCAGATATATGTAGATAAATATAGGACTATTAAAAAAAAATCTGGGCTCCAGCAGCTAACATTATTATTTTTAAACTTTTTTTTTCCATTTTTTTTTTTTTTTTAATTTTTTTTTTTCATTCTTTTTTTTTCCATTTTTTTTTTCATTTTTTTTTTTTTTCATTTTTTTTTTTCAGTTTTTTGTTTTCAAATTATTTTTCAATTTTTAGCCAGGTTTTTTGAAAAAAAATCCAGGCTATTGGATTGGCGAAAGCCGGGCGGGCGGGCGGGCGGGTGGCGGCGGGCGGGCGGGTGGGCGGGGGCGGGGGCGGCGGGCGGCGTCCACAATCAATGTTAAGTTTTCGTGTTTGAGTCCATTTCTTTGTTACTGTACCAGCTAGGACTACCAAACTTTCACAGCTTCATAATCAAGGGGTGCCCACCACATATCACTATCCAACATATTACTTTTTTTTTAACTTGACCCATTTTTTCCGCGTAGTCGACTTAGCCATTTTCAATGTTAAGTTTTCGCGTTTACAATGTTAAGTTTTCGTGTTTAAGTCCATTTCTTTGGTACTGTACCACCTAGGACCACCAAACTTTCACAGCTTCATAACCAAGGGGTACCCACCACATATCACTATCCAACATGTGACCATTTTTTTACCTTCACCCATTTTTTCCGCGCAGTCGACTTAGCCATTTTCAATGTTAACTTTTTAACGTACGTCTGGTTAGAGTTTTTTGGTTAAAACTTTTTCGTTATACTATATCTCTGCAACTGCTTCGCCCATTACCTTGAAACTTCACATGGGTGTTTATCATCATCCATATTTTCATTCTAACCCCCAACCGTGCGGCCCCTGTGCCCAATGTCAAGGTCAAATTATTTTGAATTTTTTTGTTAAAGTTTTTACGTGTACTATATCTCTGCAACTGCTTCACCCAATACCTTGATACTTCACATGGGTGTTTATCATCATTGTCGCACCTAGCTTGGAAAGAAACGCGATCCTGTGCCCAATGTCAAGGTCAAATTACTTTGAATTTTTTTGTTAAATTTTGTTTTTTCGTGTACTATATCTCTGCAACTGCTTCACCCAAATACCTTGATACTTCACATGGGTGTTTATCATCATTGTCGCACCTGCTTGCGGAAAGCGCGATCCTGTGCCCAATGTCAAGGTCAAATTACTTTGAATTTTTATGTTAAAGTTTTTTCGTGTACTATATCTCTGCAACTGCTTCACCCAATACCTTGATACTTCACATGGGTGTTTATCATCATTTTCGCACCTGCTTGCGGAAGGAAGCGCGATCCTGTGCCCTATGTCAAGTTCAAATTACTTTGAATTTTTTTGTTAAAGTTTTTTCGTGTACTATATCTCTGCAACTGCTTCACCCAATACATGTACCTTGATACTTCACATGGGTGTTTATCATCATTGTCACACCTGCTTGCGGAAAGCGCTATATCGTCGGCATTTTGGCATACGTCCGTCCGTTCGTCCGTGTGTCCGGTTAAAGTTTTTTGGTTAAAGTTTTTCCATCTACTATATCTATTTTTTTAGTGTCCATGCCTCGCCCCAAGGCGCGACATGCAGGCCACGGCCATCTAGTCTACAAAAAGTGGGTATAATTATGTTATCCAAGTGTCTATGCTTGGAAAAAACCTGGCCTTCGTGGCTTTGCCTCGTTTCTTGTTGTCTAGTAGCATAAGGTCGTAAGTGCTATATACAGACTATTCACCTGTGCATGTGCTAGCATGTGCAACTGACCACTGACCACTTACAGGTAATTTATACAGGTAAATGAT
Source organism: Conchocele bisecta (assembly GCA_029237695.1). Taxonomy (NCBI): domain Eukaryota; kingdom Metazoa; phylum Mollusca; class Bivalvia; order Lucinida; family Thyasiridae; genus Conchocele; species Conchocele bisecta. The sequence continues at coordinate 78,563,414 of CM055276.1, forward strand.
TAAATTACATTTCCGTAAACTGTGTTGAAAATATTGTGGCAATATGTGGACCTGTATATATATGATATGTAGATAAATATAGGGCTATTAAAAAACATTCTGGGCTCCAGTAGGGAGCATTATTCTTTTATTTTTTTTAAATTTAATTTTTTTTTTCCATTTTTTTTTTTACATTCTTTTTCAATTTTTTACCTGACCACTAACTTATTACAGGTAATTTATACAGGTACATTATTACATTTCCGTAACTATTAACAAAAATTCTGGGCTCCAGTAGCGAGCATTATTATTTTAATTTTTTTTGTATATTACATTTCCGTAAACTGTGTTGAAAATATTGTGGCATTATGTGGACCTGTGCAGATCTATGTAGACAAATATAGGACTATTAAAAAAAATTCTGGGCTCCAGTAGCAAGCATTATTATTTTTAATTTTTAAAAAAAAAAATTTTTTTTCAAATTCTTTTTCAATTTCTGTCTAGTAGCATAAGGTCGTAAGTGCTATATACAGACTATTATCATATAATAAAACAATGATTGACTAGTGAGCCATAGAATATAATCTGATATTCTATGGCTCACTAGTCAATAATTGTATAATATGTTCGGGCCAGTGAAAATTGCTTTCGGGCCCAGGCTCGAGGTCAAGGCGGGACAAGGCGAGGCATCTGATTCCGCGGAATTCTTGTTTACTTATCTCCCTTTGTTGTTTCGTGCTCTCATTTTGTATCCAGAGCATAACTCGAACACCCTTTGGAATATTTTTATGCCCCACCACGATAGTGGAGGGGGCATTTAGTGTTACCCTCGTCCGTCCGTCCGTCCGTCCGTCCGTCCGTCCGCACACACGAATGGGTACTTGTTGTAAGCGTATGGAGATCTTATTGGGTAGGGTTAGGATAGTGTTGGGTACTCTTGTTGGGTATTTTTGTACAGTAAAAACCCAACAAGTATTCATTCGTAGGAACGTGCGTCCTGTGCTCCCGTCCGTCCGTCCGTCCGTCCGTCACAAAACTTTAATACTCGGGTAAATGTCTCATAATTTCTTCATCCTTCGACCGATCTGCTTCATATTTCATATACACATTGCTCTGATGGTTCACTACTGCCCTGTGCCAAATCCACGTTCGTCCTGCCCCCACCAAGCCCAGGGTCAAGGTTATATACTTGGTGCTTCAAAAACTTTAACGCTCGGGTAAATATCTTATAATTTCTGTTTTCTTTCACGGATCAGCTTCATATTTCATATACGCATTGCTCTAATGGTCCTCTACCGCCCTGTGCCAAATCCACGTTTGTCCTGCCCCCGCCAAGCCCAGTGTCAAGGTCACATATTTGGTGCTTCAAAAACTTTAACTCTCAGGTAAAAGAAAATTTTGACTTGGAATTTGGCCTCATTTATTATCAAAATGATATGTGGGACATCCGTGTTCTATGAACACATTTTCTAGTTTATTAAACTTCACACATACATAGAAGACGACCCAAAGGTGTGTCGCACGTAAGAATGACAACTCTTGCATCGTTAATTTCTTAGTTATCTCCCTTTGTTGTTTCGTGCACTGATTTCGTGTCTGGAGCATAACTCGAACACCCTTTGGAATATTTTCATGAAACTTCACACATTCATAGACCACAACGCTAAAGGTGTGTCACACAAGAATGACAACTCTTGCATCACTAATTTTTTAGTTATCTCCCTTTGTTTTTTCCGTCACTGATTTTGTCTCCGGAGCATAACTCGAACACCCTTTTTTCAAACTACTTGTGTATCTGGGGAGGGGGATACACATGCGCTTGTCGACAAGCGTCCATTTCTAGTTACTTTGTATTACGTATGGTTGTGACTGGAGCTATTGGGATTTTGTAGACACAGGTCAGCCTACGTATCCGCGTGTTTTAACCAGGGTATGCACTGTTCCCCATTCAGTCAGTGGAACACCATCACACTACTAACAGTGGGTGGCAGGTGGGAGAATGTGATGGATAATTTAATAATCGGGGTTCATCCTTCTGGACTGGGGGTCATTTCACTAAACTGCGTACGACTAAAATGTTTGTGCAAAATGATGATAGTCTGTAAATTTCACATTCTTGTAAACAATTATTGGATTTACATTTATTGAGCATAGGCGGCATATGCAGCCTATGCTCAATAAATGTAAATCCATCAATAGGGATTTCCAGACGATCCTAAATTTGCACTTACGAATATTTTAGTCGTACAATGTTAAAGGTACCTACCCACTCAGTAGGCACAAAATTTTCTTTATATCAGAGACATCACCTGAGACATATTCTGGCAAAATAAACATTCATTCACCATTACCCCATGTATTGATTGGCATTATTATACATTTTATATCAGACAATAACTTTCCACACTGATAACCGTGTTTCCTTACAATGTTAACGGACAGTACTATTTATACTCTGTATTTAATATTTTCGATGTGCAATTATCATACTTTATAATCTGTCGAAAATATTATTTTTTCATGTGACGCATTTAATTAGTACAAATAATTAAACAATACCATGCCTCATTTGCATATGAAAATAGCCTGATACCAACGCGCGTCACTATTAGTAAAATAAATATTACTGAATGATTATATCTGTATAGCGGCCGCTCATAATGTTTAGAACTGGTGGAATAGTGACACAATTATACACTTATTTAATTCCTATAAAGAAGAGTTTATGTCTATTGAGTGGACATGTACCTTTAATGAAACGGGCCCATGGTTTGGCCCTCACATACGTCTTTGGCATTTTGTATGTGACAGTTGAATCTGGTTATACCCCTTATGTGAGTATTACGATTATGCGTAATCCTATTTTAGGGGGGGAAGAGGGGCCAAGTGGCTTTGGTGTGGTATGGATGGCACCAGGTCAGGTTATTTTAATTTCTGAATATATTTTGTCTCGATGTAAATATTCCGTTCTGATTTTGGGATTTCCCCCCCCTCCCCCCCCCCCCACAACCCCCCCCCCCCCCCCCCCACCCCCCTCCTCCCACCCCAATGCAGCAGGTTAAAACGGGATCGAACCCGTTTGCCCGGCCTTACATGTTGATAGGCCGTTAAACACCAATAAACAAACAAACCCACTACTAACAACCATGGCCCAGTTGCTCAAAGCCTCTGTTAGCTTAACAGACTGTTAAATCCTTAGCAGTCTGTTAAGCTAACAGAAGCTTTGAGCAACCGGGCCCAGTATACTTATCAGTGTGCAGGAGTGTGCTAGCCCCATTCCTCCAGTCACGGCCATATATGTGGCTGTGACAGGAGAAATGGGGCTTATAGGATATTTGTGACCAGAGTAGCTCCTGATCAAATAACACACTCCTGTAACCTGATATCTATCTATATTGCTTGTTCGAGGCATGTCGGGTGTTTTTATGGTATGGCAAACTGTGCAGATCCTGATCAGATTGGATGATCTGGTCTACTCTACTCACAAATCCTGTATAAAGCCCAATTTATCTATTCACAGCCACATATACGTATTTAGACTTTGTTTCCACCTGTATTGCCATGCCTTCTTGTGTTTTCGTTTGTTACATTTGTATGCTTGGCTTACCTGTGTAGTATATACATTTTTATATATTCACAGCCACATATAGTATTTAGACTTTGTTTCCACCTGTATTGCCATGCCTTCTTGTGTTTTCGTTTGTTACATTTGTATGCTTGGCTTACCTGTGTAGTATATAAATTTTTATATATTCACAGCCACATATAGTATTTAGACTTTGTTTCCACCTGTATTGCCATGCCTCTTGTGTTTTCGTTTGTTACATTTGTATGCTTGGCTTACCTGTGTAGTATATCAATTTTTAGCTCACCTGAGCGAAGCTCATGTGAGCTATTGTTACCGCAATGTTACCGCAATGTGTCCGTCGTCCGTCCGTCCGTGAATATTTTCAAACGTCTTCTCCTCGGTAACCATTGGGCCTATAGTCACCAAACTTCATGGTCATGGTCCTTATGTAGGGGGATTACAAAATTGTTAAAATGACATCATTACATAATCCAAGATGGCCACCGTCTAAAAATAGCACAAATTCTTCAAAAATCTTCTTCTCAAGAACCGCCAACCGGATTTCGACAAAACTTGGTAGAAATGATCGATGTACAATGCCCTTTCAAAGTTGTTAAAATGGTGACCCCGGGGTCAAAAATGGGCGTGGCCCATGGGGTCAAAAATGGGCGTGGCCCATGGGGTCAAATTGGGGTCAAATTTTATTTTTGACTGAATATGGTCATGTCTCTATCAAATCGAAGGTATCAAAGAGGTGATCGCTCGGATCGATCGGTTATGTCATCCAAGATGGCCACCAAAAGGTCGTTCTTTTATTAGAGATTTCAAAATTCTTCTTCACACGAACCGCTTGGCCCATCTTTGGCCAAACTTCACAGTTATGGTCCATGGGTGAAGCCTTTTCAGATTTGTTAAAATGGAGGTCGTCGCTAATCCAAGATGGCCGCTATCTAAAAATAGCACAAATTCTTAAAAAATGTTCTCCTGAACCGTCAGCCGGATTTTGACGAAACTTGGTAGGAATGATCGATGTACAATGCTCTTTCAAAGTTGTTAGAATGGTGACCTCGGGGTCAAAAATGGGGGTGGCCCGTGGGGTCAATTTGGGGTCTAATTTTATTTTTGACCAAATATAGTCATGTCTATATCAAATCGAAGGTATCAAAGAGGCGATCGCTCTGGTACATTTTTGTCGAAATTGGATGGTCTTGTCATCCAAGATGGCCGCCGAATGGTCAAAAGGTCATTCTTTTATTAGAGATCTCAAAATTCTTCTTCACACAAACCGCTTGGCCCATGGTGGCCAAACTTCACAGTTATGGTCCATGGGTGAAGCCTTTTCAGATTTGTTAAAACGGAGGTCGTCGCTAATCCAAGATGGCCGCCGTCTAAAAATAGCACAAATTCTTAAAACATCTTCTGAACCGCCAGCCCGATTTCGACGAAACTTGGTAGGAATGATCGATGTACAATGCTCTTTCAAAGGTGTTAAAATGGTGACCCCGGGGTCAAAAATGGGCGTAGCCCGTGGAGTCAAATTTTATTTTTGACTGAATATGCTCATGTCATATATCAAATTGAAGGTATCGATGAGGCGATTGCTCTGGTGCAATATTTGTCGGAATCAGATGATTATGTTATCGATGATGGCCGCCAAAAGGTCCATTTATTCGAGATTTTGAACGTCTTTTTCTCAGGAACCACATGGCCGATGCTGGCCAAACTTCATAGTAAGTTAAGATCCTTGGGTGAAGCATTAATCCAAGATGACCGCCATCTAAAAATAGCACAACTTTTTAAAAACACATATGAACTCAATGTCACATTCTCCTCTGGTGTTCATGGAGTCAGGTGAGCGAATTAGGGCCATCATGGCCCTCTTGTTTTATTATTTATGAAAAAGTACTTACAATTTTATTTATTGTTTAGATTTAATGTGTTTAATAGCCAAAAGTTCATCGGCAGAAAGACGTGGTTCCACGTCTTTCTGCCGACGAACTTTCGGCTATCTATAGTATGTACAAACATCTCCTACACTCACTCCCATCTTAAAGGTGGTGCAACAGATCCTGTCTACGTCACCGAGGTATTTTACGACCCAATCGATACCAGCAGTGCTCATGCTTCAGTGAATTCATACAGTGGTGTATCTGAACACTTCTATGAAGCGGCTGACGTGACCTCCCCCCCATTCTACAGTTATACAGCCAGAGATGGTGACAATAAAATGGACGCAACTTGTGGTGATATTCGACAACGAGACGACTCTGTGTACTGTGACTGTAACGAAGTACCGTTCTCTAATAATGACCGTGGTTCATTGAAGCCGTCTCGCAGCATTGTTGGATCACCTGTTATGAGTCAGTCACCAAATAGTGGTTATATCACTTCCCTGCAGGACAGTGCTTGCCAAAATGAAACCGGAAATTCACCTACAATTGTTGTCGACAAAACAGCTGATGGAAATGACAGCGAATCAAATAATGCAGATACAATTGGTTCTAGAGAGAATTTATTACATAATAAACTCTGTCACCACGGTTACCATAGTGACTCGGGGTCAACTAGTCCGTGTCCATCTAGTCGCGGTTCATTCCTGTCGATAGAGGACAGCGATGAACATCATTATCATTCGTTTGATGAGAACCACGGCAATGCGCAGTCCGTTGGCCACTTGGCCAAGTCGGCAATAAATTAGTTAACTGGGGTTGCTGTATACCGCATACTGTAATAACCCTAAATATTCGGGCACAATTTATTCCAGGAAAATTATGAATATCCAGTTTTCCGCAACAAAGAGTGTCCCAGTGTTCAGGCACAATTTATTCCCGGAAAATGTATAAATACAATGCTCCAGATAAGGCGCGTGTTGGCGTATTTTTCGCAATTATTTCAGCTGAATACACATTGAATTTCAGAAGTGGGAGTACAAAATACGCACAGCAATGTGAAAATACGCATTGAATTTCAAATTTCAAATTGAGTAGTGAAAATACTGTCATAAAGTTGAAAATTCACTTAGTTGAGCTGCAAAAAGCAAACAGTGTTTGATTTTTTTAGCTCAATTAAGTGAATGTTTCAATTTGTTATCATTTGTTCCCTATTTAGTACTGAAGAAAATCAATAATCCATTTGTAAAAGTAAAATATGCAATGATTTTGAAATCAGGGGGTATAGTACGCTTTAGACACAAAGCTTATCTGTCCGAATTATGTCCGAATATTTAGGCTTATTACACCTATTTTATAGGGGTTTCCCAAAACAAATTGTGTCCGATTATTACGTCAGTTACAGAAAAGCGTATTTACTCCCATATTATACACAAGTAAAGTGGAAATGACCGAGTTTAACGTCCCAGCAACAGCTAGGGTCATATTCAGATGAGACCCTGGTTTAACCCTTAACCCGCTACACACAACAATTGTCATCTGCTGTTGGTTTTATATCTTGCCTTATTTCTCAATAAAAACATGGTTTAACAGCACTTTAGAATCATTTCCAATGGAAATGATTCTAAAGTGCTGTCAAACCATGTTATTGGTGATAAAGATGTAAAATAGAAAATAAACAGCAGACGACAAAAAATAATATAGCGGTGTAAGGGTTAAAGTTTTGTCCGAATGACAATATGGCAATATGGTGATAATATTTTCATGCAGCAGAAGTATTGAAGGTCAATGCTCCATCATAATACTCTCGCTGATCAGGATCTACACTGTTTGCTAACATTGGGATAGAGCTCTGTAGTGTTGAAAGGGTTAACTATTTCTCACTTCCCTGTGTAGCATGTTTGTTATCATTATGTTAACCCTTACACCGCTATCTTCATTTTTTGTCGTCTGCTTTTTATTTCTATTTTCCATTTTTATCATCAAAAACATGCTTTGACAGCACTTTAGAATAATTTACAACATGCTTTGACAGCACTTCAGAATCATTTCCGTTGGAAATGATTCTGAGGTGCTGTCAAACCATGTTTTTATTGCGAAATAATGCAAGATATAAAAGCAACAGCAGACGAAAATTGTTGTGTGTAGCGGACTAAGGGTTAAATAAATTGAGTGAAAAACTGATAAATATATAGTTGTGGCATGATTGGAATGTGCAATATACATGTATATGTTATGAACTCTATCTTTAAAATTAAATATTTATTTTATCATTGATCATGTACTCGTGTGGCATCTAAATTGTATAGTATATATGCTGAGAATACGCCATTATGTGTCCTAAACATTTTCCTTCTATGCGCTCAGAAGTGTATGTCGCATCAACCATTTGAACCGTCTCATCAAGACAGTTCAAATGAGTGGTCACAACATATATTTTCATTGAGAAATAACAAAAATAAAAATAAAATATTTCATAAATTTTGTGGGTGGCAGGTGGGAGCCTGTGATTGGTAATTTAACGAATTACAATTGGAGACCTGGTTTGGCCCTCACATACGTCTTTGGCATTTTGTATGTGACAGTTGAATCTGGTTATACCCCTTATGTGAGTATTACAATTATTCATAATCCTTTTTTAGGGGCCAAGTGACTTTGGTGTGGTACGGACCTGGCACCAGGTCGGGTTATAATTTCAGGGCTGAATATATTTTTTCTCGATGTAAAGTTTTTATTTTGCGATTTTCTCCCCAATGCAGCAGGTTAAAACTGGATCGAACCCATTTGCCCGGCCTTACATGACCTTAGCTGTTGATAGGCCGTTAAACACCAATAAACAAACAAACATTCATGAATTTCATACCCGTAAAGGTTTATTCCGAATGGAATGGGTTGAGCCATTTTTTTGCCCGGCCTTACATGACCTTAGTATAGCTGTTGATAGGCCGTTAAACACCAATAAACAAGCATTCATGAATTTCATACCTGTAAGGTTTATTCCGAATGGAATGGGTTAAGCCATTTGCATACATGGTATGACAAGGCGGTGTAGTTTTTGTTTACCCCATTGGCGAAAAGCGGGACATAGTGGTTACAAGCCAGTCCATCCGGCTGTGACATTTTACTAACTGTTCATGAACCTAATATTTCTGATTATCTTGAAACGTCATGTATTTTTTTATCGTTACCCATATTTTCATTCTATAGCCCACACATTTTTAGAGCTATGGATATGGTCAAATGAGATTGAAACTTGCAGTAAATGTTTTGATTTGGGTTTGTTGTGTCTGTGCATCTACCGTTGTATAAACAAGCCCTACACATTGCTTTATTGTCGAAACAAAATGGTTTTGCTGTGTTTATATCTATAGCCATAAGATTTGGCCGTAAAATTTGGGCAGGTCTCGTAAAACGGATAGTAGTTAAATTTATAGTATTACACCTGCACACTTAAAAGCTATGCGGGTATACAGAACATTTATGCATCCAAAATTAAGTCCATTGGTATATTAATGCACACTTTTCATCATGTCATTTACAGGAACTTACTTGACTTGTGAAATTCTATATTTGCACAAATATTACCATGCTGTAGCTGATACATCTTTTGAAATAGAATAGAACATACATACCAGTTTACAACACAATGTATTATGTGCCGTGTAGTATTATATACTTTATGTAGTCATGTCTTAATGGTGAATATCACCTGGGTCAAGTGATCTAGTTTAGTAAGGGTGCCTGGCTCAATATCAGTAGCCTATTTCATTAAAATTGCAAAGCATACTTATCTTGACAAGTATACTTTGAGGGAGAAATTTTCAATTTAAGGATAAATTTATTAATATTTATTATACTGAATTTATTACATTATCACAGCCGTTTTGGCTGTGATAATGTAATAAATTCAGTATAATAATTCTACATACCTAATAATTCTGCATAATTCTGTGTCATCAAATATATGCAGTCGTTAGTTCTATATGAAATAATGCATTTCGGGAAAAATAAATGAGTATTCGCTCAAAGTATACTTAGCTAGATAAGTATACTTTGCAATTTTGGTGAAATCGGCTACTGGACACTGTCTTTGAGTGCTAAAAGTTTTTATTGCAATTTTAGTGTTGAATTTACAGTGCTTATCCATGCAGGTACATTCCTATCTGTTTCACAGGCTTTCGGCGTGTTTCGGCTTTCACCGGTATAACTCTATATATATATATATGAACAAGGCTTCTAACTTTGGTGGGACACGACCTCGCATTATAACAAAATAAAATGTTTAAAATGGTAATTTTCTATTCTATTCTATGGCTGTGATAATGTAATAAATTCAGTATAATAAAAAATGTTCAAAGCAAATGTGGAATATAATTACGCATTGCTATGAATTTTTTTGTAAATTTTCGACATCATTTACAGAAAATATCACTGACAAATATAATTGAAAATCGCACATCTTCTCGGGGTACAAAATCACATGGCCCGTCTCATATGGGCCTGGCTGTGGAATTATCTCCCTTTTCACATCGCCATTTTTTTGTTGTTGACAATATTGATTTTTAAAATCACTCGTATTTTCTGTAAATGACATGGAAATATTTAAAACGATAATACAGATCAATTCTAAATGATTTCTGAATTATTTCCGAGTTTTATATCAATTTTTGATGTCATTTATTGAAAATATTGCACTGTTTTCGAAACCAATATTGGCGAAAAGCTGTGTTGCGTTAAGGGAACTAATACTAGAACCAAACTCATATTGTCATATGGTTTGGTTTGTTTTCATTGTCAGATTGCTGGTACTCTTGTCCTTTATACAGGGCCCACATTCTGACAAAAATCTGGGCCCATGATTATAAAACTTCTGGGGGCCGTTTCAATAAACTTTGTACGACTAAAATGTTCGTAAGTGCAAAATTACGATAGTCTGTAAATTTCATATTCACAATGTTTTCTTGTAAACAATTATTGGATTTACATTTATTGAACATAGGCTGCATATGCAGCCTGTGCTCAATAAATGGGCCGCGCCATACGAAAACCGGGCTTAATGACAACGTCATGAAAAGCGGTAAACGACGTCGGAAAAACGACGTTTCAAATTGTCTAGCGTCGCCGTAAAAGTTCACAGTTTGCCCTCCCATTTACGTTTACTGGTGTCAGTTAACATTAAGTGTGAACATAAATCGGAAAATGATAACTTACTGAAACTTTCACTAATATGAGACGCGATACCTTGTACCTCGGTACACATATTATGACGTCATGACTTGACGTCACGTACTTGTGACGTCATTGAACGTGAATACATGTTTGACGTTATGGCCATGGTGTCGTGACAACATATTATAGTAAGGATACTTGCACGAGTTCCTCGCAGCATCAATGACTTCAGGCTTCAGGCGCTGTACATTGTCGCCTAACTGTCGTTCTTTGACATTTTTACTCTTTTTCGTCGGTTGTCCTTATGAATTCAAAATGGTGAACACATAATTTAACTGGCTACATATCAGCGAAGTCTTCGCTTACACTGCACTTTGATTCCTAAATAATCTTAAATATGAACAACCTAGTGTATGCCAACGATATTACCATATACATGTATTATCTTGGTAAATTGAGACTTTTGAACAATTATATCCAGTACTTAGCGAATGATATGCCATTTAATGCCACTCATTTTATCATAAATGGCGGTAGACACGCAGCTATATAATGACATAAATATCCGGGGTTTGTATTGAATTTAAAATAAATGCATCAACATATTAATTGGAAATGTGATGTTCATAAACTTGCTTTTGTAGTCGAAAGTGCTTGTGTAGTATCAAATCATCAGTTTATCACTTGACTGCATAATAATGTATATCAGACGATGGTAATGCGATCGTCAAGAAAGACACACGGCGACAATTATAAGGTATCACGCTACCAAATCTGCCCGGTATCGTGTTTTGTCACAAAGTTATTGTTATAAGCGGCCTACTGCCTACTTTAAAATATGTCGTCACATACGAAATGTTAAATGATGTAGCTATTATTCCCCAAAATTATTTCAGACAGCAGCAAACAACAGGAAAACGCCTCACTCTGCCTTATTTGAAAATTATTCATACGAAATTACGTTACTTGGGCCGCAATCCAAAACATGACGTTACATTAGTAACTGCAACACGAGCCATAAACATTATCTTCATACTTTGTCTTGGCTTTATCCAAATTTGGTTGACATGCGATAAAAGATGACAAATCTATAGGACTTGTCCGGATCAACACCCCTTGTATACGCCGTTGATAAAAACGTCGTAATTTCGACGTCATTGATCTAAAACGTCATATAAGTTTTTACCACGCGTCATAAAACTACTTCTAAAATGAAACATAATTGGGATACATTGATAATTTTGGCGGCATATGGCTTTTAAAAGAAATACAATTCAGAAAACGCGAAAAAGTAAAAACTGAAAATATTGTCATTAAGCCCGGTTTTCGCACGGTGCGGCTCATATATTTTTGGCGTTCGTAGTTGTGCAAAAAGTACACACAAGATAATGTTGACTTTGCCCAAGGTTACGTGTCGTTTGTCAATTATTCACTAATAGTATAAAATTATACATACACTACTTAAAATCAACCTACATGGCAGGCCTATTCGTTTACTACTCCATTACGCTTAAACGTTCTTATTGACGTTGAAGTCGCCCGTTAATGTTAACGTCGTAATTGCGACGTCATTGAGCTAAAACGTCGTTTGCGCTTCTACCACGTGTTACAAAAATACATGTAACATGAAAAATAATTGAGATACATTGATATTTGTTGTGGTATATGACTTTTAAAAGATGCGCTATTCAGAATATGCAAATAAGTGAAAAATGAAATTTGTGTCATTAAGCCCGGTTTTCGCATGACGCGGCCCAAATGTAAATCCATCAATTGAAATTTACAGACGATCCTAAATTTGCACTTACGAACATTTTAATCGTACAAAGTTTAGTGAAGCTGCCCCCAGTTTCACAGTGTTCATACTCAAAATCATGAAGGATGATTTATGGAGTCTGAGCACCTAATTATCTTGAGCATATACTCGAGAATGTGTTAAAAAAGTGTCCATGCTTACGTCATCATGTTTGACAGATATTATGATATTATGAGTAATGCTGTGACAAAACATATCATTTTAACATGTGTAACAGTTTAGCAGCTCTTGTTACTGCAATTTGGTTTGCGATACAGATCCGTTATGTATGAAGCAATCAATAGTGATTATTATATGACTGAAAATTTCAACCAATGAGATTGTCCAATTTCGGGTCACATGATTGTTGAAATATATGATATTCACCTGGATATCAGTGTCGGACTCGACTCAAGAGTTTGAGAATGATATTCGAAATGTGATATTCACATTTCGAATAACACTCTCAGACTCTTCTCGTACAACAAGACGAGTCGGAGACTGATATTCAGGTATAGCAGCATGCGCGTGTCACTGATCACGCAACCAAAGCATGAGACAAATCGTGCGTTGTTGTATCATATACGTTCTGTAATATGGCTCATATAATACAATAATTATTGTCTTTTGAGTCGGTGTATACAAGATTTACGGACCTTCGAAACGTCATATATGACTTTCCTCAGGTCCATAAATATCGTGTACATCCCCTCAAAAGACAATAATTGTATATTGTTATTACACAACTCCCTATATTAGTTGATATTACATAGTTATGACTATTTACCTGGACTTCACGTGTCTGGGAAATAGTTTCATGTGCCTTGGCAATAATGCCGCATTCCTGGGCAATAGTTCCACGTGAACGTGGAAGTCAAAACTATTTTTGCCACAGAAAATCATGACGTGATGGTTTGTCTAATAATACGTCGTCAAATTCTACACAATTGATATTGGTCCGTTGATGTGGCAGCTCCACACCACAAAATTGTGTTCATTGTATGACATACAGTATATTACAGGTCAAGTTATTTCATGGTTATTCGGGGAACCGAGGCACTATTGCCCTCGGCCTTCTTAAGTCCGCCTTATTGTTATTTTGACATTACATCATTGATTTGGATGTGCAATTTCATAAAAAAGAATGCATGATCTGAGTATTTGTGTGCGTTTTGGAAACTATGAAAAATAGGATTTAAATTCATTTTAATAACTTTGATGTAGAATTGGGTTGAAATATAAGGAATACACAACATTTTTGGAAATTTACAATGCTGGCTGGTGAATGGAAGGGAATCTGGTTATACCCATTATAAAAGTAATAAGATTAGTGGGGTTAAGGGGCTCTGGTGCGGTGAGGACCTGACTCCATGTTCGGTTATTCTAATTTCAGGGCTGAATATTTTTTTTTTTTCCCTGTAAATATTCAGTTCTGTGTTTCGGATTTCCCGTCATAAACAGTAACATATGGGATTCGACCCCATTAACCCGGCATAAATTGACCATAGCTGTTGACAGGCCATTAAATGCCATTAAATCAAATCCATTCATACAACATATAGATGACCCCATCCATAAACCCCACTCTGGTGATGCTGATGGGAATATACAAGTATATGTGGTCAAAAATAAAATTATGCTATTTTTTTAAATTTTGTATAATAGTATTAAGTTTCATTTTCATTTCTCGTAATGTCTGTTTTATATTATTACAAGTTAAATACTCATTAAATGTATATTAAAGGCATCATGTATCAGATGATGTCTCCGATATTCAGTATATCGTGGGGATGGTTTGTTTGATAGTCTAGTCAGTAGAATGGACTTCAATACCAACGGTCGTGAGTTCAATCCTAGCCATAGTCATAACGATACTTTCATAGTTTTTTCGTCTCACTGGGGGCCGTTTCACTAAACTTTGTACGACTAAAATGTTCGTAAGTGCAAATTTAGGATCGTCTGGAAATTTCAATTTAGCCTATGCTCAATAACTGTAAATCAATTAATTGTGTACAAGAAAACGTTAATGTGAAATTTACAGACTATCATAGTTTTGCACTTACAAACATTTTAGTCGTACGACGTTTAGTGAAAGGGCCCCCTGGTGTATCAGTCAGATGAGAATTGGAACTGAGGCCTATCTCTATATGAACTGTATTAGTTGGCTCTCAGTACGTCTTTGGCGTTCTTGTATGTGAGAGTTGAATCCCTTATATGAGTAATATGATTATTCCTAATCCTATTACTTTTAGGGGAAAGGGACCCAGTGACTTTCGTGTGGTATGGACCTGTAGCCTATTTCACCAAAATTGCTAAGCATACTTACTTATCTAGCTGAGTCTACTTTGAGGGATTAATCATTTATTTTTACTGAAATGCTTTATTTTATATAGAACTGACGACTGCATATATTTGATGATTAAAAGTATGCAGAATTATTATACTGAATTTATTACATTATCACAGCCAAAGTGGCTGTGATACTGTAATAAATTCAGCATAATAAAAAATAATAAATTTATCCTTAAATTGAAAATTTCTCCCTCAAAGTATACTTAGCAAGATAAGTATACTTTGCAATTTTGGTGAACTAGGTTACTGGCACCATGTCAGGTCTATAATTCTAATTTCAGGACCGACTATTATTTTTTTTAAATGTAAATATTCCGTTCTGCTTTTGGGATTTTCCCCCCAATGCAGCATGTTAAATATGGGATCGAACCCGTTGGCCCCGCCTTAAAACACGAATACAGCAAATCAAATTTACAGCCTCAAGTGGGTGGTTGGTCGGGCGAATGCGATGGTGTAAATTAATGGTAGGGGTTCCTCCTTATAGGAATCACGATTTGCCTGGTTTGGCAATCTTTTTTTCTTTGGCTCTTTTGTTATCTGGGAGTTGAATTGGGTTATTGTCCATTATAAAAGTAGTAAGATTATTACTGACCCTACTGCTTTTGGGAGGGGCCCAAGTGATTCTGGTGTGGCAAGGACCTGACATCAGATCAAGATTATTCTGATTTCAGGGCTGAAATATATTTTTTTATTGTAAATATTCAGTTCTGATTTTGGGATTTTCCCCCCATTTGTACATGTCCTTGGACATGTACTTGTACGGGTAATATATGGGATTTAGTGCTAAACCCTTAAAGCCTTAAATGACCTTAGCTGTTTATAGGCCATTAAACCCCAAAAACAAACAAACAGCCTCAATGGTATTGAACAACGAGCATGTATTTACAATGCTGTTGTTTATTGACAATGTTGGCATGTATTTACAATGCTGTTGTGTATTGACAATGTTGGCATGTATTTACAATGCTGTTGTGTATTGACAATGTTGGCATGTATTTACAATGCTGCTACACATAATTGTCATGCTATAGATACATTATTTACTTGTATGTTCATATTTATTTTTTGCTTCCATGTACTGTTAACATTCTCATTAAGAAGATAATAAAACATATTTCATTTATTGAAATGTTTTTGTCTTGTACCTCCCTGGGCGGTTGGTTGAGAGTATACGAAGGGTACATTTAACTCTTAGACCGCTACTCACAATAATTGTCGTCTGCTGTTGCTTTTATATTTTGCCTTATTTCTCAAAAAAAACATGGTTTGACAGCACTTCAGAATCATTTCCAATGGAAATGATTCTGCAGTGCTGTCAAACCATGTTGTAAATTATTCTAAAGTGCTGTCAAACAATGTTTTTGATGATAAAAATAGAAAATATAAAATAAACAGCAGACGACAAAAAAACAACAAAATAGCGGTCTAAGGGTTAACAATGGGCATCCTCAATATTACTTTAGTGACCGACTTACCCATAGCATAGACACTGATCAGACTGCTCAGATGCGCAGGCTGATCTGGGTCTATGTCCGTTGCATTTGTTGTATCGTCCCTTTTCACTGACGGGGGTCAATTTATACCGTTATTTCCTATGCCCCCTGGAAGCTATTTATCACACCGGTTTTTGGTCACAGCTCATATCTACTGCTCGCATATTGTATTATTATCAGCGGTCATCACATTTACGAATGACAATATAATTATAATCACCCGTGCTGTTATGGGTATTAGATTTGAAAATTGGTGAACAACCATGCATATATCTATATATCGTGTAATGATGTAAACTTGTTATTTATTATTTAAGGCTCAAGAGATACATGTGTGCGAAATTTGGACTATGTCCAAAAGAATGACACTGGATGGACAGCTATCAATGTGAGGAAGCTATTGATGAAGTTTGGTACTGATCTGTTTGTTCGTTTGTTTATTGGTGTTTAACGGCTATTAAAGGTCATTTAATGATCCGACTAACAGATCAAGAGATATGTGAAATATGGCTGCGTCCAAACAAAATTTACGTCCCAAATTGTTGAAGACGACGCCAACGAAGACGCCGGAATCATGACCAATATGTCTCACTTTCCACTATCGTGAGTGAGACAAAAAGGGACCTAATGCTATTTGTAACATTTACACTTGTTTACGTTGCATCCTTAGACGGACTTCACTCAGCAACATACGACATCTTCCACCAATGAAATTCTATCAATGCCCGATTATGTACAAAGATAATACCAGGCTAGTGTTCTTTGATATCCAGTTTATCAGGCAAGGTTACGTAGAAATTTCGATGCTTGCCAAGGAATTCCTATCTTTTTCAAGCCGAGCCTGACAAATTTGATAACAGACACTCGGCTGGTATTCTATTTACATTATTTTACATTTACATACAACTGTTCCACGTTTTGCTGCCGATAAACTTTTGGCCATTAAACACATTAAATCCTAAAAACATTTAAATGTAAGTATGTTTTAATCAATAACAAAAAAGTCACCCTCCCCAAAAACAAATATTTCACGAAATTCTGTCACTGCCTCCATTCAGTAAACGTCATGTGACGCCGTT
Source organism: Conchocele bisecta (assembly GCA_029237695.1). Taxonomy (NCBI): domain Eukaryota; kingdom Metazoa; phylum Mollusca; class Bivalvia; order Lucinida; family Thyasiridae; genus Conchocele; species Conchocele bisecta. The sequence continues at coordinate 78,580,738 of CM055276.1, forward strand.
CGCCCAATGAAACTTTGGTTTTCAATTCGCTGTAACCCGGATGTTTGTATCAGGTCAATGCATGTACAACATTACGTAATCAGTCAGTCCGTATTCCGCCAATACAAACCTTGTTACATACCTGATAAAGTATTTGATCATCAATCACTGTGTAGCGAGTTATCTGATAAATTCCCATTCCAGTCTGGCAATAAAACTTAGGGGATGGCTCTTCAAACATGAAACATTTAAAGAAACACTCACAGATCATGCTTTATTATTTGAAATATACATGTCAAAAAGTTGTAACACATGCAATTAACCGGATAACCGGATAGACAATTGAAAAACAATATTATTTTCGATAATATTAAATTAAAGGAAAATTTAAGAATGAGCCTTTTTATTTCGTGAAATTTGGTCAAATATTTATTTTATTGCGAAAAAACAATTTCCCCATGTTAAATCCCCACAGACATCTTCACGGAGTGAAGATGTCTGGGGATTTAACATGGGGAAATTTTTTTGAATTTTAGAAATACTGGACTGATTTTTCAAATTTAACTTGTTTTCCTTGTTAGATCATATCCAAGCTATCTAGTCAGGTTTCGGAGTCAATTTCCAAAAATTTTTGTTTTTTGACTCCTCCCACACTTCCTTACCACTTTTTCCCCAATCATTATACATGTTAAATTCCCATAGACAAATCAATTTTTCGTAATAAAATCAATATTTGACCGAATTTCACGAAATAAAAAGAAGGCTCATTCTTAAATTTGACTTTAATTTAATATTATCGAACAAAATATTGTTTTTGCATTGTTTATATAGCCGTAAAATTTGGGCAGGTTTCGTGAAACAGACTATAGATAGATATAAGGTACTCTAAAATTAATATAGAAGACGTAAAAAGTGTAAAGCAAAATTGTCATCTTGTCATAACCTTGGTTTAGGGCAGCATAATAGTGCTACTGAGTGAAAATATTGTTTATTTATTTATAAATGGTGTTTAACGGCCTGTCAACAGCTACGGTCATTTTAGACCGGGTTAATAGGTTTGTTTGTGGGGTTAAACGGCCTATCAACAGCTAAGATCATTTAAGGTGGGGTCAATGGTTTTAGTACTAAATCCCATATATTACCTGTACAAGTACATGTACATGTTAGTACATGTACAAATGGGGGGAAAATCCCAAAATCAGAACTGAATATTTACAATAAACCAGATGGCCGCGGCCTGCATGTCAAGCCCGCCGAGGCATTTGATGGTATTTTTAAAAACTTTTAACGCAGATTTCGGACGCACAGACGGATGCACGGACATCATTGTGATCACTGTCTCGCTTTCCGCAAGCTCGACAAAAACTATATATTCAGCCCTGAAATCAGAATAATCCTGATCTGGTGCCAGGTCCTTGCCACACCAGAATCACTTGGCCCCCTCCTAAAAGCAGCAGAATCAGTATTAATCTTACTACTTTTATAATGGGCAATAACCCAATTCAACTCCCAGGTAACAAAAGCACCAAAGATAAAAAACTTAACTGAGGGCCAAAGCCGTCACGTTCGCCCGACATACCACCCACTCGGGTTAATAGGGTCGAATCCTGTGTTTCACCTGTACAGATGGTGTCCTGTAGCCTATTTCACCAACATTGCAAAGTATAATACTTTTCTAGCAAAGTATACTTTGAGGGATAAATTTTCAATTTTCGGATAAATTTTTTAATTTTTATTATACTGAATTTATTACATTATCACCTTTTTGGCTGTGATAATGTAATAAATTCAGTATAATAATTCTGCATACTTTTAATCATCAAATATATGCAGTCGTATATTTCACGAAAAATAAATGATTACTATCTCAAAGTATACTTTGGTAGAAAAGCAAGTATACTTTGAGGGATAAATTTTCAATTTTAGGATAAATTTATTAATTTTTATTATACTGTTTGTTTGTTTGTTTGTTTGTTTATTAGTGTTTAACGGCCTATCAACAGCTAAGGTCATGTAAGGCCGGGCAAACGGGTTCGATCCCATTTTAACCTGCTGCATTGGGGGGGGAAATCCCAAAATCAGAACGGAATATTTACATCGAGAACAAATATATTCAGCCCTGAAATCAGAATAACCACACCTGGTGCCAGATCCATACCACACCAAGTCACTTGGCCCCTTCCCCTAAATTAGGATTACGAATAATCGTAATACTCACATAACATAAGGGGTATAACCAGATTCAACTGTCACATACAAAATGCCAAAGACGTATGTGAAGGCCAAACCAGGTCTCCAGTCGGGATTCCGGTAAGGGTGAACCCCGATCGTTAAATTACCCATCGCGTAATCAATTCAGTATACTAATTCTGCCTACTTTTAATCACCAACTATATGCTAGTCGTTAGTTCTATATGAAATAATGCATTTCGGGAAAAATAAATGATTACTAGCTCAAAGTATACTTAGCTAGATAAGTATGCTTAGCAATTTTGGTGAAATCGGCTACTGAGTCACTTAACCTCACTCTCTAAAAGTAATAGGATTAGTACCACATTAACCCTAAATATTCAGACGCAATTTGCTTTACCCCTGTTAAATAGGGGTTTCCCAAAACAAATTATAACTAGAAATTTGGCCTGTCGGCACATGAATACCACCACTGGCAGCCAAAGAAAACGAGGCATTTTTTATTATAAGCCATTTAGCCGAGCGTTAAGGTTTCAAACGCATCAAGTCTGTGACCTTGACCCTGGGCATAGTGTGATAATCCATGCATCGGTTTAGAAGATATAGAGCGGAAGGGAATTTCAATAGATTTGACCTTTGACCTTCAACTGTGACCTTGGACGTAGGTGCGTGGTTATTGATCACGACACACCTTCTCATCATGAGAAACATTTGTGCCAAGCCATTTGATAATCCATGCATGGGTGTAGAAGATATAAGAGCGGAAGGGAATTTCCAACAGACTGACAGACCGACAGACCGACAGACAAGCCGACTCCTATATACCCCCACAAACTTTGTTTGTGGGGGTATAATAAAATACATTGATAGTGATTAGACCACTACTGCCATACTAACCCTAACTATTGGTACGCTCACTGTTGTGGGGAAACCATATATTTTATATGTTTCCCCAAATAAATCGTGTCCGAATATTTAGGTTTATTACAGTATCACAGTACTTCTTGATGATTAAAAACTTATATAGCATATTTCGGACCAAGGCATGGACACACAGGGGCAGATCTGGAGGGGGGTTGCAAAGCCACGGAGCTTACATAGATACACTACCGCCTGCGATTCTCTTACCAAGAATTGCAATCCAGCGGTCCTTGAATTGCAATTCGTCCCCTCCGAAATTGCAGTCTAATTGCGGTCCAATCACGGTCCCGTTTTTGCGGTCATTCTTTCGCAATACCGTTTGTGCGGTCATTCTTTCGCGGTCCAGTTTGTGCGGTCATTCTTTCGTGATACCGTTTGTGCGCTCATTCTTTCGCTATTTGCGGTAAAAACTTAGCGTTACGCGTATATATACACCTAATTCTACTATTTATGTATATTTTATTGGATTTTAAATGGCTAAATACAGGTAGGAAAATATATATTTTCGTTAGAAAAAATCAACTATTTCGATTTTATTGCCGCATTGGTCTGACAAGCAGAGCGGTCCGCTGGTTTGACCGCAGAGTGCAGCATAAAGCGGTCATTCTTTCGCAGTTTAAAGAAAAAAAGGAGCGTAAACTGCAATTAAAAGCGGAGCGCAGCACTAACTGCGCTGTAAGTATTGCAATTCCGCAACCAACTCTTTGGACCGCAGTCACATGATTGCAGTCCGATTGCGGTCCAATTGCAATTAATGGGAACGCGAATTGCAATCGTGCGCTCCAGGAATTGCAATTTGCCTGGTAAGAGAATCGCAGGCCACTCTGTATCAGTTTACCACCAGTCGGAGTCTGAATTTAAATGCCGTAAAACACAGGAAAATGCATTTCGAAGAGCTAAAAAATAGGACAACCCCTAGTTGTGAACAGTAACTCTTGCAATTATTCCCACACAGTCCGTAGCCCTCCACCCCCCCCCCCCCCTCCCCAAATGCTGGATCCGCCCCTGACACACTCGCTGATACCGGGACGTCATTGTGATCATTATGTTGCACTCAATGCATGCAGGTTAGACAAAAATCATCTATCAATATTGAAGTAAAAAATAAGGTATTTAAAAAACAAGTAAACTTCAAAAGAATTCATGAACTAGACATGTTTGACATACATGATTGTAAGAAATGGCTGTTTCAACAACCTTGTGAAGGTGAAAAAGGTTAAGGTCACTTTAATGGTCACATGAGCATATGTCCACATGTATGAAGTGTGTGAATGTTAACCCTTAGACTGCTATCTTAAATTTTTGTTGTCTGCTGTTTATTTTCTATTTTCCATTTTATCATGAAAAACATGCTTTGACAGCACTTTAGAATAATTTACAACATGCTTTGACAGCACTTCAGAATCATTTCCATTGGAAATGATTTTGAAGTGCTGTCAAACCATGTTTTTATTGAGAAATACGGCAAGATGTAAAAGCAGACGACAATTGTTGTGAGTAGCGGTCTAAGGGTTAAAGTAATCCATCCAGTGATAATCAGATATTGAAGCGATTAAGAAACTCTTAGCAACAGTGCGTGGTAATTGGGCACAGATGGAGGGACTTTCAAGAACACAGCAATATGCCTCCTTGCTATCGTATAGCAGGCTAGTTGCGAATGGTAATTCTTGCAATCTACTCCCGTAGCGTCCGTAGCCAGAGATACGATTCCATTCATAGGATTCTTCGGCAAATCAGAATAGCGAATCAGATCTGATTCGCACTTTAGCAGTTAATTGTGAAAGATGTTCTATGTTTTTGAACTGAAATGAGGTAATATTATGAAAATAACATATTCAAATCATTATGACAAAAATTTACATATATGTAGATGACCTGATTGAAGTAAATTTAAGCTAGAATCAACAAGTGACCCAGTCAGACAAATTCAACATGTAAAATTTAAGATGGGGTCCATTTTCTGTAAAGGCAAAAAATAATTTTCTAAACATTCTACAATGGTAAAACTTATTTCAGAATTATTAGTTTGTATTACTTTTATAAAACTAATATTTTTTTCAGATGGAAAATATCTCAAATATGTCACAATTAACTGCTAAAGTGCGAATCAGATCTGATTGCTATTCTGAAAGGAATCCTATGTTGGAGTCATAACTCTGGCTACGGACGGTACGGGAGTAAATTGCAAGTTACCATTCGCAACTAATAGCAGGCATAACAAGAGCCCTGCAAGTTATAAAATACACCCACGTGAGATGGGGACAGTACATGTACTTTAACTCTTTGCATGCTGGGAAATTTGTCGGCTATAAATAGTTAAAAAAACAACAGACTAAAATTCATTATATTCATTTATTTATTCCTGTAAATATCATGAATATGTCCTAAGGACTCAATTCTAATGAAATTCCAAGACATATTTACAGAGAGAAATAAAAAAAATACTTCCAAATGTGTTGGCTGTTATTTTCACCGCTAGCATGCAAAGAGTTAAAGATGAATCCATCCCCATCGGGATTAATACAATATTGGTTGTTACTGGGATTCACACCCGGGACAAAATTTGACTGAATAGCAACCACAGGCCATGATCAGTAGCCGATTTCATCAAAATTGTAAAGCATACTTTTCTAGCAAAGTATACTTTGAGGGAGTAATCATTTATTTTTCCTGAAATGCATTATTTCATATAGAACTAACTACTGCATATATTTGATGATTAAAAGTATGCAGAATTATTATACTGAATTTATTACATTATCACAGCCATTTTGGCTGTGATAATGTAATAAATTCAGTATAATAACAAGAAACGAGGCAAAGCCACGAAGGCCAGGTTTTTTCCAAGCATAGACACTTGGATAACATAATTATACCCACTTTTTGTAGACTAGATGGCCGTGGCCTGCATGTCGCGCCTTGGGGCGAGGCATGGACACTAACAAAATAGATATAGTAGATGGAAAAACTTTAACCAAAAAACTTTAACCGGACACACGGACATACGGACGGCGGACGTATGCCAAAATGCCGACATTATCGCGCTTTCCGCAAGCGGGTGCGACAATGATGATAAACACCCATGTGAAGTATCAAGGTAATGGGTGAAGCAGTTGCAGAGATATAGTACACAAAAAAACTTTAACAAATAAATTCAAAGTAATTTGACCTTGACATTGCGCACAGGGGCCGCACGGTTGGGGTTTAGAGTGAAAATATGGACGATGATAAACACCCATGTGAAGTTTCAAGGTAATGGGCGAAGCAGTTGCAGAGATATAGTACACGAAAAAACATTAACAAAAAAAAATTCAAAGTAATTTGACCTTGACATTGGGCACAGGATCGCGCTTTCCGCAAGCAGGTGCGACAATGATGATAAACACCCATGTGAAGTATCAAGGTATTGGGTGAAGCAGTTGCAGAGATATAGTACACGAAAAAACTTTAACAAAAAAATTCAAAGTAATTTGACCTTGACATTGGGCACAGGGGCCGCACGGTTGGGGGTTAGAATGAAAATATGGATGATGATAAACACCCATGTGTCGACTGCGCGGAAAAAATGGGTCAAGTTAAAAAAAAAGTAACATGTTGGATAGTGATATGTGGTGGGCACCCCTTGATTATGAAGCTGTGAAAGTTTGGTGGTCCTAGGTGGTACAGTACCAAAGAAATGGACTTAAACACAAAAACTTAACATTGAAAACGCGAAAACTTAACATTGAAAATGGCTAAGTCGATTGCGCGGAAAAAATGGGTCAAGTTAAAAATAAAGTAACATGTTGGATAGTGATATGTGGTGGGCACCCCTTGATTATGAAGCTGTGAAAGTTTGGTGGTCCTAGGTGGTACAGTAACAAAGAAATTGACTCAAACACGAAAACTTAACATTGATTGTGGACGCCGCCCACCCACCCGCCCGGCTTTCGCCAATCCAATAGCCTGGATTTTTTTTCAAAAACCTGGCTAAAAATTAATAAATTTATCCTAAAACTGAGTGAGTGAGTGAATAGGGTTTAACGTCCGCTTTTCTGACATAGAGGTACAAGCCTCAGGGAGTCTACACGCAGACGGGTCAACGGGGTCGTGTCCCGTATCCACCTGTCCGAGGGGGGTAAATCCCAACTTCAGAACTCAATATTTACAATCAAAATATATATTCAGTCCTGAAATTAGAACAACCTGATCTGGTGCCAGGCCCTCGCCACACCAGCATCATTTATCCCATCCCCTAAAAGTAATAGGATTAGCGCTAATCTTACTTTTATATATGGGGCATAGCCTGACTCAACTCTCACATACAAGAAAGCCAAAAACGTACATGAGGGCCAAATCCGGTATAGTGGGTTCCGGAAAGTATGAACCCAATCGTTAAGCCAGTTTAGTCGCCTTTTACGACAAGTAATGGCTACTGCAGCACTATTCTCAGGATCAGTTGATCCCGCCCCGGTGCCTGCACGGGGCTTATCCTAAAACTGAAAATTTCTCCCTCAAAGTATACTTTGCTAGAAAAGTATACTTTGCAATGTTGATGAAATATGCTACAGACTGTGTGTATGCAGGCTGATCTAGGGACAGTCACATGTTGGTTGCACTTTCTAAAAGTATCTTTTCTTTGACAGGGTTCCTGTCATCAACGACCATTTCCAATGCAATTCAACATTAAAGTTGCATGCCTACTCAGTAGGCACAAAATGTTCTTTATAGAAATTAAATAAGTGCATAACTGTGTCGCTATTCCACTAGTTCTAAAAATTACGAGTGCCCACTATACAGATATAATCATTTAGTAATATTTATTTACTGACAGTGACACGTGTGGTATCAGGATATTTTCATATGAAAATGAGGCATGATATGTTTTAATTATTTATACTAATTAAATGCGCCACATGAAAAATTAATATTTTCGACAGATTATAAAGTATGATCATTGCACATCAAAAAATAAATACAGAGATTAAATAGTAATGTCCGTTAACATTTTAAGGAAACACAGTTATCGCCCCTGATATCAGTGTGGAAATTTACGTCTGATATAAACTATATAATAATGCCAATTAATACGTGGGGTAATGGTGAATGAAGGTTTCTTTTGCCAGAAAATGTGTCAGATCATGTCTCTGATATAAAGAACATCCACCCAAAGTGTATGTTGTTACCACTCAGTTGAACCGTCTCCCCGAGACGGTTCAACTGAGTGTTAACAACATACACTTTTGTTTGTGTGCCTACTGAGTGGGCATGCACCTTTATTATGGCAACTAATATGAAAATCTTGTTGACTGGTTGATTGGACAATTAGAGAAAAAAACAATATTAATAATCAATACAAAATAATCAATATAAAATTTAAAATTGAACAATTTTAATATGATTTTCTAGCAAAAAGATAATTAAGATAATCATTGCAACATGCACTAATATTTAACAGTTTAACCCTTAGACCGCTATCTTATTTTTGTTGTCGTCTGCTGTTTATTTTCTATTTTCCATTTTTATCATCAAAAACTTGCTTTGACAGCACTTTAGAATAAATTACATGGTTTGACAGCACTGGAAATGATTCTGAAGTGCTGTCAAACCATGTTTTTATTGAGAAATAACATATAAAAGCAACAGCAGATGACAATTGTCATGAGTAGCGGCCTAAGGGTTAAAAACAAATTATTCTTGTCCACTGTTGTTCAATTTTGTCTTTAATAATAACAAACAATTTTTTTATTGCAAGCACTGAAAATCATCTCAATCCAGGACAGTTCTCATTCACTGCCCAAAAACAGTTTCACAGAGAAGATGGAAAATAATAATTGTTTGTTTGTTGGTGTTTAACGGCCTATCAACAGGTAATGTAATTTAAGGCCGTGCCAACAATAAACAGCAGATGACAAACAAAATTAAATTCTGCAGTGTAAGAGTTAAAGGGGGAAAATCCCAAACTCGGAACGGAGTATTTACATCGAGAACAAATATATTCAGCCCCGAAATTAGAATAACTTGACTTGTTGCCAGGTCCATAACACACCAAGTCACTTGGCCCCTTCCCCTAGACATAATTCCGACTGGAGACCTGTAGCCTATTTCATCAACATTGCAAAGTATACTTTAGTAGCAAAGTATACTTTGAGGGAGAAATTTTCAATTTTATGATAAATTTATTAATTTTTATTATACTGAATTTATTACATTATCACAGCCAATTTGGCTGTGATAATGTAATAAATTAATTCTGCATACTTTTAATCATCAAATATATGCATTTGTTAGTTCTATATGAAATAATGCATTTCAGGAAAAATAATGATTACTCCCTCAAAGTATACTTTGCTAGTAAAGTATACTTTGCAATGTTGATGAAATAGGCCCCTGGTTTGGCCCTCACATATTATGTGAGGGCCAAACCAGGTCTCCAGTCGGAATTCCGGTAAAGATGAATCCCGATCGTTAAGTTACCCATCAGATGCTCCCACCTGCCACCCACCCAATGGAAATGTAAGGCTTATTGCCAGTCATAGCTGTGGTCATACTGAACGAACATCTGGGTAGAGCCAGTGTCTCCAACAGTAGTGAGAAAATAGTAAACAGGCACCACACCAGTAAAATAATCTGAATATCATTGGTTGAAAACATCACATTGAAGACATTAACAAATGTTGTCAGTGTGATGACGTAACATACATAAGTCTGCATTTCTTGCAACAAAAATACTATAAAAGTACATTTATTGGTATAAAACTTTAGCTGATATATATAATACCATGCTTGTGTGTTTTGTTATCAATTTTATCGGACTTGGCCTGGAAATGGTAGTTGTCCCTACATATTTCCTACCCTTGCCTCATAAACTAGCTAACAAAAAACACTAAACTGGTAATATTTATGTACCAAGAATAAATATCTATAAACAACAAAACAAAACAAGGGCATCGTTATCACTAAGCTAATCCCCTCGCTGGCAGCCTTGATAATAAACAAAAAAACGTTTAACATTTTTGCCTTACAAACAAGGTGCACATAAGTCCTCAGTGACCTTGACCGTGGGCAGTCACATGTGGGTCGTGTGCAAAACAAAGCACCATCCGTAGACACACATTGTGGCAAAATATAATCAAAATCGGTGAAGCGGTTAATCAGTTATTGAAAAATGAAAGGTTTTACTAACGCACATAGTTTTTAATGTACACACATACATTTGTTTGTTTATTTGTGTTTAACGGCCTATCAACATCAAAGGTCATGTAAGGCCGGGCAAATGTGTTTGATCCCATTTTAAACTGCTGCTTTGTGGGGATAATCCCAAAATCAGAACGGAATATTTACATTGAGAACAAATATATTCAGCCCTGAAATTAGAATAACCTGACCTAGTGCCAGGTCCATACCACACCAAGTCACTTGGCCCCTTCCCCTAAAATAGGATTATGAATAATCATAATACTCACATAAGGGGTATAACCAGATTCAACTGTCACATACAAAATGCCAAAGACGTATGTGAGGGCCAAACCAGGTCTCCAGTCGGAATTCCGGTAAGGATGAAAGCCGATCGTTAAATTACCCATCGCATACTCCCACCTGCCACCCATGTACACACGTACGTACATACATGGACTAATGCTATATCCCCTCTTGCCTATTGGCAAGAGGATAACAAGCGCAACCACATAAGACAGAAAGAAAGACAGATATTTTAAAATGAGATGTCAGTAAATAGGACTGGTAAAGAATGTACAGTGGAACATCTCTAAACCAGACATGTCAGTAAATAGGACTGGTAAAGAATGTACAGTGGAACATCTCTAAACCAGACACCAAGAAAACATCTGTGATCTTATTTTCTTGAGTATCTTGGTCATTTATCTCGGGGGATATTGTCTGTTCATGATCTCATAGCACACAGCTATGGCTTTGAATGACCAAATGCCTGATATACAGTGAAACCTCTCTAAACCGGACACCCTGGGGACCTACCCTGGGGACCTCCCAGGGTGTCCGGTTTAGAGAGGTTTCACTGTACCATTAGAAACACAATCATAGGAACTCGGCTTGCTGTGGCATTATTTAGTCTTGCTATATAAACTACAGTGAAACCTCTCTGGGAGGTCGCCATGGTGTCCGGCTTAGAGAGGTTTCACTGTAAATCATGCAGTTGACCAGTCTGAACCACAGCTGTGTGCTGTGCGATCACGAACAGACATTTTCATCCGAGATAAATGAACAAGAAACTCATCAAAAATAAGATCACATGTGTTTTCTTGGTGTCCGGTTTAGAGAGGTTCCCACTGCACAAGGGTTCTAGCTTAGGTAGGACATAAGCTTAGATATGACATAGGCTTAGGTAGGACATAAACTTAGGTAGTAAGCTTAGGTAGAACATAAGCTTAGGTAGTAAGCTTAGGTAGGACATAAGCTTTAGGTAGGACATAAACTTAGGTAGTAAGCTTAGGTAGTAAGCTTAGGTAGAACATAAGCTTAGGTAGAACATAAGCTTAGGTAGTAAGCTTAGGTAGAACATAAGCTTAGGTAGTAAGCTTAGGTAGAACATAAGCTTAGGTAGTAAGCTTAGGTAGGACATAAGCTTAGGTAGTAAGCTTAGGTAGGACATAAGCTTCGGCAGGACATAAGCTTTAGGTAGGACGTAAGCTCGTAGCGTAGCAGATACTGTCCCTGTATTAGGTACATGCCCACTCAGTCGGCAGAACATGTTCTTTATAGGAATTATATAGGAATGTAGAACATTTTGTGCCTACTGAGTGGGCATGTACCTTTAATATCCCAATGCAGGTGGTGGGAAATTAACATTTTCATGTGATAATCATTGTTATCCTGTTGAAATACATAGAATATACTGAATATTATCATTTTAAACATGTTTTTGCAACAAGAAAAGCTTGTGTCATACCCAAGTTGGAAACCATTCTATAAATAACGAAGCAGTAATTCTAAAGCAAACACTTCTCAGCTGTCTGGCCTCTGGTTTGACAACAGACCCTAATAAGGTGGGTCTATGTACTAGAGCCTGGTGGTCTCACATGGGTCATACTGCCAAAACAAATTGTGTCCAAACACATTGTTATTGTGATACTAACCCTCAGACCGCTACACACAAAAATTTTTATATCTTGCCTTATTTCTCAATAAAAACATGGTTCGACAGCATGTTGTAAATTATTCTAAAGTGCTGTCAAAGCCACAGGTTGAAGTAACGAACCGAGGTCTATAAATACATTAAATATACCTAAAAGCATTAATAAGTGAAATGAGGGAGTAAAGACTATTTTTTTTTACTTTTTTTTCTCACTTATTACTGCTTTTAGGTATATTTAATGTATTTATAGACCTCGGTCCATTATTTCAACCTGTGGTCAAAGCATGTTTTTGATGATAAAAATGGAAAATAAACAACAGATGACAAAAAATTAAGATACCAGTGTAAGGGTTAACCAGTACAACCATGCTAACCCTAACTGTTGGGACGTTCATTATCGAAACCATATATTTTCCGGAATAAATGGTGTTTGAATATTTAGGTTGATTTGATTTATTGGTGTTTAATGGCCTATCAACAGCTACAGTCATTCAAAGCCGGGCCAGCCAGTTTGATTCTGCATGTAACCTGCTGGATTGGAGAGAAAATAACAAAATCAGAACGGAATATTTACATCGAAATATAATAATAACCCAACCTGGTGCCAAGGTCCATACCACACCAGTCACTTGGTCCCTTCCCCTAAATGTAATAGGATTAGGAATAGGGGTATATAAAATAGGGGTTTCCCAAAACAAATTGTATCCCAATACATTGTTGTTGTGATAAACTAGGTACAACCATGCCACCTATAAATACATTGTTGTTGGAAATCGTGTGCTTCCCATAATAAATTTTGTATGAATATTTGCGGTTATTACGGCATCCAAGATAACCACATCATCGGAACATATTCTACGGCTTGTCCATGGAGAAGAATTTCTTAATTGTACTTGGCTTGGTATCCTTAGTTGGCAACTTCCTCTTACTCTTATTGCATGCATTCCCATCTGGTTTTCCACGCGAGACAGCACATGTGGTGACGCCATCAAGGTCACTGTCCTCCCGAGATGTGCGAGGAAACCCAGTAGCGCCCCCTATAGCCGCATCCTCAGTCCTAACCAGCAATGAACATCCCTCCCCACTGACACGCCGAGGTGACCTTCGCAGGTGCCCATCACCACGCACTGTAGGTGACGTATCCAGGGGCTGAAGGTCACTCGAACCCACAAGGTCAGGGAGATCGTAGTCATTATTGGTATCACATGTATCTGATGTTTTTGGCACGGTTTTGGAATTGGTTATGTTGGAAAAAGCACCGGAGCCGTCTATTTCCTCGGTGGGAAACAAACGCTTTCTCACTTTGGTGAATGATGTAATCTTTGACTGACCGGCAAGGCTGGTAGATGCCTCACATTTTTTTCTTGCTGTAAAATAGTAACACCAATGAGAATGTGCATGTTCTACTGTCTGTTTCACGAAAGCTGCCCAAATTTTACAGCTATATAAACAATTCAAAAACAATATTTTTTTTGATAATATTAAAGTAAAGCAAAATTTAAGAACGCGCCTATCGTACTTTTTATTTCTTGAAATTTTGTCAAATATTGATTTTATTGCGAAAAAACAATTTCCTCATGTTAAATCCCCATAATTATGTTCAACAATTCTGCAAAAACAAGGAACTCACTTTTCCGACGTTTCGGCACAACGCCTCTAGTCTGACGAAGTTTAGTGAAACAGCCCCCTGGTTCCTGGTTTTTGCAGAATTGCTGAACATATTGTATTACATGTACTATGGAAAGATTATTATACGTGGGGGAAATTTTTTAGAATTTCAGAAATACTCGACTGATCTTCAAAATTCTTAGTTACATAGATCATTTCCAAGCTAACTAGCCAGGTTTCTGAGTCGATTTCCAACATTCCAATAAAATCAATATTTGACCAAATTTCACGAAATAAAAAGAAGTCTCATTCTTAAACTTAGATAAAATTAATATTATCGAAAAAATTATTGTTTTTGCATTGTTTATATGGCTGTACAATTTGGACAGGTTTCGTGAAACAGACGGTAGTCACTTATAGATACATGTAATATCTTGCATTTCAGTCAGTAGTTTACCATGTACACACATCTAATAATGAATTACACCACTCAGGGGGCCGTTTCACTAAACATCTTATGACTAAAATGTTCGTTAGTGCAAATTTAGGATCATCTGGAAATTGCAATTGATGGATTTACATTTACTGAGCATAGGCTGCATATGCAGCCTATGCTCAATAAATTTAAATCCAATAATTGTTTACAAGAAAACATTGTTAATGTACAATTTACAGACTATCATAATTTGGCTCTTACAAACATTTTAGTCGTACAAAGTTTAGTAAAACGGCCCACTGTTCTGTCGAGTAGCAATACCAACGGGTGACACCAATCTCTTGTTGGCCATATTCAGAGAAATAATGTCAGTAACAGGACAATTTTTATTTTACTGGTGGTTTGAGTTCAGTGTCACATAAATCCACATGAAACAAATTTGTGAATAATAAAGTAATCCATCCAGTAATATTGAAGTTATGGCATAATATGGAAAATACATGTATCTTGCAATCTTATCGACACAAATGACAGCGGACGGAACCTCTAGAGAAAAGCATTGGGTACATAACAAAATACTTCACATATCTATAGACCCTCACTGACAAGTATAAACATAATGATTCGGGAGATGTTTGAAATGGTAGACAATAGATGCAAAATTGAAACAATAGCTTGCTTGGACATCGGATGAGAAAAGGAACCTTACTGTGTAAACAAACAGTATTCACGCAGTCTGATCAGCAGCCGATTTCATCAAAATTAATTTTTCCCGAAATGCATTATGTCATATAGAACGACTGCATATATTTGATGATTAAAAGTATGCAGAATTATTATACTGAATTTATTACATTATCACAGCCAGCCAAAATGGCTGTGATAATGTAATAATTTCAGTATAATAAAAATTAATAAATTTATCCTTGAAATTGAAAATTTCTCCCTGAAAGTATACTTTGCTAGCGACACAAGTTACAATCGAGTAAATCTTCACTATTTATCTCCATTAATAATCATGATTTTATACAATTCAATTATCTGTGAGAATACATACGACAACCAAAACTGGTTGCACATTTCCAAATGTTACCCCACCCACCGACTTCTATAGATCATACATTGTATAGCCTATAAAAGTGGGTCCCCTGTGGGTGGGATAACTTTCTTTCCTGGCTCCTGTGTCAGATTCTTTCACCTGTGCTGTGAGCTAAACTGCGGCTGTGACTGGAGAAATGGGGCTTATGGGTTTTGCGACCATTATATATTCAGATCAGCATGTGCATCCACACAGTCTGATCAGGATCTGCTCTGTCCACCATTTCATCAATGAAACACACATCATGTTTCTAACATGGAATATAGATCGCTATTAGGCTACAAGGGACCGTTTCACTAAACTTTGTACGACTAAAATGTTTGTAAGTGCAAATTTATGATAGTCTGTAAATTACACATTAGCAATGTTTTCTTGTAAACAATTATTGGATTTACATTTATTGAGCATAGGCTGCATAAGCAGCCTATGCTCAATATATGTAAATCCACTAATTGAAATTTCCAGACGATCCTAAATTTGCACTTACGAACATCTTAGTTGTAGGGGGTTTAGTGAAACGACCCACTCATCAGGAACTGTACTGGTCACAAATCCCATAATTCCCATTTCTCCAGTCAGAGTGACAAATAAACACCTACGTTTCTTTGCAGCTTTAGCAGCCTTTTTAGCTGTATTTAGCTTGGTGAACTGCTCTACAATGCGAGGGAAATTGCGGTGAAATAGCGCCTTCTCTGTCTTTAGTGTGACACTTTCTTTCTTGGGCGATGCCTCATAATCACCTGTGAAACAAGAATGACAATGGAGAGCTCCAGATAATGTGCGTATTGGCGTACTTTACGCAATTATTTTAGCTGAATACGCATTGATTATCAAAAGGGAGTACACAATACGCACAGCAATGTGAAAATACACATTGATTTTCAAATTGAGTAGTGAAAATACTGTCATAAAGTTGAAAATTCGCTTAGTTGAGCTGCAAAAAGCAAACACTAGCTCAAACATGTTAATATTTAAATTTATTATATTTTTGTATCATTTGTTCCCTATTTAGTAATGAATAAAATCAATAATCCATTTGTAAAAGTAAAATATGCAATGATTTTGAATTCAGGGGGTGTAGTACGCTTTAGACACAAAGCTTATCTGGAGCTCTGGCCAATGGAGATAACTCACTGAACATCAAAACAGTTCTTCCTCTTGCCATGATAAACATATGTAGCAAATTTGTTTATGATCCATCAAGTAGAACTTATCGCATGGACAATCACTTATCGCATAGTTCTCGCATGGACAAGGACAGGTAATGCAACAATTAACTACTGTCTGTTCCACGTTTTTCTGCCGACAAACTTTTGGCTATTAAACTACATGTATTATCATCAAAATGAAATGAAAAATAAAATGAATGGGGTTTAAAGGTACATGCCCACTCAGTAGGCACATGTTCTTTATAGGAATTAAATAAGTGTATAATTGTGTCACTATTCCACCAGTTCTAAAGATTATGAGTGCTCGC
Organism: Conchocele bisecta; assembly: GCA_029237695.1. Classification (NCBI taxonomy): domain Eukaryota; kingdom Metazoa; phylum Mollusca; class Bivalvia; order Lucinida; family Thyasiridae; genus Conchocele; species Conchocele bisecta. The sequence continues at coordinate 78,597,539 of CM055276.1, forward strand.
TATACAGATATAATCATTTAGTAATATTTATTTTACTGATAGTGACGCGAGTCGGTATCAGGCTATTTTCATATGCAAATGAGGCATGGTATTTTTTAATTATTTACACTAATTAAATGTTTCAACTGAAAAAATAATATTTTCAACAGATTATGAAGTATGATAATTGCACAGAGTATAAATAGTCTGTTAACATTTTAAGGAAACACGGTTATCGCCCCTGATAGCAGTGTGGAAAGTTACGTCTGATATAAAATGTATAATAATGTCAATCAATACGTGGGGTAATGGTGAATGAATGTTTATTTTGCCATAAAATGTCTCAGATGATGTCTCTGATATAAAGAACAGTGTGTTCCTACTGAGTGGGCATGTACCTTTAACGTTCCAGCAACAGCTAAGGTCATTTAGGGATGGGACCACGGTTTAAAGTCTCATCCGACAGACCAGTGGGATGGAAATACTATTGGGATGGAAATACTCTGAACGTATTTCTCATGCCCAACAGTAAGTTTCAAGTCCTGTATTCTACCTCTGAGCCACAGCCATCCCCAAGGTACATGATCACGTGGTTATAACAACAGCAACAGTGGCTGAAAGTGTTGAAATCTTGCCCAATCCAAAGTAAGTATTATTTGATATTTTACTTAATATGAAACGGATTTAGATGAAATATGCCGCAGCAAACGCGTCTTCATGAGCTGCATTTCGTCGTCCAGGGAGTTCAGCACAAACTTATGTCGTTTTTGCGAAGAATCGATTCTTCGCAAAAACGACAGAAGTTTGGGCCAACGAACAGAGACCACCAAATGCAGCTTAACGAAACGTGTTTGATGCGCCATATTTCATCAAAATCCGTTAAGTAATAAGGACATTATAAAAGAATACGTACTTCTTGGATTCTGAAAGTTTCAGTACTTGTTGTTGTTGTTACTACCACGTGATTATACACCTTGATCCCTCTATCATAAAAAATTCCAGTGGGATAGGAATATTATGACAGTACATGTATTGTTTCATGCCTATAATGGGTTTTGAAAACACAAACTTCAGTATTGATGTATAATGTCCTATCTACTGGAATATCAATCCATCTATCATCACATCACATCCATACTTGAGCAACTGAATGGGCATTGCATGTCATAATTTCCTCACTTTTCCACAAAGGTGTGCACAATCAGGAATGTTGAGACTCGGAACTTTGCCTGATAAAACATAGATGATGATAAACAAGAATGTTTCCAGTTACCTCAACTTCTGGTTGCAGAGGTAGTAGGTACTCGAAAATTCTAACGCAAATGTTTCCAACAGATGGACGATGGGTGAAAACTATACACCCCGCGGCATACTCTGTATGCTAGGTTAATAAAGATGTGCAATTAATGTCAATACATAGACAATACCAGGGCCCGGTTGCTCAAAGCTTCTGTTAGCTTAACAGACTGTTAAATCCTTAGCATTGCTAAGGATTTAACAGTCTGTTAAGCTAACAGAGGTTTTGAGCAACCGGGCCCTGGCTAGTTGTCTTTTGATATCAAGTTTATCAGGTAAGGTTAGGAAATGTGTAGGAATTCAGAGGCTTGCCGAGGAATTCCTACAGTTTCCGAGCCTGATAAACTGGATATCAAAAGACAGTAGCCTGGTATTCTATTTATCAAGTAACATTTTAGCTCGAAAATGACCACAGATGACGACATTATCTATGGATAGAATACGGGCTTGTTTACGTTGCGTCATTACAGATGCCATTCAGTAATGTCCTGTGACATCATCAGACCAATGAAACGTCAGTTTTCACTTCGTTGTAACCCGGATGTTTGTATCAGGTCAATGCCTGATACAACAATATGTTATCAGTCAGTATGTATTTGGTCAATACAGGGCAGGTTACCAGATAAACCCTGTGATTTGTGTAACTTACTGATCTCCCTCCAGCCAACCTCGTAACACGCCCGGTGGTTGTCTTGGCATTCCTTCAGGATACTGGAACACAGAGGCGGCCTAGTCACATCGTATGTCAGGCAATGAGTTGTATTGTTCACTTAACCCTTAGACCGCTACTCACAACAATTGTCGTCTGTTTTTGCTTTTATATCTTGCCTTATTTCTCAATAAAAACATGGTTTGACAGCGCTTCAGAATCATTTCCAATGGAAATGATTCTGAAGTGCTGTCAAAGCATGTTGAAAATTATTCTTAAGTGCTGTCAAAGCATGTTTTTGATGATAAAAATCGAAAATAGAAAATAAACAACAGACAACAAAAAAATTAAGATAGCAGTCTAAGTGTTAATGGCGTTTGGTGGCATGTCAACAGCTAAGATCATTTATGGCTGCGTAAACAGGGTCAAATCCCATATTTCATCTATACGGATAGAACAAAAAATCCCAAAAGCAGAAATGAATGTTTACATAAAAAATATATATTTAGCTCTAAAATTAGAATAGACTGATCTGGTGCCAGGTCCTTAACACACCAGAGTCACTGAGACCGTGACCTTTCAAAAGGGGCTGCATGGGTAGGCCATAGAATGAAAATATGGATGATGACAAACAAGAAATGCGTCTGTCGAACGCGGATGTCACCTGCAGCATATTTGAGAAACTGTGACAAATTGGTTAACCGAAAAGTGTGAGGGACGGACAGACGGACGTTCTTACGGTACTATACTTCGGACGGACGGACGGACCGGACGGACGCACCGGACGGACGGACGGACGGACGGACGGACGGACGGACAGTCCAAACACTATATGCCACCCGTTTCTTCGAAACCCGGTGGCATAATAAGCATATTTCATAAAAAGTTCCAAGCCAATCAGTTAACAAGAAAACTTATAATGCAAATTGTGGACAGACAGACAGGATGACGAGTATATGTACCACAAATTTATATGGGGTCATATAAAAAAAATTATTATTATTATTCTTCTCCATCTGGAAGAATTTCAGATAAAACAAGATTGGCCAGTGTATGATATCTGAAAATATTGATTTTCTGAAATTTTCATCAAATTTCAACATCATATATAACTACAGGGTCATAACAGTTATCCGGACAATCAGTTTATCAGACAAATGAAAATAACTGTTAATTAAGCGCATTCGTTTGATCCGATTTTGCAACGAACACATCTAAGTCACTCAGGTGCTTGCTGTTTCCATGCCAGTGTGAAGAATATATCGCCAAGGTAAACATTTAGTCAAATTTGGTGAAAACATTCCTCAACTCTGTCCACAAGTTGTTTACAACGTCTAAAGTCGCGCGGGGGCTTGCAATCAAGTGCGCCCATGACGTCATTTCAGAGTTGTTCTATAAGTACAACAAGAAACGAGGCAAAGCCACGAAGGCCAGGTTTTTTCCAAGCATAGACACTTGGATAACATAATTATACCCACTTTTTGTAGACTAGATGGCCGTGGCCTGCATGTCGTGCCTTGGGGCGAGGCATGGACACTAAAAAAATAGATATAGTAGATGGAAAAACTTTAAGGAAAAAAAAAATTTAACCGGACACACGGACGTACGGACGTACGGACGGATGGACATATGCAAAAATGCCGACGATATCGCGCTTTCCGCAAGCGGGTGCGACAATGATGATAAACACCCATGTGAAGTATCAAGGTAATTTGACCTTGACATTGGGCACAGGGACCGCACGGTTGGGGGTTAGAATGAAACAAGAAACGAGGCAAAGCCACGAAGGTCAGGTTTTTTCCAACGTATGCCAAAATGCCGACGATATCGCGCTTTCTGCAAGCGGGTGCGACAATGATGATAAACACCCATGTGAAGTATCAAGGTATTGGGTGAAGCAGTTGCAGAGATATAGTACACAAAAAACAAGAAACAAAAACAAAACAAGAAACGAGGCAAAGCCACGAAGGCCAGGTTTTTTCCAAGCATAGACACTTGGATAACATAATTATACCCACTTTTTGTAGACTAGATGGCCGTGGCCTGCATGTCGCGCCTTGGGGCGAGGCATGGACACTAAAAAAATAGATATAGTAGATCGAAAAAGTTTAACGAAAAAACTTTAACCGGACACACGGACGTACAGACGGATGGACGTATGCCAAAATGCCGACGATATCGCGCTTTCCGCAAGCAGGTGCGACAATGATGATAAACACCCATGTGAAGTATCAAAGTAATGGGTGAAACAGTTGCAGAGATATAGTACACGAAAAAACTTTAACAAAAAAATTCAAAGTAATTTGACCTTGACATTGGGCACATGGGCCGCACGGTTGGAGGTTAGAATGAAAATATGGATGATGATAAACACCCATGTGAAGTTTGAAGGTAATGGGCGAAGCAGTTGAAGAGATATAGTATAACGAAAAAGTTTTAACCAAAAAACTTTAACCAGACGTACGTTAAAAAGTTAACGTTGAAAATGGCTAAGTCAATTACGTAGAAATAATAGGTGAAGGTAAAACAAGAAACGAGGCAAAGCCACGAAGGCCAGGTTTTTTCCAAGCATAGACACTTGGATAACATAATTATACCCACTTTTTGTAGACTAGATGGCCGTGGCCTGCATGCCGCGCCTTGGGGCGAGGCATGGACACTAAAAAAATAGATATAGTAGATGGAAAAACTTTAACAAAAAAACTTTAACCGGACACACGGACGTATGCCAAAATGCCGACGATATCGCGCTATCTGCAAGCGGGTGCGACAATGATGATAAACACCCATGTGAAGTATCAAGGTAATGGGTGAAGCAATTGCAGAGATATAGTACACAAACAAACTTTAACAAAAAAATTCAAAGTAATTTGATCTTGACATTGGGCACAGGGGCCGCACGGTTGGGGGGTAGAATGAAAATATGGATGATGATAAACACCCATGTGAAGTTTGAAGGTAATGGGCGAAGCAGTTGCAGAGATATAGTATAACGAAAAACTTTTAACCAAAAAACTTTAACCAGGCGTACGTTAAAAAGTTAACGTTGAAAATGGCTAAGTCAATTACGTAGAAATAATAGGTGAAGGTAAAAAAAATGGTCACATGTTGGATAGTTTTATGTGGTAGGCACCCCTTGGTTATGAAGTTGTGAAAGTTTGGTGGTCCTAGGTCGTACAGTACCAAAGAAATGGACTTAAACACGAAAACTTAACATTGTAAACGCGAAAACATAACATTCAAAATGGCTAAGTCGACTGCGGGGAAAAAATGAGTCAAGTTAAAAAAAAAGTAACATGTTGGATAGTGATATGTGGTGGGCACCCCTTGATTATGAAGCTGTGAAAGCTTGGTGGTCCTAGGTGGTACAGCAACAAAGAAATGGACTCAAAACACGAAAACTTAACATTGATTGTGGACGCCGTCCGCGCCGCCCGCCACCGCCCGCTTTCGCCAATCCAATAGCCTGGATTTTTTTAAAAAAAAACCTGGCTAAAAAATGGTCACATGTTGGAAATGTATGTGGTAGGCACCCCTTGGTTATAAGCTGTGAAAAGTTTGGTGGTTCTAGGTGGTACAATACCAAAGAAATGGACTTAAACACGAAAACTTAACATTGAAAACGCGAAACTTAACATTGAAAATGGCTAAGTCGATTGCGTGGAAAAAATGGGTCAAGTTAAAAAAAAAGGTAACATGTTGGATAGTGATATGTGGTGGGCACCCCTTGATTATGAAGCTGTGAAAGTTTCGTGGTCTAGGTGGTACAGTACCAAAGAAATGGACTTAAACACGAAAACTTAACATTGTAAACGCGAAAACTTAACATTGAAAATGGCTAAGTCGACTGCGCGGAAAAAATGGGTCAAGTTCAAAAAAAAGTAACATGTTGGATAATGATATGTGGTGGGCACCCCTTGATTATGAAGCTGTGAAAGTTTGGTGGTCCTAGGTGGTACAGTAACAAAGAAATGGATTCAAACTTAACATTGATTGTGGACAACGCCCGCCCGCCGCCCGCCCGCCGCCCGCCCGGCTTTCGCCAATCCAATAGCCTGGATTTTTTTTCAAAAAACCCGGCTAATAAATTCTATAAATACGGTGTTTTCCAAGAAGCGAATGGTGATTGTGATTTCTGCAGAACTACACAATGCTGTTTACACTGGTTTACTGGCAATAACATTATGATTTCTTATTACTGATGATCTGACCCAATTTTAAGTGAGAAAGATGGCACATTTTGCTAAATAGTTTACATGTGTTGAGAAAGCAAGAACTGACGATTGTGGTGTGAAAATTTTATGCCCGTAGCTGCTATTTTAAAAAAAATATCGTAAAAAAAATGCCAGTTTTGTCTGATAATTCTGGAGGATCCCTGTAGTGCTATCACAGAGACCATAATACCCCCACAAATATCGCTTTAACACATGAAAAGATTTAATATGAGAAAGTTTCATAGGTCAGAATAGAAATTTCCTGCCCATTTTTTACCTTTGACATAGACATGTAGTTATTAAATGCGCCACATCATCTCATCATGGCAAACAAAATTTGACCTTTGACCTCTAAGTGTGCCCCTGATCTTGGATGTAGACACATGGATGTTGAACACAACACATCGTCTCATCATGGCAAGCATTTGTGGCAATTGTTTGAAAGGAAATTTCCAACAGACAGACAGACCGACCGACCGACCGACAGACGGACAAGCTGACTCTTCTATACACCTGATAGACGTTGTTGTGGAGTGGAGGTATAAAATCAATTTTGAACATTTTCAATTTTGTAAAATCTCATATGCGATAAAGCAGAGAATCTCAGACACCAGTGGTCACCCAGCCTATTTTAGCCATGCCATACCCGAATTTGCCTGAATTTGGTGATGCCATGCCCAAGTTTGGTGGCACCATGACCAAATTTGGTGGCGCCATGCCTGAATTTGGTAACGCCATGCGTGAATTTGGTGGCGCCATGCCTGAATTTTATAACGTAATTTTTGTGTTTGTAAAACATGGATATGCCCCCGTGGCATACTGGACTCTAAATGGACGTAAATGTACGTGGACAACACAAGGGCAACACAAATGTCGTTTTGCTAGCTGAATGTTCCCCTTTTCCAAAGTTTTACATGCCAAATGTGCTCGTTTGTCTGGCCTTACTATGCCCATTTTTAATCCTAGGGTAAATACTATATATGCAGGGATTCCACTGGGGAAAATAAAAAAATCGGCACTTCAAAAACAAATAAAACAAATTGGCGATAAAAAATTACAATTTTCGAAAAATAAAATAAAAAAAAAAAGAAAATTGTAATTTTTTATCGCCAATTGTTTATATTTATCGCCAATTGCGAAAGTGGCGATCGCCAGCGGAATCCCTGTATATGATAGTTACCGTATAGGGGAGTATTGCAAGTCACATGTGGCATTCGCGAGCCCAATCTCCTGTCCCCTTAGCTGGATGTTGATGAGTAAGGGAACCACTTTCTCCAAGGCTTTGCCCTGGTCCCAGTGCAGCTGTGACTGTATAATGACACAGAGTGGGTTCACCGAGATCCGTGTGCGTCGCAGGTCTGCTGGTTTGATCGTCCGACTGTTCTCTTCACCCCCCTGCTGGTACTCGTGAATTATCTGCAAACATGCATGCAGCAATCATGAGGATTGTGTTGATGACATAATTTGATTTGTTTGTTTATTGGTGTTTAACGGCCTATCAACAGTTAAGGTCATGTAAGGCCAGGAAAACGGGTTCGATCCTGTTTTAACATGCTGCATTGGCGGGAAAACTCCCAGAATGGAATATTTACATCGAGAAGAAATATATTCAGCCCCGACATTAGAATAACCCGACCCGATGCCAGGGAGGCGTTTCACTAAACTTCGTACGACTAAAATGTTCATAAGTGCAAAATTATGATACTCCGTAAATTTTACATTGACAATGTTTTCTTGTAAACAATTATTGGATTTACATTTATTGAGCATAGGCTGCATATGCAGCCTATGCTCAATAAATTTAAATCCATCAATTGAAATTTCCAGACGATCATAAATTTGCACTTGAGAACAGTTTAGTCGTACAAAGTTTAGTGAAATGGGCCCCAGGTCCATACCACACCAAAGTCACTTGGCCCCTTCCCCTAAAATAGGATTACAATTCGTACGTCAGTCAGATGGCGAAGATGTGTGTATCTGTGCTCAGTTCATGCCTTTTGATATCACGAGTATTGTAGCCGAGGAATTTCTTTGATTTCTAAACCAAGCAAAAACATGGTGTGACGACACTTTAGAATCATTTCCCATGGAAAGAGCTACCAAACCATGTTTATATTGAGAATGAAGACATGGGCGGGACATGGGCGGGACATGGGCGGCTTCAGGTAGGAATATGCAGAGCTCCAGATAAGGTGCGTATTTGCGTAAATACCCAATTAAAATTGCCAAAAACCCAATTGAAATCAGAAGGAGTGAGTATCAAAAAGCAATGAAAAATTTCTAGTATCTTTATCATGCTACAGAAAACAATAAACAGACCACAAATATAGCATATTTTATTATTTCTCCAAGGAGACAATTCTAATGAAATACCAAGATGTGTTTTCATTTAGACGGAAACTATTGAATAAGTGCGGTCTGCTGATGTGTAAACAGTAGTGTGATTCTATTTTACACAATTAAAATTTTGAAATACCCAATTGCTTCAGAAATGATGGAGTGAAAATACTCAATTACTAATTCCTTATCTGGAGCCCTAAATATGTCCCTCAGGCTTGCTCCGGGCACAACGCTGTAAATCTATATCTCCAATATGAGACACGCCATGTGATTTTGTACCTTCGGACATCTGCGTAATTTCATGAAATAAAGTTTACAAAATTTACAATATTTTTTGTAAATGTCGTCAAAAGTGGACAAAATTTTCACAGTACATGCAGTTATCTCTGAAAATGTTGTCAACTTTTGACTATATTTATGAACAAGAGCTCCGCGGAGCAAAATGTCCCGCCTGGCGCAGTTTGATAGTATATAAGGAGCTTGTAATAACCTTGGGGTTATATATAGTGAGCACCATGGGCTTTCTGTAGAATGATGCGGGATGTTGTTACAAATGCATGTATGGAATATTAATGCATAAACTGAGCGTTAATTTCTTAAGTCAGTGACCTTGACCTTTGGGGATAGCGGGCACCATGGGCTTTCTGTAGAATGATGTGGGATGTTGTTACAAATGCATGTATGAAATATTAAAGCATAAACTGAGCTTTAATTTTTCCAAACACGGAAATTTCTAAGTCAGTGACCTTGACCTTCGGGATGTTGTTACAAATGCATGTATGAAATATTAAAGCATAAACTGAGCGTTATTTTTTCCAAACACGGAAATTTCTAAGTCAGTGACCTTGACCTTTGGGGTTAGCGGGCACCATGGGCTTTCTGTAGAATTATGGGCTTTCTGTAGTATGATGCGGGATGTTGTTACAAATGCATGTATGGAATATTAAAGCATAAACTGAGCGTTAATTTCTAAGTCAGCGACCTTGACCTTTGGGGTTTGCGGGCACCATGGGCTTTCTGTAGAATGATACGGCATGTTGTTACAAATGCATGTATGGAATATTAAAGCATAAAATGAGCGTTAATTTTTCCAAACACGGAAATTTCTAAGTCAGTGACCTTGACCTTTGAGGTTAGCGGGCACCATGGGCTTTCTGTAGAATGATGCGGGATGTTGTTACAAATGCATGTATGGAATATTAAAGCATAAAGTGAGCGTTAATTTGTGCAAACACGGAAATGTCTAACTCAGTGACCTTGACCTTTGGGGTTATTTGGGGTTAGCAGGCACCATGGGCTTTCTGTAGAATGATGCGGGATGTTGTTACAAATGCATGTATGGAATATTAAACCATAAAGTGAGCGTTAATTTGTGCAAACACGGAAATTTCTAAGTCAGTGACCTTGACCTTTGGGGTTATTTGGGGTTAGCGGGCACCATGGTCTTTCTGTAGAATGATACGGGATGTTGTTACAAATGCATGTATGGAATATTAAACCATAACGTGAGCGTTAATTTTTCCAAATACGGAAATTTCTAAGTCAGTGACCTTGACCTTTGGGGTTATTTGGGGTTAGCGGGCACCATGGGCTTTCTGTAGAATGATGTGGGATGTTGTTACAAATGCATGTATGGAATATTAAACCATAACGTGAGCGTTAATTTTTCTAAACACGGAAATTTCTAAGTCAGTGACCTTGACCTTTGGGGTTAGCGGGCACCATGGGCTTTCTGTAGAATGATGCGGGATGTTGTTACAAATGCATGTATGGACTATTAAAGCATTCCATTGCGGGAAACAGAAGTTACAATTAAAATTAACCTGAGCGTTAAGTTTTAGAAACAGAGCTAAAAGCAAAAACTTAACGTTGAATGCATGTGAAAAGTAGGTCAATGAACCATGAAAAGTAGGTGAAGGTGACATGGGCTCCCTCTGTGTGTGATGGTTACACCACAGTGTTGATGTATACCAAATATGGAGGTCGTAGGAGTTATAGCTTTTGTGGAAAGTGAGCTAAACGCAAAAACTTAACGTGAAATGTTGACGCCACCGCCGACGACGCCGCCGACGCCGACGGAAAAGCTATGCCTATGTCCCGCTTCTGCTAAAGCAGGCGGGACAAAAATATTGTAAATTTTCTAAACATATTGAATTAAATTACGCAGATGTCGGTACAAAGTCACATGGCATGTCTAATAGACGGCTACTTACCCTCGGATCAGGGAATCTGTCGCTGCAATTGTCCAATGCCTTCCGTCGCACCGATACCTCCAGTTTGTATTTCTCCTCATGCCGGCGCTGAGTGTGCCAATCACAATCGCACAATATGTCACATGACTGCTGGCAGCCAATCACCATCGCACAAACGACACACCCAGATCCCTGGTGGGTGGAGACTCGACCTGGATGGGGATAGACAGTAAGTACCGTAAAAACCCTAAATATTTGGACACAAATTACAAAATATAAGACAAAACACACATTAACCCCTACACCGCTATCTTAATTTTCTGTCGTCTGCTGTTTATTTTCTACTTTCCATTTTTATCATCAAAAACATGCTTTTACAGCACTTTAGAACGATTTACAACATGGTTTGACAGCACTTCAGAATCATTTCCATTGGAAATGATTCTGAAGTGCTGTCAAAACATGTTTTTATCGAGCAATAAGGCAAAATATAAAAGCAACAGCAGACGCCAATTGTTGTGTGTAGCGGTCTAAGCGTTAACGTATGGTTTCTCACAGCAAGGCATGTCCAAATATTTACCGTTATTATGGATGTACTTGTTTATCACAATAACATTATTTGGACACTTTGTTTTGAAGAACGATATATAGGGGTTTCCCAAAACACATTGTGTCCGACTAGGGTTAGTAATAGGGTTATCACATGTACATGAAATGTCATCATGGTTTACAACCAATGTATGGAGGGGCAGTGAAGAAGTTTCTAGACTAAGCCAATATATTTTGAGCTATGTTGTCACATTCGCTGAAACTCTTTCATTAGAAAGCTAGTATTTGCTCCGTTGACAATTGGCCCAGGGATGTACATTTTGATCCCTAAGCCCATGAGTATTTGACAAGATTCAGGCATGGGAGTGGAACACTATCCCCAATCCTGAACATTTATTTGAGCAGCGGATTGCGCTGCGATTTGCTAGCGGGTTCTGGGGGCATGCCCCCCCCCATAATTGTTTTTCAATTCTAGATGCTCTGTGCTTCATAATGAGGTATATTTAGCATTAAATAGATCACATTTTCCCCTGAAAAAATATGCTATAATTAGGACAAATTGGCAACATAATCCATTTCAATTTAAAATAATACTTGCAACAAGAAGTCAGTACATGTATAACATGGATTCTGCTGGGGAAAATAAAAGAATCGCCAATTAAAAAAAAAATCTTGTAAATCCGTTGAGAATGGCGATAAAAAATTACAATTTTCGAAAAAAATAAAAAAAATTGTAATTTTTTATCGCCATTCTCAACGGATTTACAAGATTCACAAAAGTGGTCAAATACGGATTTCCGGATTAATCCGGAAATTTCCCATGCCTGAAGATTAAACTGCTTGTGTTACATGTAAAACATTGCCAATCCACCAGCGCTGAAACAGGACACCATTACAGTACCAAATCACTTGGCCCAGTTCTTGACAGTGTAACCCGGCTTTGACTAGACCGCACAAATGTATAGTCCAGTCTTATAAACAGGTTACTAAACTTGGAAAAGTAATTTCCCTTAAATAGAACAAATTCCAGGCCATTCTTGGATGTTAGAAATTGTCAGTTCAGCGTGACGTTGCTTAGTTGAACTTAGCTACATTACATGAAACTGACAAATTCCGCCAATAGTAACACCGATTACACACAATTTTCCAAGTCTGATATTCTATTTAGGAGACAGTTGGGGCCCATTTCACTAAACTTTGTACGATAAAAATGTTCGTAAGTGCAAAATTATGATAGCCTGTAAATTTTACATTAACAATATTTTCTTGTAAAAAATTATTGGATTTACAGATGCAGATGCAGCCTATGCTGAATAAATGTAAATCCATCACTTGAAATTTCCAGATGATCCTAAATTTGCACTTGGGAACATTTTAGTTGTACAAAGTTTAGTGAAACGGCCCCCTGGTCTGTCGTCCAATCTGGGACTGAGTATACAGATTGTACCATGATAGAACACATACACACCAACGTGTTGACATTGCTTGCAGTGGACGACCCAAGGACCCGGATTGTTCATTGCGTTCTCAATGGAATCCAGCTCTGTGTTGCCATGCCAACCAGAAATTCTAGGAATATAGAAATAATCTCATTACAGCTAACATACAAGTAAAATTTAAATTGATATGAACCTGGGTTGTATCTAAGCTGCTTATTGATCATAAAGATATACAAGCCAGAGTCGTATATGGGTGGGGGGAGGGGGGGTGGGAATGCACAGCACGTCACTGCAGGATAGAACAATTTGTTATTAGTCAGTTTGTACCGTAAAGTTCCACCTAATGGCCGTCCCGTTTTTGAGACCGTCCTGTTAATAAGACCGCATTTTCAAAGAACTAATTTATTTACTCTTTATGGTTCGTTGTTGAGACCGTCCCGCTATTACGTAATACAACCACTTTTGTAGGTCGTGTGTATCTCCCGAGTGTAATTTTCCCCAAACGAGGCCATTTTGCGACATACACGCGACCACTTTATGGCATGCGGAACAAAGGTGTTAAACTCAACATATTCATTTCAATTGTTGTTTTAACCCTTACAATGCTGAATTAATTTGTGTCGTCTGAATATTTTTGCCTTTTTCTCATCAAAAACTTGGTTTTGCAGCATTTTAGAATCATTTTCAATGGAAATGATTCTAAAATGCTGCCAAACCATGTTTTTACTGAGAGAAAAGACAAAATATGAATTATCAACAGACGACTATTTTCGGTTCCCGCATTCTAAGTGTTAAGGGGCATGTGTGGTGTTAGTCAGCTGATAGCTGATATTGTTTGCGCAAATTGGGGATTAAGAGACGTTTGACGTCTCTAATTGACAACACCGAGGACCGTGGAATAGAAGCCTAAAGAAGTGACCCGCATTACCGATTATTCAGGATGGGTAAGTAATCGGACGGATTATCAATTGTGATTCATAGATCCAGTCAAGGATTTTCTCTATATCTCTCTGCTCCAGTCACAGTCCCAATTAAGTGACAATTAAGGGCCAATCAGGGTAAATGATTAAAAATCACATTACCCTCTTCTGTTTGGTGATTTTAATTTGTAAGGCATTGGAAATTTCTCCATATTTAACATTAGTCTGTTGTCTGATAAACATTCAATTATGAATTCCTATGAATACTATATATTATATCCTCCATATATTAAGTAGATGATCTTAATAAGACCACTTTTCTTAAGAACCACCGGTGGTGTTAATAGTGAAACTTTACTGTATTTGGCCAATACAATGCATATAAATCACCTTTCCAAGGCATCAACGCCCTGTGTGCGGAAGGTGTTCAGCAACGGCAAAGCCTTCTGTTTGCCGATGTTTTTTACGCCTTGTTTGTCGTAGTCTGACCCCAGTAACAGGGCCAACGCTATCATCTCTGCCTGGCCCAGCCCAAGTTTCTCTTCAATCGTGCCGATGTCATACACATCAACCACATAGTTCTGTAAATACAACATACCAGTTGGTGTGGCCAAATGGATAAGGCATTCACCTCGCAACTGGAAGATTGAAGGTTCGAGCATACACACTGGCTGATATAAACAACAGGGGCCCGTTTCACTAAACTTTGTACGACTAAAATGTTCGTAAGTGCAAATTTAGGATCGTCTGGAAAATTCAATCGATGGATTTACATGTATTGAGCATAGGCTGCATATGCAGCCTATGCTCAATAAATGTAAATCCAATAACATTTTACAAGAAAACATTGTTATTGTGAAATTTACAGACTATAATAATTTTGCACTGACAAACATTTTAGTCGTACGAAGCTTAGTGAAACGGGCCCCAGTTGGTGTGGCCAAATGGATAAGGCATTCACCTCGCAACTGGAAGATCGAAGGTTCGAGCCCACACTCTGGCTAATATAAACAACATATCTTCAAAAATGTACTGGCACTGTCAACACTCCATTCTCTTACAATGGACTTTAAATACTCACAATTGGATAATTGCATATAAGTATGTATAACCTGTAGTATTATGTCTTGAGACACCTGTGTGTGGCTGATGTAATGATTGCACTGTTATTAATCTTTAAACAAGTTTACATCTACATGTTTAATGCACTTAAAGCTTTCATATAGTCACACACACATTATCAAATACCACTAGAAAATGTGGCCTGTTGGCACACTTAGGGCACCTATAGGTGATTTGAAAATAAACAGACAGAGGGATGTACGATCAGTAGCGAGGGTAATTGTATTAATGTGGAAGGATGTATTGTTACTAAGTACAGTGTGACCCCTCTATTGCACGGAAGTTCGGCGACATACGACCTTCTGTGTTGCTTATCCGAATGTACGACGTCGCCAATGCCTATAATATGTCATAAATTTCTATCTACATGTCATATGTAATGTTTTCACTGTTATCTTCACATGTAATAAATATATTGAATCAACCAAGAATTGTTACCGTCATGTTTTATTTTATAATTTATCCAATGTAGAATGTAGATCTACGCAGGTCCATGCAATGCATTATTGTAAACACGTGTAGCCATTCGATGACGCAATGACCCAATGACCGATATCCTGTTCCATCAGCCCAAAGCTCTCGCGTTGCAATCTGTGTATACTCAAACCCCACTGGTCATTATGTTAACCCTTTCAACGCCACAGACATGTAAACCCCTTTTTTATAAATGGACTAGTCTGAAATTTATGTCAATTTCAATGCCATTTACGGAAGATAGGACCGATTTTGAAATTCAATATCGGCAAAATACGATAATGTCTGCTCTGAGATTTATGTCAGTTTTCAACGTAATTGCAGAAGTCGATTCTATTTTAATAGTGCCAGAGGATATGAATTCCAAATCCGTGATGTGATTACACCCTAATTATATTACACAGACGAGATTTGTGTGTTGCTTTGTGAAAAAAATCGATAACACCCAGCCGTGTCAACTAACAGGTGTTTAACGTATGACATCATTCAGCACGAGGCTGTAAACTGTGTGACGTTTAGGCTATGTTTTGAAATGTTACTGATTGGTCAACAAGCCTTTGATGTGCCGCAGACGTCGCGAACGTGCGACTTTCATCATCGCATCATGGGGCAGTCATGCAGTAACACATTTCATGCTGAGGATACGCTTATGTTTGCGGAAAAATATTTTCCTTCTATGCACTCAGAAGTATATGCCGCGACCACCATTTAAACCGTCTCGTTGAGACGGTTCAAATGAGTGGTCACAACATATACTTTCATTGAGAAATAACAAAAATAAAAATAAATTATTTAATAATTTCATACCCGTAAATGTGTATTCCGAAAGGAATGGATTAAACAAAAACACTGGATTATACGCAGATCTGTCGCCATATTTCGTCGATATTGATTTCGAAAATATTTTCCGTAAATGGTGTTGAAAAATTACTGTGATATTTTCTGTAAATGACGTTGGAAGATGAGGAAATGCGGAATTGTACTAATGTACGTACATGCAAGTACTACCTTTATTTCTTAACTTCAAACACACAGAGATAATACATACCACAATCAATAGTTAACAATATAATACCACTTTCAGCCGCAATATGATCGCAAATATAACACGATTTCTGACGATAGTCTATTACAAATTTAACACGATTTTTATATACAAATAGGCAAAAAAATCGGGAGCCAAGGCACAACCGTGTACTAACCGAAACCATGTTATAGTGAAGCGTGTACTACCGGGGTCGCACTGTAATGCATGTGTGCAATATGAAGATATTAGCTGAAGGCAAACAAACAGAAATTTTAGGTGATTTGAGAAACTGTTACAAAAACCTTAAAATAAATAAACGGAGAGACAGAAGGATGGACACACAGACAGGGTGAAACCTAAAAACAACCAAACTGCATAAGCTAACCAAACACAAAATGATTTTTTGTCAACCAAACTGCCGACGTTAACCATGTATACCTTTCCATCTTTGCGCAGCCTGCGGTAACAAGAGAGGCCACCGTAGCAGAAGAAGTCGCCATCCCCAGTCATACAGCCGTCCACCAGCTACAATTACAAATACATTTGTTAGCAATGTCCCCAGTCATACAGCCGTCCACCAGCTACAATTACAAATACAGTTGTTAGCAATGTCCCCAGTCATACAGCCGTCCACCAGCATACAGCCGTCCACCAGCTACAATTACAAATACATTTGTTAGCAATGTCCCCAGTCATACAGCCGTCCACCAGCTACAATTACAAATACATTTGTTAGCAATGTCCCCAGTCATACAGCCGTCCACCAGCTACAATTACAAATACATTTGTTAGCAATGTCCCCAGTCATACAGCCCGCCACCAGACAAATTACAAATACATTGTTAGCAATGACAGTCTACAGGTCCACCCAGCTACAATTGCAAATACATTTGTTAGCAATGTCCCCAGTCATACGCCGTCCACCAGCTACAATTAAACAAATACATTTGTTAGCAATGTCCCCAGTCATACAGCCGTCCATAAGCTACAATTACAAATACATTTGTTAGCAATGTCCCCAGTCATACAGCCGTCCACCAGCTACAATTACAAATACATTTGATAGCAACGTCTCCAGGCCCGTACGCAGGAATTATTTTAGGGGGTGCGTTATCGACGGCGCTAAACATTGTTTTTGCACATCCACAGACAGACCTCGGCAGATTAACCCGTTCACCCCTAAGTAACTGGAATGGATTTTGATTTGTTAATTTTGCAACCAATCTAAATCATCACAAAATGATTTTCAGACCAGTCCATTTATGAACATGGGGTGTTTTTGTTCTCAAAATTATGAAAATTAATTGCAAAAAGTGCAGATCCTGATGAGACGGCTCATTACGAGCCGGCTCATCTGGATCTACACTGTTTGCCAATACCACTATACAGGCATGCGGGTTAAGAGTGAAAGGGTTAAGGGGGGTGCGTACGCACCCGTCGCACCCCCTCTGCGTACGGGCCTGGTCTCATAAATGAGGGTTTGGTTTTGTGATGGACATACAATAAATTTGACCCAAGTACCGTGTGTACCCAGGCTCCCACCTTCCGCAATATATTACGGTGGATATGCTAAACAGTGTATCGACCAGGGCTTCTAAAATTTTCAGTTTGTCGGTTCTGGATCGATTTTTGAACTCTCAGACCGATTGAGATTTGAAAACTAGTCTTAAAAATCGGTCCGAGAAAAATTACCAGTCGGCTGCTATTTTGCTATAAACCTTGTAAATTTACCGTTTTTGACCACCAAGTAATGTCCATTTTATGACACATATCCGTAGGCCATATTCGTGTCGGGTGTAAAACTCGCTGTGTATTCAGTTTCTTCTGGTATCGATTTTTATTAACACACGCGTGGTAATTGGGACGCGGCTTAGTGACTTAAATAGACTGGCTTCAGCGTAAAGATATGAGAGTTCCTAGAGTAGACTCGAAATTTCTGATGATGTTAAAATAAAATAAAGAAACCATGCACTGTGTTTATCTATGTTCGTAATATTTAACCCCAAGAAACTGACACGGACTATCGGCCCGGGCTATTCCATATTAAGTTAGGAACCGTTACATTACGCTGTATTTGGGGTCATTTTTGTGTATATAAAATGTACATGTACGTAGGCATGCCGCAGATCCTGATGAGCCGGCTCACGTGATCTACAATTCGCAAACATTTTGATAAACGACAAGGTACGTCTGTCGTGTTAAAAGCACGACTCATTAGGGATCAGGGATTAGGGATCAATTGAAGTCCTAAATCACACCGCCGATGTACTTTGAACTCGATCTGAGGGTTAAAGAAACACCAAATGTTAATTCAATTGTACAAATTAATTGTTTAACAAGTAATTAAATTAAATTGATGTATCTGCAGCTAGCCAAATTAGGCCGACAATTCATTTTGAAGTCGGTGTGAACAGTGATAATAGCATAATTATCAATGAATTACGAGTTGGGTATATAACACATTTTTTTTTCTATGTGGTCCGCCCGGGTATGTAAGGTCTTCGAGCCATTTCCCACCATTAAATATAAAATGAAAAAAATATGTGGTCGTCATTTGATTATTATTGAAACTTTTGCACCACATACACGTAGGCAAGTGTATTTACATGACTGCCGTTGTTCGAGACCGCTCGCAGCCATGTTCAAACGTACAGATTGTGACGTTTGACCATGGCTGTAGACATTAAATATAAGATGAAAAAAATATGTGGTCGTCATTTGATTATTATTGAAAATTTTGCACCACATACACGTAGGCAAGTGTATTTACATGACTGCCGTTGTTCGAGACCGCTCGCAGCCATGTTCAAACGTACAGATTGTGACGTTTGACCATGGCTGTAGACAATGCTCATTTCGGGGCAAAGCTAACACCTACGTAATGCATGTGTCTCATGACTTTACTAGAATGCGCCATTAATTCATCAGACCAGTTCACAACGTTTGAAATTTTGAAATTGATGGGGTTTCATCAAGCGACATGTAATGCGGTCCCGGAACATGTATGTGTAAATCAGCTGTTGGAATGGACTAATTCCCCATGTACTGATTTACATTATTATACATTTTATATCAGACGTAACTTTCCACACTGATATCAGGGGCGATAACCGTGTTTCCTTAAAATGTTAACGGACATTACTATTTATACTCTGTATCTATTTTTTGATGTGCAATTATCATACTATAAATTATTAAAAAATACAATGCCTCATTTGCATACAAAATTAGCCTGATACCAGAGCGCGTCACTATCAGTAAAATAAATATTACTAAATGATTATACCTGTATAGCGGCGACTCGTCATTTTTAAAACTGGCGGAATACATGTACGGTAGTTGCACAATTATACACTTAATTAATTCTTATAGACAAACTGTTATGCCTACTAGATGTGACCCCAACTTTAACCAGGGATTCCGCTGGCGATCGCCACTTTCGCAATTGGCGATAGAAATAAACAATTGGCGATAAAAAATTACAATTTTCGAAAAATAATTGCCACTTCAATGAAGTGGCGATTTTTTTATTTTTCCCAGTTGAATCCCTGTTTAACTGCTACATGTAATTTGCGAATCAGTGGAATAGTGACACAAGTATACACTTATTTAATTACTATAGAAAACATTTTGTGCCTACTGAATTATTGACTATAAAATTCACAGTCAAAACAACTTACCGTATATTATTCCCATATATTTATTCTCAAATATTCCCATTTATACTGCGGAACTGGCGACGTTCCCAAAATGTCGAGAGAAAAAACGAATATATGATGTAGTACCCACCTTTTCCTTGTTGAGGTAGGCACAGGTGGCCTCAGCCTCGCCCTGGCTGTACACACACGGCAGACCCATCGCCTTCAGCAACTCCACACACTGTAAGTAACGTAATCACCATACATATTCAGAAATTATCCACAAAGGACCTACAACAATTTGCATCCAAATACAGGTATATCAAGGTGCATGATGACGTGGTTACAACAACAACAACAATGGCGGAAAGTGTTGAAAGCACGCCCACTCCAAATTAATTATTATTATTATTTCTAAGGGTTAATCCTTTCAACACCATATGCCTGTCTAGTGGTATTGGCAAAAAGTGTAGATCCAGATGAGACGGCTCGTGATGAGCCGTCTCATCTGGATCAGCACTTTTTGCAAGTAATTTTCATATTTTTAATAACAAAAACACCCCCGTTTCATAAATGGACTAGTATGAAAATCATTTTGTGACGGTTGGATTGGTTGCAAAATTAACATATCAAAATCCATTCCAGTTACTTAGGGGTGAAAGTCCAATTCGTGTTCATGAAAAAGGCACTGAAACGTTTCTCTGAGGACCTACTTTAGCAGCTGACATGTTCAGCATGGTTCGATTGCAGGAGGCGGACGACGCTGATGTTGATGCGCCATACATGGCCTGCTGTCTCCGTGCCAGCTCATCGGCCTTCAGTTCAGGGGCTATACCGTCCAGCACAAACACTAGATGGAGCCCGCACTTCAGCAACTCGGACACTCGGAAAAACAGGTTCCTGTAATTACCCATTCAAGGGTATGGATACATTACTTTTTTATTGAAACAATCAGATTATTTTGTATATAACATATATTTTCGAACAAAAATAGAGAAAATAGAAAAAGATATTCACCAAATGTTCATACTAATGTAATGTAAATATATCCGGCCTATAAATCAAGATGCATGATCACGTGTTTACAACAACAACAACGTCGCCCACTCCAAAGTAAGTATTATTTGATATTTTCCTTAATATGCAACGGATTTTGATGAAATATGGCGCAGCAAACGCGTCTTCATGAGCTGCATTTGGTGGTCTAGGGAGTTTGACACAGACTTATGTCGTTTTTGCGAAGAATCGATTCTTCGCAAAACGACAGAAGTTTGGCGAAAATACAGAGCCCACCAAATGCAGCTTAACAAGACGCGTTTGATGCACCATATTTCATCAAAATCCGTTACGTAATAAGGACACTATAAAAGAATATGTACCTTGAATCGGTACTTGTTGTTGTTGTTAATACCACGTGATCATACACCTTGTAAATGGGATAAACATGAGAGAATATTGGCCACATTGTTTTCCTGGATGATGGGAAGGTATACATATATTAACGGTAAAAATCTTACTGGAAATAAACTTTGAACACAATTTATCCATCTTTACACCATAACAAGGTGGTCGCCGGGGAACTGAATGTGTGAAACATATTGATGAAGTTTGGTAAAGATCCTGACTAAAATGTCAGGATATATGCACAATTTAGACTCCGCAATGTATTATTGATTTTCTTCCTTATTAAATATGGAATAAATGATAAATAAAAAAAAATCACTTATTTGCAAAAAGATTTGCAGCTCAACTAAGTAAATTTCAACTTTATTACAGTATTTTCACTACTCAATTTGAAAATTAATGCGTTTTTCCACATTGGTGTGAGTATTTTGTACACCCAATTTTGATAATCAATGTGTATTCTGCTAATATAAGTGTGTAAAACACGCCAATACGCACCTTATCTGGAGCTCTGATTTCCCAACCAAATTCAGCGAATGAACATGAAAATTTAATACAGCTTAAAATCAATGCAGACTGAGTTTTTCTTAGATATATGCCCACTTCAAGGTGTATGATCACGTGGTACTAACAACAACAACAAGTACCGATTCAAAGTACCTATTCTTTTATAGTGTCCTTATTACGTAACAGATTTTGATGAAATATGACGCATCAAACGCGTCTTGTTAAGGTCTCACGGGACAGTGGGCAGCTAGCTTTAAAAAGGGGGAGGATGATTTTCAATATACTTCACTACCGACCCTGTAAGTTACACCAGTGCGTCTAGCAAAATAGGTTTATGAATATTTCTTGACTTTGGGAGGCTTGACTAGGTGTATTTTTTAGAGTATTTCATAATTCTACGAAACTGAATGTTAGCTCCGGTTGATTTTGATATCTTGGAAAATGGCGCATGCTATGCTGTCTCGCCGGTATGGTTTCGCGTCAGAATTTAAGGTATTTTTCGGGCATTTGTAGCGAAAATTTGAGGTGGTTATGAAATCATTTTCAGAAAATGGTGTGGTGTTACAAGTGATAGAACAAGATATAACAAAGTATCTGTGCCTCATATTTTCATGAAAACAATTCCGACAAATTCAGTCGTGTTGAAATTTCTGGCCAAAAATAGGTGGGTGGGGTAACATTGTAAACAAGAAATGCATCTGTCGAACGCGGATGCCACCTGCAGCATATTTGAGAAACTGTGACAAAGTGGTTAACCGAAAAGTGTGACGGACAGACGGAAGTGACGTTGTGGGGTTTGTTGCATGTGGGGTTTTTTGGGTGCTATTTGTGGGGTGCAAACAATGATAAAGGTGTTATCTCCCCTATACTAACTTGCTCTCGTTTTCTTATGTCTCCTGCATGCACTTGTAGGGTATTTGGGTTTGATCAGTGAAGTACAATATGTACTTGTGGGGAAATTTAGTCAGCCATTGTTTGTGGGGTTTGGATGGACGGACGGTTTTGACCATCACCCTCTGGGGTGTCAATTTTTTATTGCTTTTTTGGGCTTTTCAGAAGTGATGGAGTTCTTCGAAACCCGGTGGCATAAAAATTAATTTAACACATCTGATGTGGTTACTGCATTTTTATTGTGGCGCGCAATTTGTACTTCATTTGCGAGTATTTTTCAATACTTGTCGCAAGAGCCTCCTTAACTGATTGTGAGAGGCGGTGATTTTTATAAGTCACCCGCCGCCCTCAGAAAAGCAGTCAATTTTGGCTTTTTCAACCGTCCCGTGATGCCTAAGCTGCATTTGGTGGTCTCTGTATTTTCGCCCAAACTTCTGTCGTTTTTGCGAAGAATCGATTTCCGTGTCTCTGACATGGAAATCTATTCTTCACAAAAACGACATAAGTCTGTGCGAAACTCCCTGGACAACCAAATGCAGCTTATGAAGATGCGTTTGCTGCGCCATATTTCATCAAAATACGTTGCATATTAAGGAAAATATCAAATAATACTTACTTTGGAGTGGGCGACGTTGTTGTTGTTGTAACCACGTGATCATGCACCTTGCACTTGCAACACTTACTGATTGCTTCTTGTATAGGGATGGTGGTTAGAAAGTATAGTAAGTCTAACTTTTAAAGTACATGCCCACTCAATAGACACAAAATGTTCTTTATAAGAATTGAATAAGTGTATAATTGTGTCACTATTCCACCAGTTCTAAAAATTACGTGTGTCCGCTATACAGATATAACTAGATTGGTCAGTAAGTGAGGCTTATGGAATACCCCCCGCATGGGCCCAGGTACCCCTAAATATGTAAAAAAAAAGTGTGTGGGTTTGTGACCTTGACTCTGGGCTTAGCGGGGGCGGCATGAACGTGAATTTGTGACAGGGCGGTAGAGGTCCATTGGAGCAATGTGTGTGTGAAATGTGAAGCAGATCCGAGCAAGGAAATAGAAGTTATAACCAATTTCTTTGATGTTAAGTTTTGTAAAGAGACTAAGTATGTGACCTTGTCCTCGAGATCAGCGGGGATTTGTCGCAGCATGATAGTTAAGTTTAGCGATGGACGGACTCATGAATGCACGGACGGACGGACAACCTGACTCCAGTATACCCCCCCACAATTCGTTGCGGGGGGTATAATAATTTATTTTACTGATAGTAACTCGCAGTGGAATCGGGCTATATTCATATGCAAATGAGGCATGATATGTTTTAATTATTTATACTAATTAAATGAGTCACCTGAAAAACTTATATTTTCAACAAATTATAAAGTGTGATCATCGCACATAAAAAATAAATACAGAGAATAAATAGTAATGCCTGTTAACATTTTAAGGAAACACGGTTATCACCCCTGATATCAGTGTGGAAATTTACATCTGATATAAAATATGTTGGGTAATGGTGAATGAATGTTTATTTTGCCAGAAAATGTCATATCTACAGAATATACAAAACTATCTGATTTAATTCCTATAAACAACATTTTGTGCCTACAGAGTGGGCATGTACCTTTAAAGGTCACATTACAAACTATCACTTATTTTCTTCAAAACACGCTAAAAACAACAACGGCGACCCTAATAACCGATTTCCGGTTCGTTTGTATTTTTCATGATATTGATATTTCTCATATCGCACCTTATCTGACATCGCTTATCTCTCCTGTTACTGTGACCTACTGGTGCGAGGTGGCGCTGTAAAAATAACCGCTATGACGTAGCCGTAGAACAGCTTACCTGATTGGTGGATGAAGGTTTCTTATATAATATCGTTTGGATTTACGGACATCATGTATTTGTTGCATAATTTCTTTGTTTTTGTCGTTTAATATATACGTTAATCGTTATTTTTTCCTTCGCCTAGTTATACTTGGATGATTTATACGTTGGTTGCAATCATCGGCGACGACTATATGTGCGGAAGTCGGTTGTAATTCACGGTGAAACAGACAGCAGAGCCAGAATCAGAAAAAAAAGTGAAATTAAATGTTATATTTCTATTTTCTTTTTACAAAATGCTAATCTCTGACATTTCGTAAACTGATTCTGCAGAATCTTACTTCAGCATACTTGTGCTTTGACAATTTTGAGTTGAAATAATCAGTGACACGCGTGTGTAGCTATGTTCAAATGGATGCCGCCGGAGGTCATTAATAGCAAACAACTTATCCGATGATTTGACCGCAGGCAAATAGGGAAGTGGATCTTGGGACAGGTGTATTCTGAATTCAATGAAGCCACACCTATTTTATGCTGATTGGTTAAATCCATTTTGTTTATCTGTCCTAGTCAGTGACAGATGTGTGAAGCTACGCTCAAACGGATGTCAACAATAATGCGCCAGGTGTATATTGAATCCGCGAGGCCACACCTATGCGAGTCCAATTTGGCAGACATGGTAGAATGATGTGTTTGTTTTTATACATGGATGAATGTTATATTGCAGGATTAAAATTGTTTACTTGAACGTCCACTCGCTTATTTTTCAGTAAATACTGTTTTTGAATTCTAAAATATAACTAAACCACATATTTTGTTCATTGACAGATAAAAAGAATTAAAAGTATATATTCAATGTTCACATGTACAGTAAATTCTTTACTATTTCTAATCTGTTTTCCGACTGACTTGTTTCAAATAAATATTAAATGTTTGGACTTATGTTAAAAACTAAAGATGTTTTCCAGAAGAAAATTGTTGTTTTGTCAAATGGGGGTTACGTCGAAGCTTGGTCCTATATGTGGCTGTGACTGGGGAAATGGGGTTTGTGTGATTTGTGACTAGTGTAGGTCACAGGGGTTGAAATTTCACTCGCCCAGCTCGCCATGGCGAGTGCTTTTTGTGGTGGTCGAGTACTTTCTACAGGCACTCGCCCAGTTTGGCGAGTGAAAGATTTGGTCAGGATATTGTTTTTCTTCAGAAATTGCCAATTAATTCCATCAATAACGGCCAACAAATAGTATTAATTCAGCGACCATTTGTTGTTTACAGATTACGTCAATTTGCCGGAAGTAAGATTCAAGCAATGTACACGGTTACGGGTAGAATCGCTAGCGATTTTGAACACGGTCCATATCGGGCAAATTAATTCACGGATTATTTGTCGGCTGTACGCGGCCGGGCTAACAAATAATATGACTGCGAGTATAGACTAGTGTATAAGTGACCACATATATCTTCTCATATACAGTTGGGTTAACACGCATTTCAGACGCTGAACATAACGGCTTGGGGCGAAACAGTCGGCTCTGTGTCCGAAACCATTGAATTTAGTAATTAAGGCAGTTGCGCGCATGCAAACGTCACTCAACGCTTATAGAAAATAAGAAGCGTGCAAGCCTCTGAGCAAATTCGCTGCTAAAAACGTTGTTGAAGAAACAACTCGACGAAATTTATCTCCCGATAAATAATATATATTTGTTTATGTTCATTTAATAATTAAAATATAAATAACAATAATAAATTATCATATATATGTAAAGGCCTTTTTTTTTAAAAATAAGATGCAACATTACAAATAACATTTTATTTTAAACAAGAGGGCCATGATGGCCCTAATTCGTTCACCTGACTCCATGAACACTAGAGGAGAATGTGACAGTGAGTTCATGTGTTTTAAAAAAATTGTGCTGTTTTTAGATGGCGGTCATCTTGGATTAAGCGATGACTCTCATTTTACCAAATCTGAAAATGCTTCACCCAAGGATCTTAACTTCCTATGAAGTTTGGCCAGCATCGGCCATGTGGTTCCTGAGAAAAAGAAGTTCAAAATCTTGAATAAATGGACCTTTTGGTGGCCATCATGGATGACATAATCATCCGATTCCGACAAATATTGCACCAGAGCAATCGCCTCATCGATACTTTCAATTTGATATATGACATGAGCATATTCGGTCAAAAATAAAATTTGACCCTAATTTGACCCCACGGACCACGCCCATTTTTGACCCCGGGGTCACCATTTTCACAACTTTGAAAGAGCATTGTAAATCGATCATTCCTACCAAGTTTAGTCGAAATCCGGCCAGCGGTTCACGAGAAGATTCTTTAAGAATTTATGCTATTTTTAGACGGCGGCCATCTTGGATTAGCGATGACCTCCATTTTAACAAATCTGAAAAGGCTTCACCCATGGACCATAACTGTTAAGTTTGGCTACCATGGGCCAAGCGGTTCATGTGAAGAAGAATTTTGAAATCTCTAAAAAAAGAACGACCTTTTGACATTTCGGCGGCCATCTTGGATGATATAACAATCCGATTTTGACAAACAATGTACCAGAGTGATCGCCTCATTGATACCTTCGATTTGATATATAACATGACCATATTCGGTCAAAAATAAAATTTGACCCCAATTTGACCCCACGGGCCACGCCCATTTTTGACCCCGGGGTCAGCATTTTAACAACTTTGAAAGAGCATTGTACATCGATCATTCCTACCAAGTTTCGTCGTAATCCGGCTAGCGGTTTATGAGAAGAAGATTTTTTAAGAATTTATGCTATTTTTAGACAGTGGCCATCTTGGATTAGCGATGACCTCCATTTTAACAAATCTGAAAAGGCTTCACACATGGACCATAACTTTTAAATTTGGCTACCATGGGCTAAGCGGTTCATGTGAAGAAGAATTTTGAAATCTCTAATAAAAGAACGACCTTTTGACCTTTCGGCGGCCATCTTGGATGACATAACCATCCAATTTCGACAAAAAATGCACCACAGTGATCGCCTCATTGAAACCTTCAATTTGATATATGACATGACCATATTCAGTCAAAAATAAAATTTGACCCCAATTTGACCCCACGGGCCACGCCCATTTTTGACCCCGTGGTCACCATTTTAACAACTTTGAAAGAGCATTGTACATCAATCATTCCTACCAAGTTTTGTCGAAATCCGGCCGGTGGTTCTTGAGAAGAAGATTTTTGAAGAATTTGTGCTATTTTTAGACGGCGGCCATCTTGGATTACGTAATGACGTCATTTTAACAATTTTGTAGTCCCCCTACCTAAGGACCATGACAATGACGTTTGGTGACTATAGGCCCAATGGTTAACGAGGAGAAGACGTTTGAAAATGTTCACGGATGACGGACAGATGACGGACGGACGACGGACAGACGGACGGACACATTGTGGTAACAATAGCTCACATGAGCTTCGCTCAGGTGAGCTAAAAAAAACTGGGCAAGTAACTTTTTGACCTGGGCAAGTACTTTTTATTTGTACTTGCCAGACTGTGCGAATGTACAGGCTGAACTGGATCTACACTGGTCGCAAACGCCCTATAAGCTCTGTGTTGTATTTGGCTTATTGCACCTTCTCATTCGCAGTGTACAGCGGATGTTGACACAATCTTCCCCGTGGCAATTAGAGCGACTAATTTTCCCATTGCTGTCATCCCGGGCTTTCCTTAATTGACCCCATGTACAGTATTGTTTCATTGTAATTGGACAATGGCCTACAAGAATGACGTTATGACAGTTTGACCAGCATAGCACCAGATCCATCTATGCACCTGACAGCTCTGATAAGTGTCTACTCTGTTGCCCGTCTGATTTAGCATTATATATACGTACTATCGGGGAAAACATAGATTGTAACCGACGATGTAAATATAAATAAATGTATATACAGACTGGTATCCTACAGCTGTTGAAAATTGCACAGTATGTCCATTTTGTCACCCACTGTCGCATTTCAGTATGTACATGATGTAGTTTGTAACTACCGTTAGGTCATTCTTATATTTTTACAGTATAGTACAGTCCCTATATTTATATCAGCAGTCTAATAAACTGGAGTTCTAAGTAGTCTGTTGAACTATTACGTGTAATAATCGTATTATGCATACATTTCGGAAGTTCTACTGATACGGCAAATACCCACGTGACTGCAAAGGGAAATAACTGTGGTAAGCAAAATAAGGGGAAGTTAGTCATGCAGTGACGGCTGGAAAAACTGGTTGTCCGTAATATGAAATCCGTAAAAGAACGGCACATACTGGTCGGATTACTGTAAAATTTGTTTTTTTATATATATATATATATATATATACAGTTGTATATATAAATGATGAATACATAAGCGTATCGCGAAAACAGAAGCTTGTTATATCTCCTTTAATCTGAATGAAACATGTACATGCATATAAATAATAATAATGGAACATTTATGTCAACTTGAATGAAAATCTATACAGACAAATGGACACAGGTAATACCAGCACATGATATTACCGCCAATAAATTGGTGGACGCACTAAGAAAAATATTTTGACAACTGTAAAAGCAGAACCAAGCGTACCTAATCAATATGTTAGGAACCTGTGACTTCGCTGGCGATGTTGAGAACTCGACAATCCAGGAGCTGAGATCAACTGCAATTGTTTTCCCGGCCAACTCCAATGTAGGGACATCTGCTTGTGCTGTCTCTGACAACACCCCCCATAATCCCTGGATACCCATGGTATTGGGCTTGGCTATGGTGGATGGTGCATCTGGAAATACATACATTCGTATATGAGTTTTTCATGCTATATACATGGGTGTACTGAAATTATGGGATGTGTTGTCAGAATATAACATATTCTGACAACATATCCCATACTCTCAGTACACCAACCCATGGTAACAGGCTCGGCTATGGTGGAAGGTGAATCTGGAAATATATACCAGGGTATATACACGAGAACTCCAGATAAGAGATTGAACATTGGGTACTGTTACTCCATACTGTTACAAATCAATTAGGTATTTCCAATTGCGACTGAACAGACAGTGACCCAACCCGACCTTGAACATTTCAGGTCATTGTTGGGCACTACCCTCCCTTAAGACACTATGGATTGTTGGCGGGAGACATACTGTCTCCATGCTATTGGGATCGTGATTCTGGCCGTTTGCACGGGTCTACTTTCGGAAGTGGCTCTCTGTTCATCGGGGGACGTCTCTATAGGCTCAATTTGCGTTTGCAATTAACAACAGTCAGGTGAAATTTAAAGTCAGCGAGTGAACTGAAAGCAAGTTATTAATAGCAACGGCAATGCTCAACAATATGTGTAAAATAGTTGGCATGCCCAACTTTACTTTTGAAGAGAACAAATTGCTGTTATTGAGACGCCCCCCGTTTTCGGAAGTGGCTCTCTGTTCATCGGGGGACGTCTCAATAGGCTCAATTTGCGTTCGCAATTAACGACAGTCAGGTGACATTTAAAGTCAGCGAGTGAACTGAAAACAAGTTATTAATAGCAACGGCAATGCTCAACATTATGTGTAAAATAGTTGGCATGCCCAACTTTACTTTTGAAGAGAACAAATTGCTGTTATTGAGACGCCCCCCTACTTTCGGAAGTGGCTCTCTGTTCATCGGGGGACGTCTCTATAGGCTCAATTTGCGTTTGCAATTAACAACAGTCAGGTGAAATTTAAAGTCAGCGAGTGAACTGAAAGCAAGTTATTAATAGCAACGGCAATGCTCAACATTATGTGTAAAATAGTTGGCATGCCCAACTTTACTTTTGAAGAGAACAAATTGCTGTTATTGAGACGCCCCCCGTATCGTGTACCACGCAGTCGCAATGCGACGTCGATGGCCATTTCATTTTCATATTGTGGTTTACGGGCGATTTTCATAAAGCACCTTTGCTTCATCAACCTATTTGTGTTTAGAGCAGGCTGTATTTTACAAACACCAGTAACTGATCAAGTTCTCCAAATTTGCAGATTGTACATCCAATAATCAACATCGAATATATTTCTAACAAGGAATTTCTGAGTATGCAAATTCACAAGTGGCTACTCGTCTCCTGCCAGTCAGTACTTTCAGTACTTTGATTTTTAACATACTTTTATCTTTCTACGATATCTATTTAAAAATTGTTAACCTTTCATCTGTGTCATACATTCTATTACACTTATGCTGCCTTTTATCTACCAATTTGTTCCTGACGTGCAGCCTGCTAAAAATCACGTTCCGCAGTTCAGTGAATTATGTCAATTTATGATCAAAAGGAACAGTAGCGAAAAAGATTGGGAGTAGTATATAGGGAGTCAAAATGATACCACCTAACGGTGGTATCATTTTCACTCCTATATACTACCACCACCACCCCCGATAAAACACCGTTTCGTCCAATATCACAAACTGGTCACCAACACAAAAAACGTGACAATTGGTGTCATAAATACATCACGTTTTCCCCAATTGAACAGATAAAACTATAGATACAAAATAAAATGAATTACTTTTCGTGTCGTTGTCATATACATCACGTTTTTCCCAATTGAACAGACAAAACTATAGAATGGATTTGTTTTGTGTCGTTGTCTATTTATTTTTCAACACGGCATTTTCCTCCTCCACTATAGCTAATTTATTTCTACGATATTGAAAAATTATTAAT
>CM055276.1:78629206-78654206 GCA_029237695.1 Conchocele bisecta
ACTGACCAATCTAGTTTTACCTAACTTACATGTTGGGTGTTTATTTTGGAAGCGCTTTGTTGACAAACGGCATCAAATTATCGTATTAGATTTATCCTTGCATGCTAATCACCATGTGGCTATCCCATACAATAGGCATATATTCCATTGTCAACTTTGCATGACTTCTGTGCACGACGTTCTGATAACAAATCAGTATGGCAGGAATCCAAAATTGTTACTGTGATGTGACACTGATGTCTATCTTCAAATTCAACAACATAAATGCGCCACGATCGTACAATACCAAGATTTATTAACCATTTCAAGCCCACATGCCTGTATAGAGGCCTGGGCAAACAGTGTAAATCCAGATGAGCCGGCTACACGTATTTTCCACATTTTTGAGACCAAAAATACCCTGTTTTCATAAATGGACTAGTCTGAAAACCATTTTGTGACAGTTGGATTGGTTGCAAAATTAACATATCAATAGTCCATTCTAGTTATTTAGGGGTTAATGGGTTAACTGACAAATACAGTTCCTGCTCCGACTGCAGAATAAGCAGATTGATAATCACGTTGTATGACATTTTCTTGTAAAATAAACATTCATTCACCATTACACCATGTATTGATTGGCACTATTATACATTTTATATCGGACGTAAATTTCCACATTGATATCAGGGGCGATAACCATGTTTCCTTAAAATGTTAACAGACATTACTATTTATTCTCTGTATTTATTTTTTGATGTGCAATGATCATACTTTATAATCTGTCGAAAATATTATTTTTTCAGGTAATGCATTAAATTAGGAGAAACAAATAAAAAATATCCTGCCTCATTTGCATATGAAAATAGCCTGATACCACCGCGAGTCAATATCAGTACAATAAACATTACTAAATGATTATACCTGCAGAGTCGGCACTCGTGATTTTTAGAACTGGTGGAATAGTGACACAATTATACATTTGATTAATTCCTGAGGTCTGGTTTTTGTCTTGGTCGAAATATCTATATATAAACTTCACCATCTGATTAAGTATCGAAGCTATTTTGGTTGGAGATTATCTATATTGTATTTGTAAAATCCTGTCAGCTAATCAACAGGTGGTGCATAAATACAATGTAGGGTTTAATATATTGAATAATTGGTACACTATATCTTATATTATTTAAATTTATTTATTACATAATTTTAAATACACATTTCAAAATTTGTAGACCTTACTGTTCACATATTGCATTTCTATGCCCCTGGTCGCTGTAGAGCTGGAGGCAGAGGTGCGACTGTAGTCGGCGCTTTTTCCGTCGTCGTCGTCCATTTTTTTGGTAAGGCAAATGCGTTAAAGTTATTGTTTTTTCACAATATCTCTTTAACCCCTTGCCAGACTTTGATAATATTTCACATCAATGTTTGTCTAGGGATGATGCTTCATTGCGCACACCCCCACATCCAAATTCTGAAGGTCAAGGTCATTTATTTACTTTTAATGTTCACCGGTTTTGTAACAGAAATGCGTTAAAGTTATTGTTTTTCCACAATATCTCTTTAACCCCTTGCCAGACTTTGATAATATTTCACATCAATGTTTGTCTATGGATGATGCTTCATTACGCACACCCCCACATCCAAATTCTGAAGGTAAAGGTCATTTATTTACTTGTAATGTTCACCGGTTTTGTAACAGGAATGCGTTAGTTATTGATTTTTCACAATATCTCTTTAACCCCTTGCCAGACTTTGATAATATTTCACATCAATGTTTGTCTATGGATGATGCTTCATTACGCACACCCCCACATCCAAATTCTCAAGGTCAAGGTCATTTATTTACTTGTAATGTTCACGGTCAAATGCCTCGGCAGGCGCGACACCGCTTCCGTGGCGGAATTCTTGTTTGACTGTGTGTCCATCAGTCTGTGTGTCCAGCACATTAACCCTTAGACCGCTACTCACAACAATTGTCGTCTGCTGTTGCTTGTATATCTTGCCTTATTTCTCAATAAAAAACATGCTTTGACAGCATTTCAGAATCATTTCCAATGGAAATGATTCTGAAGTGCTGTCAAAGCATGTTTTAAATTATTCTAACGTGCTGTTAAAGCATGTTTTTGATGATAAAAA
The DNA here is from genome assembly GCA_029237695.1 of Conchocele bisecta. Classification (NCBI taxonomy): domain Eukaryota; kingdom Metazoa; phylum Mollusca; class Bivalvia; order Lucinida; family Thyasiridae; genus Conchocele; species Conchocele bisecta. The sequence goes on from CM055276.1 coordinate 78,631,325, forward strand.
TGGAAGAAAACAGAAAATAAACAGCAGATGGCAAAAGAAAAAAAATAAGATAGCAGTCTAAGGGTTAAGAAGGTTGCCAGAGTTTCTCAATTATGCCACAACTTCTATATCACATGAAGGATTGCTTAAATATTTCAACACAGCATACCTGTGGACAAATGCCACTCATCCATGCTGCCCTTAATATGACCTTGAACTTTTGACCTTCACAACTTTGAACTTTTTCACACATGAAGAAGTTTGCCGGAGGTTCTCAATTCTGTAATAACTTCTATATTCCTTGAAGGATTACTTAAATAATTCAACACAGCATACTTGTGGACAAATGCCACACATCCATGCTGCCCTTAATATGACCTTTTGACCTTCACACATGAAGAAGTTTGCCAGAGGTTCTCAACTTCTGTATCCCTTGAAGGATTACTTTTAGTTTTAACATACCCACTACATTGTATCTCTGTAACCGTATGTCGGATTGGCTTGAAACTTCATATGCTTATTAATCATCATCCATATTTTCTTTCTGTGCTCACTCATGCAGCTCCTATGCCCAAGGTCATGACCAAATTACTTGGAAGTTTGTGTTAACGTCTTTTCTTGTGATAAAGTTTTTGAAGGGTATATTCATCAGTGTTACTGATTTCTTGTTTTTAAATAGTGGCTGTTATAGGCAGGTGGTTGTTGTAGAGAGGTGGCCTTTCATGGAATTTTATTGTATATGATTAAGAACCTGGGGGCCGTTTCACTAAACTTTGTACGACTTAAATTGTTGTAAGTGCAAAATTATGATAGTCTGTAAATTTCACACTAACAATGTTTTCTTGTAAACAATTATTGGATTTACATTTATTGAGCATAGGCTGCATATGCAGCCTATGCTCAATAAATGTAAATCCATCAATTGAAATTTCCAGACGATCCTAAATTTGCACTTACGAACATTTTAGTTATACAAAGTTTAGTACGGGCCCCAGGAACATAATAAATTTAATGAGAAATTTTAGCCATTTAACATTTAGTACAAACCACATTATTTGGTGATTCCAACAGTTTTGTGTCTGAAAATGAACATGGCATGTACCGCGTGTGCAAAACTGTTGCTGATAGGTTTCGACTAGACTGGTTTTGTTTCACAAATACTGTGTGTGATAATATCTCTGTTTAAGTGCTCAATTGACATTCTAACAACACACCAATGCCAGTACTGTGCATTATCAGACAGTTTTGTATGTCGTAGTATATGCAACAATTGTGAACAGCGTAATCCCAGATTAGCCTGCGTATCCATGGCCATCACAACTCCAGCATTTTGGATGTATGTCCAAATGTTGAATATCTCCTGATCTGTTAGTCTGATCATTATCAAAGTTAATCAATAGCTAGCTGATCACCTTGGCTTTCATTGGTGAAACGCTCTGGCCATCGCCTTATATGTGACTTTGGCTGGCGGTATGGGGTTTATGGGTTTTGCTACCAGTGTAGATCCAGATCAGCCTGTGCATCCGCACAGTCTGATCAGTATCTGCAATTTTCGCCATTCCATCTAAAACACCTGTTATGCTTTTAACCATCAATATAGATCATTATCAGGCTAGAAGGGTGTGCCGTTTGATCAGGAGCTACACTGGTCACACATTCCATAAGCCCCATTTCTCCAGTCACGGCCATATTAGAAGAATTTGATTTACATGTAGCCTATTTCACCAACATTGCAAAGTGTACTTTTCTAGCAAAGTATATTTTGAGGGAGAAATCATTTATTTTTCCCGAAATGCATTTTTTCATATAGAACTAACAAGCGCATATATTTGATGATTAAAAGTATGCAGAATTATTATACTGAATTTATTACATTATCACAGCCATTTTGGCTGTGATAATGTAATAAATTCAGTATAATAAAAATTAATAAATTTATCCTAAAATTGAAAATTTCTCCCTCAAAGTATACTTTGCTAGATAAATATACTTTGTAATGTTGATGAAATAGGATACTGATCAAGAGCTACATTGGTCAGACCACATGTTGATTACTGGTACATTATAAACTCCTTGCCATTGTGGGGCCTCATTCAGAGCTCCAGATAAGCTTTGTGTCTAAAGCGTTCTATACCTATATTTTACTTTTACAAATAGATTATTGATTTTCTTCATTACTAAATAGGAAACAAATGATAAAAAAATATAACCAATTTGAACATTCACTTATTTGAGCTGCAAAAAGCAAACAGTTTGCTTTTTGCAGCTCAACTAAGTGAATTTTCAACTTTATGACAGTATTTTTACTACTCAATTTGAAAATCAATGCGTATTTTCACATTGCTGTGCGTATTTTGTACTCCCACTTTTGATAATCAATGCGTATAATTGCGTTAAATACGCCAATATCTGGAGCTCTGACTGCATCCATTATTTACAGTAAAGGAGAATAATGCTATGATTTTGATCAGCAGTTTGATGTTAACTCTTTGCATGCTGGGAAACTTGTGGGCTATAAATAGTTCAAAACTAGCAGACAATAATTCATATATTTTCTTGTATTTCTCCTTGTTAATATCATGAATATGTCTTGGAATTTCATTAGAATTGAGTCCTGAGGACTCAATTCTAATGAAATTCCAAGACATATTTACAGAGAGAAATAAAAACTATACTCCTAATTTGTTTGGCGGATATTTTCACTGCTAGCATGCAAACAGTTAAGATATGATAGACATTCCGTGGTTCTAGATAACCGGTGCAGTTGGACTAACCCATTCAAGGTCATACACCAAACAACATGTTAGCAGTGTGCTGTTTCTTTATTTTGTTAGCCCGCTTGCGGAATGTGATACATAGTCGTCACAATGAAGTCTGGGTGTCCGTGCACTTGTGTGTGTTAGTGTGTGTGTGTGTCCATCCGGATTCTACGTTAAAGTTTTAGATACGTTATAGCTCTTAGAACCCTTTCTCTGGTCTACTTCAAATACTTCTTTATCATCAGCCATATTTTCATTCTATAGCCCGCCCATGTAGCCCACATGTCTGCTGTTTATTTTTATTTTCCATTTTTCTCATCAAAAGCATGATGTGACAGCACTGTAGAATCATTTCTGTTAGGAATGATTCTCAAGTGCTACCAAAACATGTTTTTTGTTGAGAAGGAAGACAAAATACAAAACAACATGCATGAGACAAGGTATATTGTATAATTGTGTAACCCTTACACTGCTTTTGTCTGCTGTTTATCCTGGCTATTGGATTGGCGAAAGCCGGGCGGCCTGTGTTCAAAAATCCAATGTTAAGTATTTGTGTTTTGTCCATTTCTCTGTTACTGTACCACCAAGAACCACCATACTTACAAAACTTCATAACCAAGGGGTGCCCATCACATACCACTATCCAACATGTGATCTTTTTATGCCCCCATAATTTGGGGGGGGGGAATTATGTTATACCCCTGTCTGTGCGTGCATCCGTCAGTGGGTCCGTTGGCAAATACGTTTTCAATAATGCCTTATTTGCCCACGATGTCTGTCTAGGGATTAGCTTTGTGATAACGATGCCTTTTTACTATCTGCCTTTTTAAGGCTGCAGGTGGGGGCATCCATGTTCTATGAACACATTTTCTAGTTTTTACCTTGACCTCTTTTTTCAGCGTAGTCGCCATTTTCATTGTGTTTAGGTCCATTTCTCTGTTATTGTACCACCTACATGTAGGACAACCATACTTGAACAACTTCATAACCAACGGGTGCCCACCACATACCACTATCCAACATGTGACCAGTCTTTTGACCTTGACCTATTTTTTCCACATAATCAACTTAATTTTCAATGTTAGGTTTTATGATCCCAGGGGGCGTTTCACTGAACTTCGTACGACTAAAATGTTTGTAAGTGCAAAATTATGATAGTCTGTAAATTTCACATTAACAAAGTTTTCTTGTAAATAATTATTAGATTTACATTTATTGAGCATAGGCTGCATATGCAGCCTATGCTCAATAAATGTAAATCCATAAATTGACATTTACAGACGATCTTAAATTTGAACTTACGAACATTTTAGTCATAAGAAGTTTAGTGAAACGGCCCCCTGGTCTGGGTAGAGCCGGAGGCATATAGTGTTTGGACTGTGTACGTGTGTCTGGCACATTGAGATATTCTCAATTCTTTCATAACTTCTATATCCCTTGATGGATTACTTTTAATATTTCAATACATCATACTTGTGGACAAATTCTACACATCCATGCTGCCATTAATATGACCTTGACCTTTTGACCTTGACAACTTCAAACTTTTTCGCACATTAATAAGTTTTCTCAATTCTGTCATAACTTCTATATACATTGTACCTTCATGGATTACTTTAATATTTCAATGCAACAAACCTGTGGACAAATGCCACACATCCATGCCATAATATGACCATGACCTTTTGACCTTCACAACTTTGAAATTGTTCACACATTAAGAAGTTTGCCGGAGTTTCTCAATTCTGTCATTACTTCTATATCCCTTGAAGGATTACTTTAAAGGTACATGCCCACTCAGTAGTCACAAAATGTTCTTTATAGGAATTGAATTAGTGTATAATTGTGTCACTATTCCACCTGTTCTAAGAATTGTGCCCGCTATACAGATATAATCATTTAGTAATATTTCATTTACTGATAGTGAGTCTGACTCGCGGTGGTTTCCGGCTATTTTCATATGCAAATGAGGCATGATATTTTTTAATTGTTTATACTAATTTAATGCATCACCGGAAAAAATAATATTTTCGACAGATTATAAAGTATGATCATTGCACATCAAAAAATACATACAGAGAATAAATAGTAATGTCCGTTAACATTTTAAGGAAACACGGTTATCGCCCCTGATATCAGTGTGGAAATTTACGTCTGATATAAAATGTATAATAATGCCAATAATACGTGGGGTAATGGTGAATGAATGTTTATTTTTCCAGAAAATGTCTCTGATATAAAGAATATTTTGTGCCTACTGAATGGGCATGTACCTTTAATAGTTCAATACATCATACTTGTGGTCAAATGTCACACATCCATTCTGCGCTTAATGTAACCTTGACCTTTTGACCTTCACAACTTTTAACTTTTTCACACACTAAGAACTTTGCCGAAGTTTCTCAATTCTGTCATACTTGTATCTTATATAGCCCTTCAAGGATTACTTTAATATTTAAATACATCATATTATTATAACTTGTGCACAAATGTCACACATGTCATGCTGCCCTTAATATGACCTTCACCATTTGACCTTCACAAATGTGCTTATGAATACTTATCACTTTTGGTTAATTTACTTTGCCACAGTTTCTCCAATCTGCCACCGGAGGCATTCGTTATTTTGGTTAAAGTTTTTGGGTATACTATCAAAGTCTCGGCGGGCGCGAAATGCGGGTCACGGCCATCTACATGTATTATGCATAATCGCCATTTTCAATGTTAAGTTTTTGTGTTTAAATCTGTTTCTCACATACTATACCACCTAGAACCACCATACTTCATAACCAACGGGTGCCCACCACATACCACTATCCAACATGTGACCTTTTTTGACCGTGACATATTTTTTCCAAGTATTGATTTAGCAATTAAGTTTTTTGGCTTCTTTTACCATCTTAGGCCACCGACAGTTGTCACTTTCAATTGTGGTCATAATAACATTAACAGCCAATTATCTGTTATCCAATCGTCTAAGCCTTGAAGAAAACTCGAGCCTTCATGGCTTTGCTTGTCTTTTGTTCTCATCAAAAACATGATTTGACAGGACTTGAGAATCATTTCCATTGGAGATGATTCTCAAGTGCTGTCAAATCAGGTTTGTGAAAAAAGGAAACATTTACAACAAAAGCAGATGACAATTTTTGTTTCCCGCATTCTACGGGATAAACATGGTATCATGGCCTTATGCACGCTATTGGTAGTAAGACAATAGCAGGTATGTGTAATGGGTGTGGGAATTGTTGTAACCTTGTAACAATGTATTAAATCGCTGGCTAAATATTGACTACGGCATGGGAAAATGTACCAGGCGTACTGCAAGATTGATTCAATTACCTGTTAGTCTGCCAATAATAAAGTTAAAGGTACATGCGGGTTAACCCTCTCAGTAGGCACAACATGTTCTTTATAGGAATTAAATAAGTGTATAATTGTGTCACTATTCCACCAGTCTAAAAACTACCAGTGCCCCTGTACAGATATAATCATTTAGTAATATGTATTTTACTGATAGTGACTCACGGTGGTATCAGGCTATTTTCATATGCAAATGAGGCACGACATCTTTTAATTATTTATATTAATTAAATGCGTCACCTGAAAGACCTTAGCTGTTGATAGGCTGTTAAACCCCAACAAACAAACAAACACACCGTTGTGAACTGGTCTGGTGACGTAATGACGCATTCTAGAAACGTCATGAGACACATTCATTACGTAGATGTTGGCTTTAAAATAATAGCTAAGGCTAAGCAATGTGGCAAAGAAAAATCTGCCTATTTTAATGTCAAAGATACCCTGGATGTAGTTCTAACGGAATGTTACTTGTTCTGTACCCAATTCAGGCCCGTATGCAGGAATTAATTTAGGGGGTTGCGTTATCGACGGCGCGAAGGGTTAAACATCGTTTTTTTGCATATTCACGGACAGACCTTGGCAGATTAACCATTTCACCCCTAAATAACTGGAATGGATTTTGATATGTTAATTTTGCAACACATTCCAATCATCACAAAATGATTTTCAGACCAGTCCATTTGTGAACATGAGGTGTTTTTTTTCTCAAAATTATGAAAATTACTTGCAAAAAGTGCAGATCCTGATGAGACAGCTCGTCATGAGCCGGCTCATTTGGATCTACACTTTTTGCCAATACCACTATACAGGCCTGTTGTGTTGAACGTGTTAAGGGGGCTGCGTACGGGCCTGCAATTTATAACATTGATCTATTTGGTATACCTGACAGATGGGATTATCAAGACCTGGGAATCTGAGAGTGGAAAACTGGTGACGACGGCGTCCGAGCACCGGGGCTGGATCACAGACTTTCTCTACTGGTCAGCATAACTGGACAACCAGTAGCCTATGTCACTAAAATTGCAAAGTATACTTATCTTGCTAAGTACATTTTGAGGGAGAAATTTTCAATTTAAGGATAAATTTATTTATTTTTATTATACTGAATTTATTACATTATCACAGCCATTTTGACTGTGATAATGTAATAAATTCAGTATACTAATTCAGCATACTTTTAATCATAAAGTATATGCAGTCGTTAGTTCTATATGACAGAATGCATTTCGGGAAAAATAAATGGTCACTCCCTCAACGTATACTTAGCTATAGTCTGTTTCACGAAAGCTGCCCAAATTTTACGGCTATATAGACAATTCAAAAACAATATTATTTTCGATAATATTAAATTAAAGGAAAATTTAAGAATCTTTTTATTTAGTGAAATTTTGTCAAATATTGATTTTATTGCGAAAACAAAATTTCCCCATGTTAAATCCCCAGGGATTTAACATGGCGAAATTTTTTTGAATTTTAGAAATACTGGACAGATTTTTAAAATTTAACTTTTGTTTTCTTAGTTAGATCATATCCAAGCTATCTAGTCAGGTTTCGGAGTCAATTTCCATTTTTTTCGTTTTTTGACTCCTCCCACACTTCCTTACCACTTTTTCCCCCATGTTAAATTCACATAGACAAATCAATTTTTCGTAATAAAATCAATATTTGACCGAATTTCACGAAATAAAAAGAAGGCTCGTTCTTAAATTTTCCTTCAATTTAATATTATCGAAAATAATATTGTTTTTGAATTGTCTATATAGCCGTAAAATTTGGGCAGCTTTCGTGAAACAGACTATAGATAAGTATACTTTGCAATTTTGGTGAAATAGGCTACAGATCACACAATTGGTGATTACAAGAGTTTTTACAACTGTAGATATTGATCCCAGAGCTGCAGATAAGCTGTGTATCTCTGTAAATACTCAGTTGATAAAACATAAAAAAATGGATACTAAAAAGCCATTAAAATTTTATGTATGCCATGCTAAGACATTTTGCACAAATTTGACCCTCGATTCCTTAATTTGTGATCTACGTAAACTGATATTACAGTATTTCTATACCTTTACAAAGAAACATGCCTGTAAATGTCATCTACAACAGTTTTGCTTTGTTACAGGTCCGACGCCAAGTTGATGCTGTCCTCGGCCAACGACAGATACATCATAGCGTGGGCACCGGGCGCGGGTATTCATGACAAAATTTCTGTAAGTACTCCCCACCATCTCGGCCTGTACCACCACCTGTGTACAGTAAGGCCAATAAGGAATTTTAACCTTGCTACCTCTAGTACCGGAATGTTTACCATACTTACAATGTACTATGGTTTTTATGCCCCCATGCGATAGCAACAGGGGCATATTGCGTTACTCTTGAGGTTTGTTTCTCAAGTTAGAGTCCAGGAGCCCGTTTCACTAAACTTTGTACGACTAAAATGTACGTATGTGAACATTTATGATCGTCTGGAAATTTCAATTGATGGATTTACTGTTATTGAGCATATGCAGCCTATGCTCAGTAAATGTAAATCCAATAATTGTTTACAAGAAAACATTGTTGGTGTGAAATTTACAGACTATCATAATTTTGCACTTACAAACATTTTAGTCGTACAAAGTTTTGTGAAACGGGCCCCAGTATGCCACGGGGGCATAACCATGTTTTACAAACATCACCAGCCAGTGTACCGGTAGATCCTGAAAAAAATGCTTTTTATGACAACAATCTGAACTAAAAAGGACAACTGTTGATGTTTCATTTGTTGCCATCACGCCCCGTGCAGGCACCGGGGCGGGATCAACTGATCCTGAGAATAGTGCTGCAGTAGCCATTGCTTGTCGTAAAAGGCGACTAAACTGGCTTAACGATTGGGTTCATACTTTCCGGAACCCACTATACCGGATTTGGCCCTCATGTACATTTTTGGCTTTCTTGTATGTGAGAGTTGAGTCAGGCTATGCCCCATATATAAAAGTAATATTAGCGCTAATCCTATTACTTTTAGGGGATGGGATAAATGATGCTGGTGTGGCGAGGGCCTGGCACCAGATCAGGTTGTTCTAATTTCAGGACTGAATATATATTTTGATTGTAAATATTGAGTTCTGAAGTTGGGATTTACCCCCCTCGGACAGGTGGATACGGGACACGACCCCGTTGACCCGTCTGCGTGTAGACTCCCTGAGGCTTGTACCTCTATGTCAGAAAAGCGGACGTTAAACCCTATTCACTCACTCATTGTTGCCATCACCAAATGCATTCCTTTCAATGAAAACATCTTTACTCAGTTCATAGCATAAACGTTACCTGATAAATAGAATACTATTTTCTAGGCATACTTCATCAATTTGATGACACAAGACGCTAGCCTTGTGTTCTGTTTATTTACATCACTGTAGCTTGGTGTTCTCGTTTACTGTATAGCGAGACACCTATAGTGTAGCTTGGTGTTCCCATGCACTGTATGGTGATAAACCTGTATTGTAGATTGATGTTCCTGTGTACTGTATGGTGATAAACCTGTATTGTAGATTGGTGTTCCTGTGTACTGTATGGTGATAAACCTGTATTGTAGATTGGTGTTCCTGTGTACTGTATGGTGATAAACCTGTATTGTAAATTGGTGTTCCCGTGTACTGTATGGCAATAAACCTGTATTGTAGATTGGTGTTCCCGTGTACTGTATGGCGATAAACCTGTATTGTAGATTGGTGTTCCCGTGTACTGTATGGCGATAAACCTGTATTGTAGATTGGTGTTCCTGTGTACTGTATGGCGATAAACCTGTATTGTAGATTGGTGTTCCTGTGTACTGTATGGCGATAAACCTGTATTGTAGATTGGTGTTCCTGTGTACTGTATGGCGATAAACCTGTATTGTAGATTGGTGTTCCCGTGTACTGTATGGCGATACACCTTTATTGTAGATTGGTGTTCCCGTGTACTGTATGGCGATAAACCTGTATTGTAGATTGGTGTTCCCATGTACTGTATGGCGATAAACCTGCATTGTAGATTGGTGTTCCCATGTACTGTATGGCGATACACCTGTATTGTAGATTGGTGTTTCCATGTACTGTATGGCGATAAACCTGTATTGTAGATTGGTGTTCCCATGTACTGCGATAAACATGTATTGTAGATTGGTGTTTCCATGTACTGTATGGCGATAAACCTGTATTGTAGATTGGTGTTCCCATGTACTGTATGGCGATACACCTGTATTGTAGATTGGTGTTCCTGTGTACTGTATGATGATAAACCTGTATTGTAGATTGGTTTTCCTGTGTACTGTATGACGATAAACCTGTATTGTAGATTCGTGTTCCCGTGTATTATATGCGATAAACCTGTATTGTAGATTGGTGTTCCCGTGTACTGTATGGCGATAAACCTGTATTGTAGATTGGTGTTCCCATGTACTGTATGGCGATAAACCTGTATTGTAGATTGGTGTTCCCGTGTACTGTATGACGATAAACCTGTATTGTAGATTGGTGTTTCCATGTACTGTATGGTGCCATGTACTGTATGGTGATAAACCTGCATTGTAGATTGGTGTTCCCGTGTATTGTATGGGATAAACCTGTATTGTAGATTGGTGTTCCCGTGTACTGTATGGTGATAAACCTGTATTGTAGATTGGTGTTCCCGTGTACTGTATGGCGATAAACCTGTATTGTAGAGTGGTGTTCCTGTGTACTGTATGATGATAAACCTGTATTGTAGATTGGTGGTTCCATGTACTGTATGGCGATAAACCTGTATTGTAGATTGGTGTTCCTGTGTACTGTATGGCGATAAACCTGTATTGTAGATTGGTGTTCCTGTGTACTGTATAACGATAAACCTGTATTGTAGATTGGTGTTCCTGTGTACTGTATGGCGATAAACCTGTATTGTAGATTGGTGTTCCGTCTGTATGGCGATAAACCTGTATTGTGATTGGTGTTCCGTGTAGTGTAGCAATAAACCTGTATGTAGATTGGTGTTCCCGTGTACTGTATGGCGAATAAACCTGTATTGTGATTGGTGTTCCTGTTACTGTATGATGATAAACCTGTATTGTAGATTGGAGGTTCCTGTACTGTATGGCGATAAACCTGTATTGTAGATTGGTGTTCCTGAATTGTATGCGATAAACCTGTATTGTATTGGTGTTCCTGTGTACTGGTATGGCGATAAATTCCTGATTGTAGATGTTCCTGTACTGTATGGCGGATAAACCTGTATTGTAGATTGGTGTCCTTGTACTGGATGACGATAAACCTTATTGTAGATTGGTGTTCCGTGTATGTATGGCGATAAACCTGTATTGTAGATTGGTGTTCCAGTGTAGTGTATGGAATAAACCTGTATTGTAGATGTTCGTGTAGTGTATGGCGTAAACCTGTATTGTATTGTGTTACTGTGTACCTGTATGTGATAAACTGTATTGTAGATTGGATGTCCATGGACTGATGGCGTAAACCTGTATTGTATTGGTGTTCCTGTGATTGGTATGCGATAAACCTGTATTAGATTGGTGTTCCGTGTACTGTATGGCGATAAACCTGTATTGTAGTTGGTGTTCCGTGTACTGTATGGCGAGTAACCTGTATGTAGATTGGTGTTCCTGTGTACTGTATGACGATAAACCTGTATTGTAGATTGGTGTTCCGTGTACTGTATGGCGATAAACCTGTATTGTAGATTGGTGTTCCAGTGTAGTGTATGGCAATAAACCTGTATTGTAGATTGGTGTTCCAGTGTAGTGGTATGGCAATAACCTGTATTGTAGATTGGTGTTCCAGTGTAGTGTATGGCGATAAACCTGTATTGTAGATTGGTGTTCCTGTGTACTGTATGATGATAAACCTGTATTGTAGATTGGAGGTTCCATGTACTGTATGGCGATAAACCTGTATTGTAGATTGGTGTTCCTGTGTATTGTATGCGATAAACCTGTATTATAGATTGGTGTTCCTGTGTACTGTATGGCGATAAACCTGTATTGTAGATTGGTGTTCCGTGTACTGTATGGCGATAAGCCTGTATTGTAGATTGGTGTTCCTGTGTACTGTATGACGATAAACCTGTATTGTAGATTGGTGTTCCGTGTACTGTATGGCGATAAACCTGTATTGTAGATTGGTGTTCCAGTGTAGTGTATGGCAATAAACCTGTATTGTAGATTGGTGTTCCAGTGTAGTGTATGGCAATAAACCTGTATTGTAGATTGGTGTTCCAGTGTAGTGTATGGCAATAAACCTGTATTGTAGATTGGTGTTCCCGTGTACTGTATGGCGATAAACCTTGTATTGTAGATTGGTGTCCCGTGTACTGTATGGCGATAAACCTGTATTGTAGATTGTGTCCAGTGTAGTGTATGGCAATAAACCTGTATTGTAGATTGGTGTTCCAGTGTAGTGTATGGCAATAAACATGTATTGTAGATTGGTGTTCCTGTGTAGTGTATGGCAATAAACCTGTATTGTAGATTGGTGTTCCCGTGTACTGTATGACGATAAACCTGTATTTTAGATTGGTGTTCCGTGTACTGTATGACGATAAACCTGTATTGTAGATTGGTGTTCCAGTGTAGTGTATGGCAATAAACCGGTATTGTAGATTGGTGTTCCAGTGTAGTGTATGGCAATAAACCTGTATTGTAGATTGGTGTTCCCGTGTACTGTATGGCGATAAACCTGTATTGTAGCTTGGGTATTGTAGATCAGTGTTCCCATGTACTGTATGGCGTAAACCTGTGTTGTAGATTGGTGTTCCTGTGTACTGTATGGCGATAAACCTGCGACGCTTCCAGCTGGTCTGTGGTGTCAACGGGGGGATACGTGTCTATGCACTCGATGAAAGTAAGCAACATTGTTTGTGCATTGAACATCATTGTGTCTTCATGCCATCAACAAAGATTACTTGTTTTTCATGGTTTACATGTACATAAACCATGAAAAATATGCACCGGTAATCAGAGCTACAGTTAAGGTGCGTAATTTGGAGGTAAATTTCTTATTTCTCCATCAAAAATGGCAAGTTGGGAGTGCTTTAGAATAGCATGGTCGAACGTTATTGTTACATTTCCGTCAGAAATACCCTACAATTTGAGCATATATGCAGTACTTTCGGTACTTTGATTATCTGCTCTATTCAAACAACTGATTTACACATACATATTTCGTGGCTGTAGTACACGTCGTGTGATGCAGCCGCATCAATTTAAAAATTTCAGTGCGACTGTTGTGAACTGGTCTGGTGACGTAATGGCATGTTCTAGTAACAAGTAACGTCATGAGACACATGCATTACGTAGGTTTTGGCTTAGCCCCGGAATAAGCATTGTCTACAGCCATGGTCAAACAACACGCGCTGCACGTTTGAACACGGCTGTGAGCGGTGTCGTACAACGGCAGTCATGTAACAATAACCTTTCGCATTCAAGTCATTTTCACTTCAACTCAAGACAGCTTTGTCAGTATTTCCATCTTACAACACACACCACAACCGACCCACTCATCCATATATCATTAACGTCTTTTCACACCGACATGTCTAGTTTAAATTTCATATCATCATCTTGCAGTGCTTTTGTTCTGTTTGCAGACAAAGCGGGATGGGTTTTGGCCTAGGGGTTAGAACACCTGACTTCCAATCCGGAGGTTATGGGTTCAAACCTCATATTGGGCATCATACATTACTCTCATAGTATTCCCATCCCACTTGGGCTGTCGGATGAGACTTTAAACTGTGGTCCCATCTCTATATCACCTTAGCTGTTGCTGGGACGGTAAACCCTTTCACTTTCACTTTTTGCAGACAAAGAATGTGGTCATGTGATCAACAACAGAATCCTGTACACAGCGAAGGAGCACACAGATATTGTGCGGTGTATATCGTGTACAGATTCAAGAACATATTCTGCTGGGTGAGTGGCAATGTCACATGGTTACTAGTTTGTTATAAGATCTCTGATCTCTGTTGATATTTTCCTTAATAGACAACATATTTTGATGAAATATGGCGCAGACAACGCGTCTTCATGCATTTGGCGGTCTCGGAATTTGGAGTTCGGCACATACGTATGTCATTTTCAGTAGACACGGAAATCGATTCTTCGCAAAAACGACAGAAGTTTGGGCCAAAGTACCGAGACCACCAAATGCAGCTTAACAAGATGTGTTTGATGCACCATATTTCATAAAAATCTGTTACATAATATAAAGGACAAAATAAAAGAATCCGTGCCTTGAATCGGAGGGCTTCTGGAGGTTTCAGTACCTGTTGTTGTTGTTGTTGTAACCACGTGATCATACACCTTGTAAATATTCCCAAGATGCCATCTAACAGTACTCGTGCATATAATCCTATAAATATATGTTACAGGTATGACCAGAAGTTGATCATCTACGACTCGTCATTTACAGGAGACAACAGCCTGAAGGCCATCTCTGAGTGAGTGTTCTCTTGGCATTGTAATCACGTCTGACCAGGCTCATATTTTAACCAGTGAGAAATTGTACAACCACTCTACAATGGTCACACAGAGGAAGGCACTAAACTGGCTATTGTAGAGAGATTAAGTTCTGTAATCAGGTTTGGCCAGGCTCAGTTTGTTAACCCTTAGACCGCTACACACAACAATTGTCGTCTGCTGTTGCTTTTATATCTTGCTTTATTTTTAGCGCACCTTCCGAAGGAAGAAGTGCTTATGGCATACCCTTGGCATCGTAGGCGTCCGTCTGTCTGTCCGGGCACACGAGAGGGCACGAGAGGTACATCAATAACCCCTGATCTATATTTCACCATGACCTACATTTCCTCTTGAATTACTTACTTAATTCTCCTTGGTTAAGGTTTTTAGTCAAGCTTGTAGATGCAATACTCCTGGCCCTACACCAACCATACTTGGACAACTTCATCTCCTAGTGATGTACATCAATAATCCCTGACCTATATTTGACCTTGACCTACTTTTATCCTTGGATTACTTTCTTATTTCCCCTTGGTTAAGGTTTTTAGTCAAGCTTGTATATGGAATATTCCTGGGCCTACAGCAACCATACTTGGAAAACTTCATCTCCTAGTGATGTACATCAATAACCCCTGACCTATATCGGACATTGACCTACATTTAACCTTGAATTATTTACTTAATTTCCCTTCTTTAAGGTTTTTTGTCAACCTTGGTTAAGGTTTTTATGCAGGCCGCGGCCACATTGACCTACATTTAACCTTGAATTACTTACTTAATTTCCCTTGGTTAAGGTTTTTAGTCAACCTTGGTTAAGGTTTTTATGCAGGCCGCGGCCACCTTGTTTGTCAAGCTATGTGTACATCGACAACCCTCGTAGTCGAGCTATGCTGTTCTCCTACAGCTCTTGTTTTAGTTTATTATCGAGGCTGCCAGCGAGGAGATTAGCTTTGTAATAAGGCTGCCCTTGTTAATTACAAGGTGTATGATCACGTGGTACTAACAACAACAAGTACTGAAATTTCCAGAATCCATCTGATTCAAAGTCTTGTTAAGCTGCATTTGGTTGTCTCTGTATTTTCGCCCAAACTTCTGTCGATTCTTCGCAAAAACGACATAAGTCTGTGCCAAACTCCCTGGACTACCAAATATGCAGCGCATGAAGATGCGTTTGCTGCGCCATATTTCATCAAAATCCGTTGCATATCAAGGAAAATATCAAATAATACTTACTTTGGAGTGGGCGACGTTGTTGTTGTTGTAACCACGTGATCATGCACCTTGTAATACAGATTTGAAATAATTCATACAAGTTGGCAGTGAGTTAGATACCAACCAATCACTCAATGAAAACCTTCCATATTGACGTATGTAGTACATGTATTACGGTTGTTATCCACGTCAATGACTTTCCAGAATTGAGAATGCCCACGATGCAGGGATCTCATGCTTACTGCTTGCCAGGGATAATGAAAATAACACGTGGTAAGTCTAACAGAGGGTGTCAAATGTCTATATGGTTTGTAGTATTCTTACGGAGCCCCGCAGGGGACGTAGAATTCTTTGTATGCCCCTGCTACCGAAAAGTACGGGGGCATATAGTGTTACCAGCGTCCGTCCGTACGTCTGTCCCGTCTGTCCGTCCCGTCCGTACGTCCCGATATTATATTCTTTAGTAACTTCTACATGGCTTCACATATTATGTCAATATTTATACACGTGATACATATGAACATCCCTTACACACTCCACCCCCCAGTACTTCGACCTTCACTTTTGGCCTTGACCTTTTCCACTTTAAATGTTTGCTTGGCACTTTGGGACAAATCTACGTGCACGTTTCTCAATCCTACAATAACTTCTCAATACTTTTGCCAATCGCTTAAATATTTATACACATGATACATATGAACATGCCCTACACACTCCACCACCCAGTACTTCGACCTTCACCTTTGACCTTCACCTTTTCGACTTTAAATGTTTACTTAGCACTTTGGGACAAATCTACGTGCATTTTTCTCAATCCTACAATAACTTCTCAATATTTTTGCCAATCGCTTAAATATTTATACACATGATACATATGAACATGCCCTACACACTCCACCACCCAGTACTTCGACCTTCACCTTTGACCTTCACCTTTTCTACTTTAAATGTTTACTTAGCACTTTGGGACAAATCTACGTGCACGTTTCTCAATCCTACAATAACTTCTCAATACTTTTGCCAATCGCTTAAATATTTACACATGATACATGAACATGCCCTACACACTCCACCACCCAGTACTTCGACCTTCACCTTCACCTTTTTATGCCCCCACAACCGAATGGTGAGTGGGCTATATAGTGTTACCGGCGTCCGTCCGTACTCGGGTAAATGGCTTGTAATCAAATATGCCTCGTTTTCTTTGGCTGCCAGCGGGGGCATTCGTGTGCCGACAGGCCACATTTCTAGTTTTTATTAATTTGTTCCCACGAAATAACAATTTGTTCCCTCAATTTAACAATTCGTTCGCACAAAAATTAACGTTTCGTTCCCTCAATTTAACAATTCGTTCCCACAAATTATTTTGTTCCTTCAATTTAACAATTCGTTCCCACAAAATAATTTGTGAAAACAAATTGTTATATCGTGGGAACGAATTGTTAATTCGAGGGAACAAACTGTTAATTTCATGGAACAAATTGTCATTTTGTGTGAACAAATTGTTAATTCGAGGGAACGAATTGTTATATCGTGGGAACGAATTGTGTTAATTTGAGGGAACAAATTGTTAAATTGAGGTAACAAATTGTTATTTCGTGGGAACGAATTAATAAAAAAAAATCTATGTCCCCTGCGGGGCTCCGTATATTGCACATGTATACAAGTTTTATGCCAACTTTTTGTGAGTGGGTATACTACTCTGTTCCACGTTTTACTGCCGGCAAACTTTTGGCTATTAAACTATCAAATCTAAAAATATTTAAATGTAAGTACTTTTTCACCTAAAATAACAAAAAAATTTGTTTCAGGATTCCATCGAAAATTGATTTAATAGCGAAAAAAACATTTTCCTATGGAATTTAACATGGGGGAAAAAGAGGAGGAAGCAGAGGTGTCAAAAAATAAAAAGTTTTGGAAATTGACTCCGCAACCTGGCTAGATAGCTTGGAAATCATGTAACGAAGTAAACAAAAGTTAGATTTTGAAAATCGGTCCACACAAACAAAATCTATTTTTAGCCCCTATGTTAGAATCATTTTTTGGCAATAAAAGCAATATTTTATGGAATTTCATCAAAGAATTTTTTTTGGGAAGGGTGACTATTGTTATTGAACAAAAAATACTTCCATTTAAATATTTTTTGGATTTAATGTGTTTAACCCTTTCCCTGATAGAAACGACTTTTCACGCCTCTGCACAAGATGTCTTTTGAAAATATTGTGGGAAGAGGAGAAATTGCTTGTAACAAGCAATTTCTCCTTTTCCCACAATGTTTTCTGCTCTATCAGATAATTTAACCATCATTTGACCCAGCATTTGATTCTTTTATTCAGATGTTTTCGATTTGGAAGAGTCGAAATATCGCAAAACAGGGAAAGGGTTAATGGCCAAAATGTGGAAGAGTCAGTAGTATTGCATTGATCATAGTTATGTCCTTCATTTGTTCTTCTCGCCGTCTGGCTATCCATCCATGCGTGTGTGGTCATTTATGTAACAATATGTATTATAAACTCAACACGAACGCAACACGAACGCAACACGAACGCAACGCGAACGCAACGCGAACGCAACGGTTTGCTGTAGCATTGTATACGTTGTTTAAACGTATAATACGGTTCGTACACGTGTAATACACATTGTCAAACCGTTTTTGTTTAAAAGCGTTGATACGTTGTTTAAACGTAATACGGTTTTGTACACGTGTAATACACATTGTCAAACCGTTTTGTTTAAAAGCGTTGTATACGTTGTTTAAACGTATAATACGGTTTGTACACGTGTAATACACATTGTCAAACCGTTTAGTTTAAAAGCGTTGTATACGTTGTTTAAACGTATAATACGGTTCGTACACGTGTAATACACATTGTCAAACCGTTTAGTTTTAAAGCATGTAATACGTGTAGCTTCAAGGCGTATAACACGCTTTGGCGTTTACATATGTAGTGAGGTGAAAGAGTTGAAACGTGTACAACGCTTTACCTGGAAGCGTGTAGCTATATGAATGCGTTGAAACGTGTACAACGGTTACACGTTTTAACGCGAATACCTGTTCGGCCCCGATCGCTTCGAGGCGTCCTTGTTTCGTCCCTTTTAAAATATCGCGAATACATACCTTCAGATCGAGTTCAAAGTACATCGGCGGTGTGATTTAGCACTTCAATTGATCCCTAATCCCTGATGCCTAATGAGTCACGCAGATGTACCTTGTCGTTTATCAAAATGTTTGCGAATTGTAGATCACGTGAGCCGGCTGATCAGGATCTGCGGCATTCCTACGTACATGTACATTTTATATACACAAAAATTACCCCTAATACAGCGTAATGTAACAGTTCCTAACTTAATATGGAATAGCCCGGGCCGATAGTCCGTGTCAGTTACTTGGGGTTAAATATTACGAACACAGATAAACACAGTGCATGGTTTCTTTATTTTATTTTATTTTATTTTAACATCATCAGAAATGGCGAGTCTAGGAACTCGATCTGAGCATGCGCATTCTACGCGATACACGGTTGGCATACCAAAATGTGTAATGCGTTAAAACCCGTGGAAACGTGTTATACGTATAACACGGTTTCATCTGTACGGTGCTATGTACATGTAGAAGCGTGTAACCGTTCGTCAAAGAAAGCGTTAAATCGTTTAAACGGTTTACCTTAGCGTTGTATATGTTTACAACCATTGTATACGTTTACAACCGTTGTACACGGATTACACGCTTTTGAAACTCAATGCGTTGTTTACAACGGTTGTATACGTTTACAACCATTGTACACAGATTACACGCTTTTGAAACTCAATGTGTTGAACACGGTTTGTTCGACTTTCGCGCATGCGCAAGAGTGGGGAAACGCAATGCATGGCCGAAAACGTATTACACGTAGACGACACACGGTTTGAAACGCAACTAACGGAAACTCCACGGATACGCAACGCACAACACTTTGTACACGTATAAACCCGGAACATTTTGACAGAAACGACTGTAGGAATGAATGGCCTTTTTGTGGAATTTATCGTGCAGTATTCCCGCGACTTTTCCAAGTTTATATCCCCGATAAATTCCACAAAAAGGCCATTCATTCCTTTTAATTCCAGCATTTGAAATAAATTCATCAAGAAAATGTGTTTATTTTCCGTTTTCTTAAGAATTATTTTAACTGCGCCTGACGGTTACGGAAAGTAGTTCGGCATGGAAGTTTACTGGGATATAAATTTTGGACAGAGACTTGCTATGGGCCAATCAAATGTTAGTGAATTGTGTAAATATTTTTGTGCTGGAATTATTGCCTTTTATCATTTGTAAGGGAAATGTTTCCAAACCATATTGGTATTGAAAAAAATGGAAGTTCAAAAATAAACAGGAGACAACAAAATTTAAGTCAGCATTATAAGGTTTTAGCTACATAATTTCAAACACAAATCAAAGTGAATTGGAAATGAAAATGGATTTTAAACATCACCCAAGGTATCATTCTGTAGACCATCTGTTTACTCTCATCCACAACAGGGTCGAGGTTCAATGACTTAAAACTGTGTTAATCGTGTCAAACTGTAGCCTATTTCACCAAAATTGTAAATTATACTTAGGGCTTTTCCAGATTTTTTGGTTTGGGGGGTTGGACGGCACCCGATTTAAATTTGGATGGGTGGTGGGGTGTTCCAACAAATGAATTTTGTGCATGGTGGGGTTTTCCAAAAAATGAATTTTGTGCATGGTGGGGTTTTCTAAAATTGAATTGTGTGCCTCGTGAACTTTCACTAAACTTTGTACGACTAAAATGTTCGCTGTGTCCCCTGTTGGCTGTGATAATGTAATAAATTCAGTATAATAATTCTGCATACTTTTAGTCATCAAATATATGCAGTTAGTTCTGTATGACATAATGCATTTCGGGAAAAATAAATGATTACTCCCTCAAAGTATACTTTGCTATAAAAGTATACTTTGCAATTTTGATGAAATCGTCTACAGGAGACTGTGATTATGTGTCGCAGAGGCTGATTAGGAATATAATAAACTTGTCAGAAATAAAATAAGCCGATTGTAGTTGTTATGGTTGATCAGGGGGCCGTTTCACTAAACTTTGTACGACTAAAATGTTTGTAAGTGCCAATTTAGGACGGTCTGGAAATTTCAATTGATGGAATCACATTCACAATAAAGGTAAATCCAATAATTGTTTACAAGAAAACATTGTTAATGTGAAATTTACCGACTATCATAATTTTGCACTTACAAACATTTTAGTCGTACAAAGTTTAGTGAACCAGGCCCAAGCTGTTTACGGACCAACCCATGTTTATTATTGAACAGTAAGGCATATACGGTTGGCATTAAATTACAGGATCCTGACTGGCTCCTTCGACAAGACGGTGAGGATCTGGACGGTGGACGGTAAACCAATCCACAAACTTGACAGCTTTATGTCCACGGTGTCGGGGATCTGCTACGTGCCTCGCAGCAAGACGGTCTGGGTTGCCGGAGGATCATCGTACGCTAGTCTATTTGACCCGAAGTCGGGTGATAATGTACGTGTCTTGTCCTACTGCTTGTGGCTGTGTGGGGATAAAGTTGGCTTTCGAAATGTGTGGCCAGTTTAGCTCCTGATTTGCTAGCTCACTCCTGTAGCCTAATGAGGAGCAATAATACTGTATGGTCCTGGCGCCAGTTTTCGGGGGTAGTCGGAGTTTTCGGGGTATTCACATATTTTGTAATTTATAGACCTGTGTGCAGCCGCGATGTGCTTTACGTCAGGTGATTAAAATAAGCATGACTTAACCTGCATTAAGTCCTTAAAATCCCATCAAATCCAGTGTTTGGACTAAATACTGGTAAAGTTTGCCATTTAGGTAATTTTTGTCGAGCCCGCTTGCGGAAAGCGAGACATAGTGATCACAATGACGTCCGGGTGTCCGTGCGTGCGTGCGTGCATCCGTCCGAAATCTGCGTTAAAGTTTTTAAATACCTTATATCTCTGCAGTCCTAAGTCACATTGATTTGAAACTTCATATGCTTAATAGTCATGATCCATATATTCATGCTGTATCCAACTCATGCGGCCCCTGTGCCCAAGGTCAAGGTGAAATGACTTAGAAATTTGCGTTCCGAAATATGCGTTAAAGTTTTTAAATACCTTATATCTCTGCAGTCCTAAGTCACATTAACTTGAAACTTCATATACATGTACTTATTAGTCATCATCCATATATTCATGCTGTATCCCACTCATGCAGCCCCTGTGCCCAAGGTCAAGGTGAAATGAATTAGAAGTTTGCGTTCCGAAATCTGCGTTAGTCCTACCTTATATACTCTCAGTCCTAAGTCACATTGACTTTAAACTTCATATACTTATTAGTCTCATCCATATATTCATGCTGTATCCCACTCATGCGACCCCAATGTGCCAAGGTCAAGGTGAAATGACTTAGAAGTTTGCTTTCCGAAATCTGCGTTAAAGTTTTTAAAATACCTTATATCCTCTGCAGTCCTAAGTCATCATTAGACACATTGAACTTCATATGCTTTATTAGTACATCAGTCCAAAAATTCATTCATTCTTGTCCCACTCAATGGCCGGCCCCTGTGCGCCTAATGTCCAATGGTCCAAATGACTTAGAAGTTTGCAGTAAAGGTTTCAGTCAAAAATTTGCGTTACAAAGTTTTTTCACATACAAATTTCGTTTCCTTACCTTAATATTAAATAGGGAACAAATGAAAATAATCAAAAATTAAATCACTTTTAAAAATTTATCTTAATTTGAGCTGCCAAAAAGCAAACTTTTTTGCAGCTGAAACTAAGTAAATTTCAACTTCATTACAGTATTTTCACTACACAACAATTTGAAATCAAATGCCGTATTCCGCACATTGGTGTGAGTATTTTGTTCTCACACGACCTTTTGATAATCAGTTGCGTAATACTGATAAAATAAAGTGTTGGTAAAATAAACGCAAATACGCACCTTAATCTGGAGCTCTGTTTTTAAATTGGCTTT
This sequence comes from Conchocele bisecta, assembly GCA_029237695.1. Lineage (NCBI taxonomy): Eukaryota > Metazoa > Mollusca > Bivalvia > Lucinida > Thyasiridae > Conchocele > Conchocele bisecta. Next base: position 78,654,110 of record CM055276.1, read on the forward strand.
AGTTATTCCCTGATGATGACATTTGTAAAACTACAGTTTTTTAAATGCCAGGTTTTATGAAAAAAAAATCCATGCTATTTAGGATTGGCGAAAGCCG
>CM055276.1:78656706-78771115 GCA_029237695.1 Conchocele bisecta
AAACTTCACAGTGGGGGTTGTTTATCATCATTTGTCCGCCCGACTCAGCTTAGCGGAAAAGCGCAAAATCCTGTGCCCAATAGTCCAAGGTCACAAATTACTTGGAATTTTTTTTGTTAATTAAAGTTTTTTTGTGTACCCCCTAAATGATATCTCTTGCAACTGCTTCACCCAATAACCTTGATACATTCACATGGGTGTTTTATCATCATTGTCCGAACCTGCTTGCGGAAAGCGTGATCCTGTGCCCAATGTCAAGGTCAAATTAACTTTGAATTTTTTTGTTAAAGTTTTTTTTTGTGGTAACTAATATCCTCTGCAAATGCTTCACCCAATACCTTTGATACTTCACATGGGTGTTTATCATCAATGTCGCACCTGCATTGCGGAAAGCGCCGATCCTGTGCCCCTATGTCAAGTTTCAAATTAACTTTGAATTTAATTTTGTTAAAGTTTTTTTCGTTGTACTATATCTCTGGCAATCTGCTTCACCCAAATACCTTGATATCTTTTCACAATGGGAGTTTAATCATCATTGTCACACCTGCTTGCGGAAAGCTGCGATATCGTGTCCGGCATTTATTTTGGCATAAACGTCCGTCCGTTGCGTCCGTGTGTCCGGTTTAAAAGTTTTTTGGTTCAAAGTTTTTTTTCCATCTACTATATCTAATTTTTTTTAGTGTCCATTGCGCCTCGCCCCAAGGCGCGACATGCAGGCCCAACGGCCATCTAGGTCTACAAAAAGTGGGTATTAATTTTTTTTTAATTTTTAAAAAAAAATGTTTATCCAAGTGTCCTATGCTTGGAAAAAACCCTGGCCTTCGTGGCTTTGCCTCGTATTTCTGTTGTTTTTAACATTGGACCCATTATTATTTCCGACCCAAATCGACTTAGCCATTTTTATTTTAGGTCCCCAGGTTTTTTTGAAAAAAAATCCAGGCTATTGGATTGGCAAAAGCCGGGCTTGCGGGCGGGCGGGCTGGCTGGCCGGGGCGGGTCGGTGGCGGCGGGCGGCGGGGGCGGCGTCCACTAATCAATGTTAACGCTTTTTCGTGTTTGAGTCTGATTTCTTTGTACCTGTACCCACCCTAGGACCACCAAACTTTCACAGCTTCATAATCAAGGGGTTGCCCACCACATAATCACCCTATCCAACATGTTTACTTTTTATTTTTTAGCCAGGATTTTTTGAAAAAAAATCAAGGCTTATTGGATTGGCGAAAGCCGGTGGGCGGGCGGGCGGGCGGGGCGGGCGGGCGGCGGCGTCCACAAATCAATGTATTAAGTTTTTCGTGTGTTTGAGTCCCCATTTTCTTTGTTACTGTACCACCTAGACCACCAAAACTATTTCACATGCTTTCATAATCAAGGGGTGACCCCCCACCATATATCACTATCCCAACATGTATTTACTTTTTTAGCCAGGTTATTTTTGAAAAAAAAATCCAGGCTATTGGATTGGGCGAAAGAACGGGCCGGGCGGGGGGGCGTGCCGGGCCTGCGGGGCGGGCCGGGCGGGCGGCGTCCACAATTCAATGTTTAAGAATTTTTCGTTGTTTGGAGTCCATTTCTTTGTTACTTAACTTTCACCCATTTTTTTCCCGTTTTTCCCGCAGGTCGACTTAGCCATTTTTCAATGTTAAGTTTTTTCGCGTTTTACAATTGTATTAAGGTTTTTCGTGATTTAAGTCCATTTCTTTCTTTGGTACAGTACCACCTACGGACCAACCAAACTTTCGACAGCTTCATAATCAAGGGGTTGCCCACCCCACATATCACTAGATCCAACAATGTTACTTTTTTAGCCCAGGTTTATTTTTTTTGAAAAAAAATCCAGGCTATTGGATTGGCGCAAAGCTGGGCTGGGGTCGGCGGGTCGGGCGGGCGGCGGGCGGGCCGGGGCGTGCGTCCGACCAAAATCAATGTTAATGTTTTCGTGTTTAGAGTCCCATTTACTTTGTTTTTACTGTACCACCTAGGACCCAAAAAACCCCCCAAACTTTCACAGCTTCATAAAATCAAGGGGTGCCCACGCCACATATCACTAAAAAAGAACACCCACTTCACCAGCTTTCATTATCGTGGATCCAACATGTTACTTTTTTAGCGCAGGTTTTTTGAAAAAAAATCCAGGCTATTGATTGGCGAAAGCCGGGCGGCGGGCGGGCGGGCGGGCTGCGTCCACAATACAATGTTATGTTTTTCGTGTTTGAGTCCATTTCTTTGTTACTGTACCACTAGACCACCAAACTTTCACCAGCTTCATAATCAAGGGGTGCCCACCACATATCCACTATTCCAACATGTTTCTTTTTTTTTAACTTGACCCATCTTTTCCGCGTAGTCCGACTTAGCCAGCCATTTTCAATGTTAATTGTTTTTCGCGTTTACAATGTTAAGTTTTTCGTGTTTAAGTCTCCCATTTCTTTGGTACTGTACCACCTAGGACCACCAAACTTTCACAGCTTCATAACCAAGTGGTGCCTACCACATACAACTATCCAACATGTGACCATTTTTATTTTTTTACCTTCACCTATTATTTTCTACGTAATTGACTTAGCAATTTTCAACGTTAACTTTTTAACGTACGTCTGGTTAAAGTTTTTTGGTTTTAAAACTTTTTCGTTATACTATACTCTGCAACTGCTTCGCCCATTACCTTGAAACTTCACATGGGTGTTTTATCACTTCCATATTTTCATTCTAACCCCCAACTGTGCGGCCCCTGTGCCCAATGTCAAGGTCAAATTACTTTGAATTTTTTTGTTAAAGTTTTTTCGTGTAATATACTCTGCAACTGCTTCACCCAATACCTTGATACTTCACATGGGTGTTTATCTATCATTGTTGCACCTGCTTGCGGAAAGCGCGACCTGTGCCCAATGTCAAGGTCAAATAAATTTAATTTTTTTGTTAAAGTTTTTTCGTGTACTATATCTCTGCAACTGCTTCACCAATACCTGATACTTCACATGGGTGTTTATCATCATTGTCACACCTGCTTGCGAAAAGCGCATATCGTCGGCATTTTTGGCATACGTCCGTCCGTCCGGGCAAACATCAGGGGTTTAGGAGCTTAGGGTAAGGGTTAGTTTCCTTTGAAGTTCTTTGAAACTACCATTAGCCCATAAAAACCTTTTGAAGTTTAGGGGCTAGTCCTTTGATCTTTTATATACAAATAGCCCATAAACCCAAAATGTTGGTAGAAATCCTGTGTCCGGTTAAAGTTTTTTTGGTTAAAGTTTTTCCATCTACTATATCATTTTTTATTGTCCATGCCTCGCCCCAAGGTGCGACATGCAGGCCACGGCCACTAGTCTACAAAAAAGTGGGTATAATTATGTTATCCAAGTGTCAGCTTGGAAAAAACCTGGCCTTCGTGCTTTGCCTCGTTTCTATCGATGTTAAGTTTTCACGTTTTCAATGTTAAAGTTTTCGTGTTTAAGTCCATTTTTTCTTTGTACTGTACCACCTAGGACCACAAACTTTCACAGCTTCATAACCAAGGGGTGCCCACCACATACATTATACAACATGTTACTTTTTTTTTTTAACTTGACCCATTTTTTCCGCGCAGTCGACTAGCCATTTTTCAATGTTAAGTTTTTCGCGTTTACAAGTTAAGTTTTCGTGTTTAAGTCCATTTCTTTGGTACTGTACCACCTAGGACCACCAAACTTTCACAGCTTCATAACCAAGGGGTGCCTACCACATACAACTATCAACATGTGACCATTTTTTTACCTTCACTATATTGACTTAGCCATTTTCAACGTTAACTTTTTAACGTACGTCTGGTTAGAGTTTTTTGGTTAAAACTTTTCGTTATACTATATCTCTGCAACTGCTTCGCCCATTACCTTGAAACTTCAACATGGGTGTTTATCATCATCCATATTTTTCATTCTAACCCCCAACCGTGCGGCCCCTGTGCCCAAAGTTCAAGGTCAAATTACTTTTAATTATTTTTGTTAAAGTTTTTTCGTGTACTATGTCTCTGCAACTGCGGTTCCCCCAATACCTTGATACTTCACATGGGTGTCATCATTGTTGCACCTGCTTGCGGAAAGCGCGATCCTGTGCCCAATGTCAAGGTCAAATTACTTTGAATTTTTTTGTTAAAGTTTTTTCGTGTACTATATCTCTGCAACTGCTTCACCCAATACCTTGATACTTCACATGGGTGTTTATCATCATTGTCACACCTGCTTGCGAAAAGCGCGATATCGTCGGCATTTTGGCATACGTCCGTCCGTCCGGGCAAACATCAGGGGTTTAGGAGCTTAGGGTAAGGGTTAGTTTCCTTTGAAGTTCTTTGAACTTATACCATTAGCCCATAAAACCTTTTGAAGTTTAGGGGCTAGTCCTTTGATCTTTTATATAGCAAATAGCCCATAAACCCAAAATGTTGGTACGTCCGTGTGTCCGGTTAAAGTTTTTTGGTTAAAGTTTTTCCATCTACTATATCTATTTTTTTATTGTCCATGCCTCGCCCCAAGGTGCGACATGCAGGCCACGGCCATCTAGTCTACAAAAAGTGGGTATAATTATGTTATCCAAGTGTCTATGCTTGGAAAAAACCTGGCCTTCGTGGCTTTGCCTCGTTTCTAGTCGATGTTAAGTTTTCACGTTTTCAATGTTAAGTTTTCGTGTTTAAGTCCATTTCTTTGGTACTGTACCACCTAGGACCACCAAACTTTCACAGCTTCATAACCAAGGGGTGCCCACCACATATCATTATACAACATGTTACTTTTTTTTTTAACTTGACCCATTTTTTCCGCGCAGTCGACTTAGCCATTTTCAATGTTAAGTTTTCGCGTTTACAATGTTAAGTTTTCGTGTTTAAGTCCATTTCTTTGGTACTGTACCACCTAGGACCACCAAACTTTCACAGCTTCATAACCAAGGGGTGCCTACCACATACAACTATCCAACATGTGACCATTTTTTTACCTTCACCTATTATTTCTACGTAATTGACTTAGCCATTTTCAACGTTAACTTTTTAACGTACGTCTGGTTAAATTTTTTGGTTAAAACTTTTTCGTTATACTATATCTCTGCAACTACTTCGCCCATTACCTTGAAACTTCACATGGGTGTTTATCATCGTCCATATTTTCATTCTAACCCCCAACCGTGCGGCCCCTGTGCGCAATGTCAAGGTCAAATTATTTTGAATTTATTTGTTAAAGTTTTTTCGTGTACTATATCTCTGCAACTGCTTCACCCATTACCTTCATACTTCACATGGGTGTTTATCATCATTGTCGCACCCGCTTGCGGAAAGCGCGATATCGTCGTCATTTTGGCATACGTCCGTCCGTCCGTCCGTCCGTCCGTCCGTACGTCCGTGTGTCCGGTTAAAGTTTTTTCGTTAAACTTTTTCCATCTACTATATCTATTTTTTTAGTGTCCATGCCTCGCCCCAAGGCGCGACATGCAGGCCACGGCCATCTAGTCTACAAAAAGTGGGTATAATTATGTTATCCAAGTGTCCATGCTTGGAAAAAACCTGGCCTTCGTGGCTTTGCCTCGTTTCTTGTTATTAGATTGTCTGATAAATCAAATTCCTGTCTTGTGTCTCTTGATATGAAGTTTATCAGGCATGGATATTTCACAGTTTTTCATCTTCAGCTATGCTTGTTGCACATACTGTAAACCAACTAAATTTCGCGGCTACTCAATTTTGCGATTTTTGTACCTGGCCATATTCGCGATGATTATCGTTCGCGGTTTGATGACGTGCGCTAGTGCATACGCAGTCTGATCAGGGTTTGCACTGTTTGCCATTCCATCCGTAAAACACTGGCATGCTTCTAACATGCAATATAGATTTGTATCAGGTTACTGGAGTGTGCTATTTGGTCAGAAGTTACACTGGTCACAAATCAGGCACAGCCACATATCGTTATGCCAATTTTCGGAATGAGCGGCCCATGTATATATAGAATATCAGGCTAGTGTCTTTTGATATCAAGTTTATCCTGCAAGGCTAGGAAACGCGGTCAATGCAGTGCCTGTTACCTGATAAATACATTGTAGGTGTTGGCCTTCATCATTGGGACATACCAGGGGTGGATCCAGCATTTGGGGAACGGGTGGGGGGGGGGCGGTTGCGAAGGTAACTCTTGCAATCTACTCCCGTCTAGCTATTGTAATTGCAAGAGTTACCGTTCGCAACTAGGGGGTTACAAGGTCCTATTTTCGAACTCTTCGAAATGCACTTTCCTGTGTTTTTTTACGGCATTTAAATTAAGACTCCAATTGGTGGTAAACTGTGGGGTGGGGGGGAACCCCCCTCCAGATCCGAGTAGCAGACTTGATGTGTTCGACTTGATTGTACACAATTTGAGTAGCAGACTTGATGTGTTCGACTTGATTGTACACACTTTGAGTAGCAGACTTGATGTGTTCGACTTGGTTGTACACAATTTGAGTAGCATACTGATCGTGTGACGTTGTTGGTTGTACACAATTTGAGTAGCAGACTTGATGTGTTTGACTTGGTTGTACACAATTTGAGTAGCAGACTTGATTGTTATACATTGTAGGTGTCAGACTTCATAGGGACATTCCAACAGCAGGAAGAGGAGAAATATCACCTACAGATCTTGAAGTTCTTCCCTGAGCTCAATCAGGTTGTCGGTGAGTAGCTGGGGCCCGTTTCACTAAACTTTGTACAAATAAAATGTTTGTAAGTATAAAAGTATGATAGTCTGTAAATATTACAGCCTATTCAATCGTCACAAAATGTGGTGTTGAAAGGGTAAAAAATACAACAGAAAGTCAACAGATCCATGGTAATCGTCAAACACAACTACTAGAAAAAAAGGGTGGGTGGCAGGTGGGAGCATGTGATGGGTAATTTAACGATCGGGGTTCATCCTGACCGGATTTCCGACTGAAGACCTGGTTTGGCCCTCGAATTCGTCTTTGACATTTTGTATGTGACAGTTGAATCTGGTTATACCCCTTGCAAGTATTATGATTATTCATAATCCTATTTAGGGGAAGGGGCCAAGTGACCTTGGTTGGTGTGGTATGTTCTTCTAATTTCAGGACTGAATATATTTTTTCACGATGTAAATACTCCGTTCTGATTTTGGCAATTTCCCCCCTAATGCAGCAGGTTATAATGGGATCGAACCTGTTTGCCCGGCCTTACATGACCATAGCTGTTGATAGGCCGTTAAACACCAATAAACAAACAAAGCAGAAAAAATATGCCATTTGTCCAGTCACAGCCATATTGTATGACCCGTTCTCCATTGCAGCGTCGACGAGTAGACGACACCTGATTGTGTGGAAGTACAACTCATCCGGCTGTGTGACGGCTCTCAAATGTAGAACTCAGCTGGAGAGTCTCTGCTACAGTGAGTGCTACTCAATTCTGCTCTGTCACACACTGTTGGAATGTAGGGCATCTATTTCATGTTTTTGACAACCCAAAAAACTTGGGGAGACTTTGAAACTCGGATATATTCCGATATGCTGTTAAAATTCTTAATGCTTTGAACCCGAAACCCCGCTATAGCGGTTTATGCAAAAAGTGCAGATCCAGATGAGCTGGCTCGTAACGAGCCGTCTCATCAGGATCTGCACTTTTTGAAAGTAATTTAAATATTTTTCAGAACATAAAATATCCCCTTTTCATAAATGGACTAGTCTGAAAACCATTTTGTGATGGTTGGGTTGGTTGCAAAATGTACATATCATAATCCATTCCAGTTACTTAGGGGTGAAAGGGTTATTAAATCTTGATATCCATGTTGGTGAATGTGTGTGTTATTCGACTGATACCGGTACATATTGCTTAGTGATAATGCATGCATTTTGCTATCATTATGATTGTTATCAATGTTAGTACGCATGAGTTCAGAACTTTTTTGTCAATATTCATTTACTTTAGATATTAGTGTTTTTTATTAAGTCAATATGTATCAAGCAGGGCTCCAGATAAGGAATTATTAATTGAGTATTTTCACTCCATCATTATACCCCCCGCAACGAGTTGTGGGGGGGGGTATACTGGAGTCCGGTTGTCCGTCCGTCCGTCCGTCCGTGTGTCCGTCTGTCCGTCCGTCCGTCCGTCCGCGTAAACTTAACATCAGAGAAATATTGTTATAACTTCTATTTCCTTCATCTAAAATGCTTGATATTTCACACATGCATTCCTGTAAGGCTCTACTACCATGCTGTGCCAAATCCACGACCGTCCAACCCCCGCAGATCCCAAGGTCAAGGTCAAATACTTAGTCTGTAAACTTAACATCAGAGAAATATGGTTATAACTTCTATTTCCTTCATCTAAAATGCTTAATATTTCACACATGCATTCCACAGGTGGAAGACTCGGACCTATGACACCAAAAATATGCCTATTAAAAAAAATCCCATTACCCCACCCACTTGGTCTCGTACATTACCATCTTATATACAGAAGATGGTAATGTACGAGACCAAGTGGGTGGGGTAATGGGATTTTTTTTAATAGGCATATTTTTGGTGTCATAGGTCCGAGTCTTCCACCTGTGATGCGTTCCTGTAAGGCTCTACTACCATGGTGTGCCTATGACACCAAAAATATGCCTATTAAAAAAAATCCCATTACCCCACCCACTTGGTCTCGTACATTACCATCTTATATACAGAAGATGGTAATGTACGAGACCAAGTGGGTGGGGTAATGGGATTTTTTTTAATAGGCATATTTTTGGTGTCATAGGTCCGAGTCTTCCACCTGTGTTGCGTTCCTGTAAGGCTCTACTACCATGGTGTGCCAAATCCACGACCGTCCAACCCCCGCAGATCCCAAGGTCAAGGTCAAATACTTAGTCTCTTTACAAAACTTAACATCAGAGAAATATTGTTATAACTTCTATTTCCTTCATCTAAAATGCTTAATATTTCACATTTGCATTCCTGTAAGGCTCTACTACCATGCTGTGCCAAATCCACGACCATCCAACCCCCGCTGATACCAATGTCAAGGTCAAATACTTATCTCTTTACACTTAACATCAAGAAATATGTTCTAACTTCTATTTCCTTCATCTAAAATGCTTAATATTTCACACATGCATTCCTGTAAGCTCTACTACCATGCTGTGCCAAAAATCCACGACCGTCCACCCCGCTGATTCAACCTAAGGTCAAGGTACAAATACTTAGTCTCTTTACAAAACTTAATTTTCATCAGAGAAATAAGTTATAACTTCTATTTCCTTCATTGAAATTCTTATTATTTAAACTTGTGCATTCCTCTAAGGTTGTACTATCATGCTGTGACAAATCTACAACTGTCCAACCCCGCTGATCCACCAAGGCTCAAGGTCACATACTTCGTCTCTTTACAAAACTTAACATCAGAGAAATATGTTATAACTTCTATTTCTTTCATTGAAAATACTTAATATTTCATATGCTGTGACAAATCCCCGCTGATCTCGAGGTCAATGTCACATACATACCTACCGTATACCTCCAATTAACGCCCCCCCCCCCCCACCCCCCCCCCCCCCCCCCCCCCCCCCCCCCCCCCCCCCCCCCCCCCCCCCCCCCCCCCCCCCCCCCCCCCACCCCACCCCCCCCCCCCCCCCCCCCCCCCCCCCCCCCCCCCCCCCCCCCCCCCCCCCCCCCCCCCCCCCCCCCCTCCTATAAACGCCCCCCCCCCCTCCCCCCAAAAAAAAATAAAATAAAACCAAAAAAAAATGAAAAATATTTACCAATGACCGCCAATTTCAAAACACAAATAATCCTTTAAATCCTTATTTGTGTTTGAAATTGGCGGTCCCTTGGTAATTTTTTTTCTTTTTTTTTTTTTTTTTTTTTTTTTTTTACTGGCTAATACCCAAAACACCCCCCCCCCCCCCCCCCCCCCCCCCCCCCCCAAATAAAAAAAAAACCAATGACCGCCAATTTCAAACACAAATAATCAAATAAATCCTTATTTGTGTTTGAAATTGGTGGTCCTTGGTAATTTTTTTTTCTTTTTTTTTTTTTTTACTGGCTAATCAACAACCCCCCCCCCCCCCCCCCCCCCCCCCCCCCCCCCCCCACGTCCCCCCTTGCCCCAAATAATATAAATATTTTTACCAATGACCGCCAATTTCAAACACAAATAATCCTTAAATCCTTATTTGTGTTTGAAATTGGCGGTCCTTGGTAATGACCGCCAATTTCAAACACAAATAATCCTTATTTGTGTTTGAAATTGGCGGTCCTTGGTAATTATTATTATCTGATTATTTTTTTTCTGGCTAATTAAACGCCCCCACTACCCCTGGCTAAATATTTTTTTTTTTTTTTTATACGCACCCCCCCCCCCCCCCACACTTTTGTAAAATGTAACGCCTCCGGGGGCGTTAAATTTCGAGGTTATACGGTAGTCTCTTTACAAAACTTAACATCAGAGAAATCGGTTATAACTTCTATTTCCTTGCTCGGATCTGCTTCACATTTCACACACTCATTGCTCCAATGGACCTCTACCACCCTGTGACAAATTCACGTTCATGCCGCTCGCGCTAATACCAGAGTCAAGGTCACAAGCCCACACACTTGGAAATTTGTACATATTTTAGGGGTACCTGGGCCCACGCGGGGGGTATTCCGTAAGCCTCGCTTACTGACCATTCTAGTTTCTGAAGCAATTGGGTATTTCAAAATTTTAATTGGGTAAACTAAAATCACACTACTGTTTACACATCAACAGACCGCAATTATTGAATAGTTTGCTTCAAAATGAAAACATGTCTTGGCATTTCCTTGGAGACAATGAAATACAAGATGTGTTTTCATGGAAACTAAGAAAAATATGCTATAGTTGTGGTCTGTTTATTGTTTTTTGCAGCATGATAAAGGTACCACAAAATTGTTATTGCTTTTTGATACTAACTGCTTCTGTTTTCAATTGTGTTTTTGTTAATTTTCATTGGGTATTTAAGCAAATACGCAGCTTATCTGGAGCTGTGATCAAGTAAGTTGAAATGAACTGTAAACTGAGTGATCTGTATGTAGTATACAATGGTCACTTGCCGAAAGTGACACAAAGTGGAATATTGGAATATTGGGCAACTGAAATATTTTCTTAGTTTTATGTCTTAGATAAATTCCAGAGCCAGTTCCATTTGTCATGTCATGTGTTCCATTAGTTAACCTCAGGGGCGGATCCAGCATTTGGGGTACGGGGGTGGGGGGGGGTTGTCCTATTTTCGAGCTCCACAGAGTGAAGCGAGTATGCCAGGGGGGTCCGGGGCATGCCCCGAGGACAAAGTTTGAAATCTAGAAATGCACTTTCCTGTGTTTTACGGCATTCAAATTGGCTGATCGGGATTGGGGGGGGGGGGGGGGTTGGGGGGGGGGGGGGGGGTTGGGTTGCAACCCTGGAACCCCCTCCAGATCCACCCCTGAACCTGCCTGAACATTTTGGTTTTTAGCTCGACTATTCGAAGAATAGTTAGAGCTTATGTTGTCACCCCGGCGTCACCGTCACGCCTTGGTTAAGGTTTTTAGTCAAGCTTGTAAATGGAATACTACAGGCCTTACACCCACCATACTTGGACAACTTCATCTCCTAGTGATGTACATCAATAACCCCTGATCTATATTTGACCTTGACCTACATTTCCTCTTGAATTACTTAGTTAATTCCCCTTGGTTAAGGTTTTTAGTCAACCTTGGTTAAGGTTTTTAGTCAAGCTTGTACATGTACATGCAATACTATTGTGCATACAGACACCATACTTGGACAACCTTTTCTCATAGGGATGTACATCAATAACCCCTGATCTATATTTGACCTTGACCTACATTTCCTCTTGAATTACTTAGTTAATTCCCCTTGGTTACGGTTTTTAGTCAAGCTTGTATATGGAATACTACTGGCCCTACACCCACCATACTTGGACAACTTCATCTCCTAGTGATGTACATCAACAACCCCTGATCTATATTTGACCTTGACCTACATTTCCTCTTGAATTACTTACTTAATTCCCCTTGGTTAAGGTTTTTAGTCAACCTTGGTTAAGCTTTTTAGTCAAGCTTGTACATGGAATACTATTGTGCATACAGATACCATACTTGGACAACCTTTTCTCATAGGGATGTACATCAATAACCCCTGATCTATATTTGACCTTCACCTACATTTCCTCGTGAATTACTTAGTTCTTCATCTCCTAGTCATGTACATCAACAACCCCTGACCTATATTTCACCTTGACCTACATTTAACCTTGAATTAATTAATTAATTCCCCTTGGTTAAGGTTTTCAGTCAACCTTGGTTAAGGTTTTTAGTCAAGCTTGTAGATGGAATACTATTGTGCATACAGACACCATACTTGGCTAACATTTTCTCATAGGGATGTACATCAATAACCCCTGACCTATATTTTACCTTCACCTACATTTAACCTTGAATTACTTGGTTAATGTTTATAGTCAAGCTTGTATATGGAATACTCCTGGGCCTACATCAACCATACTTGGACAAGTTCATCTCCTAGTGATGTACATCAATAATCCCTGACCTATATTTGACCTTGACCTACTTTTATCCTTGGATTACTTAGTTATTTCCCGTTGGTTAAGGTTTTTAGCCAAGCTTGTATATGGAATACTCCTGGGCCTACAGCAACCATACATGGAAAACTTCATCTGCTAGTGATGTACATCAATAACCCCTGACCTATATCTGTCATTGACCTACATTTAACCTTGAATTACTTACTTAATTTCCCTTGGTTAATTTTTTTTAGTCAACCTTGGTTAAGGTTTTTATGCAGGCCGCAGCCACCTTGTTTGTCAAGCTATGTGTACATCGACAACCCTCGTAGTCGAGCTATGCTGTTCTCCTACAGCTCTTGTTATGCAGGCCGCAGCCACCTTGTTTGTCAAGCTATGTGTACATCGACAACCCTCGTATTCGAGCTATGCTGTTCTCCTACAGCTCTTGTTATCATTACTTGTGATACCGGATAGCAACCTACACCTCGGAATATGCTCAATCATTCCTCTACTACATATATTGTCTTGCAGCAACTAAGGTGCCAATCCTGATATTCAGTGGGGACCACGACGGGGCCATCGTCAAGTGGGAGCGGATGCAGTCCAACCACTTCATGTACAGGTAACCGCTTCCTCAGCATTGTCACACACAGCTCCAGATAAGCTGCGTATTTGCTTAAATACCCAATTAAAATTGCCAAAAACCCGAATTGAAATCAGAAGTAGCAATTGTCAAAAAGCAATGAAAATTTTGTGTTAAAACAAAAACACCCCATTTTCATAAATGTATAGTCTGAAAATCGTTTTGTGCCAGTTGAATTTGTTCCAAAATTAACATATCAAAATCCATTCCAGTTAGTTAGGGATGTAAGGGTTAATAAATCATTATAAAACATTATTTAGCTTCCCATCATCTATTTCAGTAAGAAGCTGCTTCCCTCTATCTAGTACCCACCTATCCACTCAGTAAGGAGCTGTTCCACTCTATTTAGCACCCATCTATTTCATTAAGGAGTTGTTCCACTCTATTTAGCACCCATCTATTTCAGTAAGGAGCTGTTCCACTCTATTTAGCACCCATCTATTTCAGTAAGGAGCTGTTCCATTCTATTTAGCACCCATCTATTTCAGTAAGAAGCTGTTCCACTCTATTTAGCACCCATCTATTTCAGTAAGGAGCTGTTCCACTCTATTTAGCACCCATCTATTTCAGTAAGGAGTTGTTCCACTCTATTTAGCACCCATCTATTTCAGTAAGGAGCTGTTCCACTCTATTTAGCACCCATCTATTTCAGTAAGGAGCTGTTCCACTCTATTTAGCACCCATCTATTTCAGTAAGGAGCTGTTCCATTCTATTTAGCACCCATCTATTTCAGTAAGGAGCTGTTCCACTCTATTTAGCCCCCATCTATTTCAGTAAGGAGCTGTTCCACTCTATTTAGCCGCCCATATATTTCAGTAAGGAGCTGTTCCACTCTATGTAGCTCCTCCCCATCTCCCATCTATTTCAGTAATGAGTTGTTCCATGTTAGCGACTCTAAGATCAAGAAGAAGCGGCGGACGGGCAGCAAGGCACGGGAACTGCAGATAGAGCAGGAGCTCATGGAGAAGGCGAGCCAGCACCCCTCCCGCGGCGAGGATATCAACCGCATCAACCAGAAAAACATCACCAGCCATTATGCATTTAACAAACCCATTGTTCCACATGTAAGTCATTTTTAACCCATTAGTCCACATGTAAATCTTTATTTAACGAGGGTGACACATTTAGTGCATACTACCAGTGGTACACTGGTAGTATCCACTAAATGTGTCGCCCTCGTTAAATAAAGATGAATCATATACTTCATTTTGTGGCTGGAGGGCTTCTGTTTTCCCATTCAGCAGTAGCCATCATAATATTTGCTCCCATGTGTTGGTGTTGTGTTGCTATGGTGATGACACTGTAACAAGGTCCTGTAAGAATGCGTAGTTTATTCGCTTATACTGTTTCATTGCGTATTATTAAAACATTATTCTGTTTCAGGCGTCCACCCATAATCATCAACATACGACCATCCTGAAAATCATATTTGTAGAGAGCTTAGACATCATTCTGGCAGCTTCGGAAGACGCAAATATTTGTAAGTAGAAATGGGTGGGCAAAGGAACCAGTGCATGTGTCTGTATATCTCAGTTTCATGTACAATAGAACCTTTCTAAACTGGACTCCAATAACATATATGTGATTTAATTTTGATGAGTTTCTTGGTAATGCGTCTCACTAAAATAACAAGGCTATTGTCCCTTATGCACATTTTGGTCTAGAAAGTTTGTTTTTAGTACAAATTTTTATAACTTCGAACTCCTTGTTTGGTGTGTAGCACCAGAGGAAGACAAAATCAAACAATTTATAGGAATGACACGGTATATAAGACAGTAATCTGTGCTGGGCTAATGTTAAACCGGTGATATGTTTTTTTTATGCAAAGTCATGCTGTCAACGCGAATGGGGACACATGATGGTTCACAACAGAAATTGGACGTCCGAGATTACTCGCTACATGTATTATTCATCTAATTGTGGCGTGTTTATTCAAAATATTTACTTCTGACATATTAAATATTATGTTTTGAATGATTTTGAATTTTTACACTATTATTTTAACACAAGATGGCGACCGAGAATATGGCGTAAATATCGCGATACGCAAAAACCGTACCGCGAAACCCCCCACCCCCCCCCCCCCACCCCCCCCCCCCCCCCCCCCCCCCCCCCCCCCCCCCCCCCCCCCCCCCCTACGTTTTAATTTTGGAATCCCCCTTACAAGAAAACGTTGTTAATGTGGAATTTACAGACTATCATAATTTTGCACTTACAAACATTTTAGTCGTACAAAGTTTAGTGAAACGGCCCCCTGGTCGTTTGTGTGTCTGGTTAAGCAGTTTGCTGGAATTTCTCCAATCTGCCGTCGGGGCATTTGCATGCTGACACGTCACATTTTCTTGTTTTTCCATGTCATAGCATTGATAAAATTGTGTGAGGACCCATGCAGTGTGGAAGTTGAGATAAGCTTTGTTTACTTAAAAATCTTGTCATGCATGCCTGTTGTAGATGTGTGGGGGTTTGACGACCAGGCCGTCGCAGTATTGCGCAACATGAAACCCCTAGACCTGGAAACTCTAGTCACCAAGTTTAGCATTTTACTCGACTCTGGCTCCGAGCTGCTACCACAGAATACGAAGCATGTGGTGAGAAATTGACTCCTATAGCAGACTTGTAACTAGGTTGAACTTGAAATTTCATGTCAGTTGTTCTACGGGAATTTACTTGTGATTATCCAAGTTCAATAACCTATTTTATCCCATCAACACAGTGCGTATGTGCCGTGAAACACGGTGCCATGAAACATTTTTGATATCCTGTCAATATGACCTAATCACTGCATATGAATATGTGCGGTGGCTGGGGTTATTTGTATTGCATTTTAAAGCTATTTGTATGTGTTGACGGGATAAATAGAATAGTAGGTTAGTGCTGTGGCAGAGCCTCGGCCATCCCGTTTCCAAAGCCTTGCCAGATATGTTTTCCCATTCACGGCACTAACCTACTATTCTCTATAATAAGAGTATTAACGATTCCACATCTATCTAACTGGACTGTTTCATGATCATTTACAGACTGTTCTAATAATCAACAAAGGAGTAAATTTGTTAGAAATTCGGCTATGTAAATGAATCCGCTACAGAAATATATTAGGTGATTGGTACAACTTCACTGTATTATTTTGTGCTTGTACTTCTGCAATAAACGGAATATAGCAATTGTGTTGATTTTATACAATATTTATTAAATTAAAATGATACCGTAAGAAACTTGGCTTAGTCTCTTTTCTAACCACAACATCAAACTTTTGATCATATTAGTATGGTATTAAATCAACACTCATGTAAGGTCCTCTATTGCAGGAGAGTGACTCTGTGACAAACCGTGTGGCGGGCTTCATCTGTAAATATGTGTTCTCGATGCACAACAGCTGTGTGACAAGTATGGTCGTGATTGGCCGCGATCAGAACGAGGATCTCCACTCTACGTACCTCCTGAGTGCGGGCTGGGACCGGCGTCTCTGTATCTGGGACCTGGAGACGGGGCAGCTCCACGACACGTTCCGAAACTCTGCCACAATCGGGGGAGGCATGGAGAATAGGGAGTACGCGTGTGATGGCGTTATCATGGATATGGACTATAGTCCAACACTGTACGTATACATGTCGGGGACATCGTTGTGACTTGTACATGGGTTAATCACTCAAAAAGGGACCATTTTCAGAGCTCCAGTTAAGGTGCGTAATTGGACCAAATTTTCCGGGTGTTTTTCGTATTTCTTTACGAAAAATGGCAAGTTGGGTTTGCTTTAGAATCGTCTCATCGAGACGATTCTAAAGCACTCCCAACTTGCCAATTTTGTCTCCCCAAAGTTGATCAAATTACACTCCTTAACTGGAACTCTGATTTTCTGTACAGTGGAAGCACTATTTTATTGTATAAGTAGGCTATTTCAGCAAGATGGAGGAACTTCTCAAATGAAATGTGACCTTTCCACCAAAATCTGTGTGTCAGTGTTAATACAGGGACTGAAACTGCTACGCTACAAGCTTATGTCCTACCTAAGCTAGAACCCTTGTACAGTGGAACCTCTCTAAACCGGACACCAAGAAAACACATGTGATCTTATTTTTGATGAGTTTCTTGTTCATTTATCTCGGGTGAAAATGTCTGTTCGTGATCGCACAGCACACAACTATGGTTCAGACTGATCAACTGCATGATTTACAGTGAAACCTCTCTAAGCCGGACACCATGGCGACCTCCCAGAGAGCTTTCACTGTAGTTTATATAGCAAGACAAAAGAATGCCACAGGAAGCCGATTTCCCGATGGTTGTGTTCTGTATTTCTAATGGTACAGTGTCCGGTTTAGAGAGGTTTCACTGTAAATCAGGCATTTGATCATTCAAAGCCATAGTTGCGTGAGTAAGTAACTTCTCTACCCAACACAAGTGTATTCCAGGCTCGACACCGTTTCATCAGCATCATCTATGCAAATATGGGTCCTTGAATTTCGAAAACAGGCCTTGAAAGTCATGGAAAAGTCATGGAATTTGGTCTTCCCAAAAGAGTGGGAACCCTGTGATATGTATCTATTGTGGCTTTGTGAATATGGAACACTATTATGCACAGTGTTATAACTTTGATTGACCAACCAACCAACCAACCAACCAACCAACCAACCAACCATTCCATTATACAATGCCATATAATAATCAATTCTACATCATTTCAGCAAGGAGTTTGCCTACTCATCCAGTGACAAGATGGTGTACATCCGTAAGTTCTCCATCACTGGCAACAAGATGACTTTGGTGAACACGCTCCAAGGTCATGAGGCAGAGGTCACGGCGGTCAAGTGGAGCCCAATCAGCAACAAGTGGATTACAGGATCTGAGGATGCCACCATACGTATATGGGTGAGATAGTGAAACTTTCACACCTTTTTACTACATATATCAGAGCTCCAGATAAGCTGCGTATTTGCTTAAATACCCAATTAAAATTGCCAAAAACCCAATTGAAATCAGAAGTAGCGAGTATCAAAAAGCAATAAACGGACCACAAATATAGCATATTTTTATTATTTTCCATGAAAACACATCTTGGTATTTCATTAGAATTGTCTCCAAGGAAATGCCAAGACATGTTTCATTTCGAAGCAAACTATTCAATAATTGCTGTCTGTTGATGTGTAAACAGTAGTGTGATTTTATTTTACCCAATTAAAATTTTGAAATACCCAATTGCTTCAGAAATGATGGAGTGACAATACTCAATTACTAATTCCTTATCTGGAGCCCTGATATATGCTAATAATAGCCCCCTATTTAATTGTAGCCCCGCCCATTATTTCAATAAAAATATGGGATGGATTATGGTAGTGGTGCAACGATATACCGGTATACCGGTATATTGCGATATGTCATCCTGACGATACGTATCGCGGTACGGTTTTCGCGTATCGCGATATTTACACCATATTCTCGGCGCCATTTTGTGTTAAAATAATTGTGTAAAATTATTCAAAATCATTCAAAACTTAATTTTTAATATGACAGAAGTCAATATTTGTTAATAAACACGCCACAATTAGATGACTAATACATGTAGTGAGTAATTTTATGGCTGGGGTATAAAAATAATATACCGAAAGTCTGATACAAAATGGTCAGGGAAAATCACGACTTGGTGCCATTCCTATTGCCAGATAGGTACGTTCTACTGGCGAGTACTGCAGTGGCGGTATTTTTCTTTTATGTTTCTAAAATAAATTATGTTAAATCATACCACGAGTTGCAGGCAGAATGAACAATCATTACTTCCTTCACAAAACTTTTGCAAGTGGTCGATTAACACAATAAATTTGCGAGAAGCACAAATGATTAAAAACCTGTTACTAATTGTGCCTGCATAATGTTGTCTCCCGTTGCGTGAGACTGGAAACAGATACAGTGTTATGTAAAGGCATTCACTGATGTGTGTGCCCGTGGACAATATCCTACAGGAGAGGCTAATACCGGTATGGACTGTCGGCTGGCAAAATATATAGTACATTTTCGACCAGTATATGGCATAGCGATCACGACAATTCGGGTATTTACAGCTCACTATTCCATCAATGAAGCACCCAGCATGATAATAACAAGCAAAATAGAATGTTCTCATGCTAAATGGATGTGCAATTTGATCAGCAGCTACACTGGTCGCAAATACCATAAGCCCCATTTCTCCCGTCACAGCCAAAAAATGAGAGAAAAGCACTGCACACATCACCGTCAATTCAGACTTGAAATCAAACAAGCCTCTGTATCCGGTCATTAACCCGATCAGCTGTGAAATTGCCAGGTAACGGCTGTTCTATTTACCTCCTAATATTTGTGACCAGTTGCTATTATCATTATTTACTTGATAGAAATACAATTAGTTTGTCTCTGTAGCAGTTCATGATGTTTATGCTTGTACACAAGTATTATTGCAATAAAAAAACAACAGTATTGCAACTGATTAACTAGTTTATTATAAAGTTTGTCCAATTCACGTAACAGCCCATTTTTACAACACATCGATTGAACATGTGTGTATTAAAATGTTTCAAACACGACCTTTATATTTCACTGGGGGTGACAGTCGATAAATATAGTACAGTAAGCATAAATGATATATTTTCTATGTTTATGCGAAGCATATTTGGTTCAAACAAACTACAGAAAGCACACAACTTAGCCAAGCAATACAGGCGATTCATGACCTAATTTCGCCTGCACCCAGTAGCCGACGAATTTTCAGTAGTCGACTTATAGGCCGCGACTTGGCTCAAGACTGATTTTTTGGGCTCATTTTCATGCCTCGACTTATGGGGCGTGTAGACTTATGGCTAGCTATATACGGTATACAGTTACGCGATAACTATAAGTAAGAGAAAAAATCAAGGAAAATATGATTTTGATCACTTCTCCCTAATTTCCTCTCGTCCAGAAATAATCATTAATGTCAACCGTTTCTGGGCAAAGTCCTGACCCACACAGTGTTTTGATGTCTTCTAATGACAATAATAAACAATAAAGACTGTTCTTTATCTCCTGTTTGTTTTTATTATTATTTGTTCATACATGGTATAATATCGCAATACGTATTGCAATATGGGTTTGTTGTATCGCAATATATCGCAATACGGGTTTGACCGTATCGTTGCACCTCTAGATTATGGTGTCCTAGGGGTTAGAACACCTGACTGCCAATCCGGAGGTTGTGGGTTCAAACCTCGCTTTCATAGTATGTCTCGGTGAGACGGTTCAAATGAGTGGTCACAACATATACTTCTGATGAGAAATAAAGAAATTCTTGAGCCTTGCCGGATATTTTTTCCCATTCACGGCACTAACCTACTATTCTCTATTTATATTGTCGGGTGAATGACCAATTTTGCCCGACCAATGTCTTATCTAACGAATGGACAAAAATAATATGCCGCACTATATTATAACCTGGCATGTGGGCATGTACCTTTCATTTTAAACGTAATAATCTCTACTTTTATGTAATAATAATATACAATCACCATCAGAAATTGCAACGCCCATTGCTACGACAGACAAACTTCATTCTCTTCTGATAACTCCTCTTCTTCATATTCATAAACCGATATTGAAGTACAACATAATCACCAAAGGAGAAGTCCCAATGTAGGGATGTCCCAAAAGAACAGGGGCCCGTTTCACTAAACTTCTTGCGAATAAAATGTTTGTAAGTTCGAATTTAAGATCGTCTGTAAATGTCAATTTATGGATTTACATTTATTGAGCATAGGCTGTATATTCAGCCGAAGCTCAATAAATGTAAATCCAATAATTATTTACAAGAAAACAATGTTAATGTGAAATTTACAGACTATGACAATTATGCACTTACGAACATTTTAGTTGTACAAAGTTTAGTGAAATGGCCCCCTGGTGTACCCGTAAATTACGTGTAATTTATTGTGTTTTCAGTCGAGCACCGGCCTGAATGAATGTGAGCAGGTTCTGGCGGCTCTAGGTGGCGTTTGCTGTCTCTGTATTGACCGTGTGAATGGTGCCATCGTCGTCGGTGTACAACACTATATCAGGTTAGTTGGCAGTCGTGTATGGACGAGTGTCAAGGTGGCAAATATAAAGTTTGATCATGTCCAGCTGTGGGTAACGTTTGCTGTTGCACGAGGGAACTGAACCTACGGCCTTGGGGTTGAATCAGTGACAAACTGTGGCACAAGGGAACTGTTTGAACCCCTATGGCCTTGGGGTTCAATCAGTTCCAGCCACGGCAAACGTTTACCCACAGCTGGACATATCGAATGTTATTGTTACATTTCTGTCGGAATTATCAGGCAATTTGACCATATATGCAGTACTTTCGATACTTTGATAATCTGCTCCATTCAAACAGCTGATTTACACGTACATATTTTGGAGCCACAGTACACGTCGTGTGATGCAGCCGATTCAATTTCAGTGTAATTGTTGTGAACTGGTCTGGTGACATACTGGCGGATTCTAGTAACGTCATGAGACACATGTGTGCATTATGTAGGTGTTGGCTTGGCCCCAGAATGAGCATTGTCTCCAGCCGTGGTCAAACAGCACACGCTGTACGTTTGAATGCGGCTGTGAGCGGTGTCAAACAACAACAGTTGTGTAACTATGGTGGTTTATGACTTTAACGTCTGATCATGGTTTGCCATATAGTCACTGAAGTAGCACAATTTTAACCCTGAATGAATAATGCAAGAGCACCAAGATGTACAATTGTTGTAAATCGTGAGATACCTTGGGGCCGTTTCACTAAACTTTGTACGACTAAAATGTTCGTAAGTGCAAATTTAGGATAGTCTGGAAATTTCAATTTATGAATTTACATTTATTGATCATAGGCTGCATTTGCAGCCTATGCTCAATAAATGTAAATCCACTAATTAACTAAAAGAAAACATTTTTAATGTGAAATTTACAGACTGATAATTTTGCACTTCCGAAAATTAGTCATACAAAGTTTAGTGAAACGGCCCCATTGTCTCTCGCAGGTATGGGTTGTGGTCTAGGGGTTAGATAAAACACCTGACTTCCAATCCGGAGGTTGTGGGTTCAAACCTCGCCTGAGGCATCGAACATACTTTCATAGTATTTCCATCCCACTGGTCTGTCGGATGAGACTTTGAACTGTGGTCCCGTTATATGACCATAGCTGTTGATGGGACGATAAACCCAGTCACTTACTAACTTTTCACTTCATCCTACTGGACTGTATCGACTTTGCCGATATTCGACGCAAACACTTCAATGTTACTTCACTTGCGGAGTTATTCCAGGTGGAGAACATTGAATGTTTGCTTAGCTTTCTCCATGAAACCAGCTTGTATCGGAAGATCTGATTTTTATCATTGTATACATACATGTTTCTCATTTCTATAATATTATCATTGTATACATGTTACTCCTCTCTATTGCTCTGACATCATATTTTATTGTTACTCTAATCAACTGATTACCTACCATATCTAGCATACTATTTTACTATTATCTTTCTTCTACATTGCTTGGCGCTAAATGATACTTTTTTGTGTTGATGTGCCATTAAGCACTATTCCATTATATTCACAGGAATGCAAATAACTGTACATGTAAATATAGATAAGGTTCACTATGTCTGATATGTCGTTGTGACACCTGTTGTGAAACACCTGTCATGCTTATAACAATCAATAAAGATCGTTATCAGGCTTCAGTAGTGTGTTATTTGATCAGGAGCTACACTTGTCACAAATGCCATAAGCCCATTTCTCCAGTCACAGCCACATATTACGACTGGTGTATGCCAGGGGGTCGTTTCACTAAACTTCATACAACTAAAATGTTCGTAAGTGCAAATTTGGGATCGTCTGGAAATTTAAATTGATGGATTTACATTTATTGAGCATAGGCTGCATATGCAGCCTATGCTCAATAAATGTAAATCCAATAATAATTGTTCACAAGAAAAAAATTGTTAATCTGAAATTTACAGGCTATCATAATTTTGTACTTACGAAAATGTTAGTCGTACAAAGTTTAGTGAAACGGCCAGCATGAGCGTATGAAGCATGTTTTGTCCATGCTAATGGTAGAGGTGGACGTCCTGCATGGTAACAGGACATTTTGTCGTACACTAATTGATGATAACACTGTCTGCTGTTCCGGTGCAGTGTAAAGATGTAATTTTGTCATCGTAACTTCTATGCTTTATACATGTAACCAGATACATGTGAAATATTTGCCTGTAGGGTGTATGACCCGGAAAATTTCCGCTTGGTGCAGACCAACGTGGGACACACGGACGCCGTGCGAAATATTCTTCACATCAAGGAACGCACTCAGGTAACGTACAACGTCGCGTTACATTTTATGCAGATGGTGCCCTATTTTGCTGGCAAAAGCACAAAATTAATATGTTTTTATATCTACACAGAAGTATGTTTTGGTCACCATTGGAACTGTTTCAGTGAGAAAATAAATAGATAAAAAGGAAGAAAATACATTATATATTAAATATTTTTCAGATATTCTGTATTTAGTGGTTACTGGATTTTGGGCAAAAAATAGTTCAGGGACACGTTTGACTAAACTTTGTACGACTAAAATGTTCGTAAGTGCAAATTTAGGATCGTCTGGAAATTTCAATTGATGGATTTACATTTATTGAGCATAGGCTGCATAAATGTAAATCCAATAATTGTTTACAAGAAAACATTGTTAATGTGAAATTTACAGACTATCATAAATTTGCACTTACAAACATTTTAGTCTTACGAAGTTTAGTGAAACGTCCCCCAGATGTTTTCCTGAAACATGATCATGGGAACTGGGATAGTTCTGTTTCTAATGTCTTTGGAGTTTTGCAAGCACAGTGCACAGTGTCTACACTATTTGTCATTCATGCAGATAATATTAATATTGCATAGCATGAGTGCACAGGCTGATTGGAATATAGACTGGTCGGAAATAAACATACCTTGCAACATTTGCAGCGAGCATAGTCCCAGTGCTTTCCTAGCGCCCGTTTCACTAAACTTCGTACAACAGGGGGCCGTTTCAATAAACTTTGTACAACTAAAATGTTTGTAAGTGCAAAATTATGATAGTCTGTACATTTCACATTAGCAATGCTTTCTTGTATTAAACAGTTATTGGATTTACATTTATTGAGCATATGCTGCATATGCAACATATGCTCAATAAATATAAATCCATCAATTAAAATTTCCAGACGATCATAAATTTGCAATTACGACCATCTTAGTCGTATGAAGTTTAGTGAAACGGGCCCCATGCAGTTCTCTGTTCAGTCACTGAAGCAGCCTCGCTGCTGCCGGTACAAACATCTGTGCAAGACGATCAGGCATAACAACACTTGAAATTTCCATACGGTCTCCTTTCTTACCTGGTGACCCATAAATTATATGGGACATGGCATTGGATTATGTACCTTCGGACGTCCGTGTAATTTCATTAAATACAAAATTTACAATATTTTTCATAAATTAAGTCAAAAGTTGACAAAATTTTCAGAGTACATTTACTCTGAAAATTTTGTCAACTTTTGACACTATTTACGGAATATATTGTAATATTCATGAAATTACGCATAATATCCGAAGGTTCAAAATCCCATGGCGAGTCTCATATGTGGCTGTAATTAGAGAAATTAAGCTTAAAAACATGAATTGTCTTCGCGACCAGCGACGACTGAGATCAGACTGTGCCAGCACTGTGATCAGACTGTGTTTGAAATTCAGTCGGTGATCAACCTGTTCTGTTTCTACCTTAGACCGTTACTCACAGCAATTGTCGTCTGCTGTTGCTTTTATATCTTGCCTTATTTCTCAATAGAAACATGGTTTGACAGCACTTCAGAATCATTTCCAATGGAAATGATTCTGAAGTGCTTTCAAACCATGTTGTAAATTATTCTAAAGTGCTGTGAAAGCATGTTTTTGATGATAAAAATGGAAAATAGAAAATAAAAAGCAGACAACAACAAAAATAAGATAGCGATAGGCCACAACTATCATGCACGAAACCTGCCCAAATTTTACGGCTATAAACAATGCAAAAACAATTATTTTTTTCGATAATGTTAACTTTTATAAAAATTTAAGAATGAGCCTTCTTTTTATTTTATGAAATTTCCCCATGTTAAATCCCCAGAGATATATTATTTCACAGATGGGGATTTAACATGGGGAAATTTTTATAATTTCAGAAACAGTGGACCGGTTTTCAAAATACAACTTTCGTTTTCTTAGTTAGATCATTCAAAGCTATCTAGCTAGGATTCGGAGTCAATTTCCACAATGTTTTATTTTTTGACTCGGCTAATAAATAAATATTTGACCAAATTTCATGAAATAAAAAGCAGGCAGTAGTATCTCCAGTCAAAATCACAAACATAAAATATGACCATTTGTTGTCCACAGTACGTGTCGTGTTCGTGGGACAAGACAATCCGGGTGTGGAACGCATGGAAGAAGCAGATATTAAGGCGGCGGGAGCCGAAGGACGGCGTGGAGGACAAGGGGCGCACCGTCGAGATCTCCAACGAGGTGGAGGAGTGGGAGGACGAAGGTGAGAGTAGAGGGGCGGCCAGCGAGGAGAATGTCTCGAGTAACAACGAGAATAATACAACAACGGGCGGGACACAAGGCGAGGGGCGGAGGGGTGGGACAGAGAGGAGGTGTAGTGTTGATAGTGGGGGTATGGACGATGGGGAAGGGCTACGCGAGGAAACCTGCTCTGTCAGTACAGTTGAAGGACAAGATGTGAATGGGAATTTGGCGTCTTAACGAAAGTAGGAACAGCTCGTTTGGGCTGACTGGATGGTTTTATTGCATTTATTGTACAACAAAGGGTGTACACTGTTGTCATCATTATTGTTTATATTTTTTAAATATCCCGTGATACTAATAATTGTAACTTGTAATTTGTAATAAATTTATTACTATAGTAATTTCCAATAACCTCCGAAGGGAAGCACATTTAATACACATTGTTTTAAAGTCACTCTTTTTATTAAATTTTTGACCAAAAATTTAATAAAAAGAGTGACTTTAAAACAATGTTTATTATTATATTTTCTAAAAAAAAATAATATATACATAACATTTATTAAAATAATATGTCAATGAATGTATTTAAAATTATTGAATAAACTTTACCTGTGGTACAAAAATAACTATATATTGATTTATATGTGTATAACTGAAAACAAGAATTGTGAGTGGATTAACCTTTACAACGCTGAATTGAGGATTAACCTTTACAACGCTGAATTGTGAGTGGATTAACCTTTACAACGCTGAATTAAATTTTGTCGTCTGCTGAGAATGTTTTATTTTCAATATTTCTCGACAAAAACTTATGGAGACGATTCTCATGTGGTGTCGAAACTGTTTTACCATTTCAAAAAAACGGTACGTATTATTTGTTTACCGCAGGTATGAATAACTGCATTGTTTGTGTACACAACTCCTCTGAAACCGTTCAGTCGATCGATCTGAAACTATACACACGTCTTCTACACATATTGAAGATGTGCACCTTGGTGTTTTTATGCCGGAAAAGAATTTGTTAACAAAAATATCACCTTTTTAACATTTTTTCTACATTTTTGTATGCAATTCTATATAGTTTCTACATACACATCTCTACCTAAATTAGTATACCAGTTTATCACAACAAGAGGAAGAAATAATGCTATAGATTTTCAAATTCACATTAAGGTTTCTTGCCTTGGTGACAACTTCATATTCAACGGGCGTATTTTGTGACTTACGGCACTCTGGAATTCTAATTTCTTTATTTCTCAACGAAAATATATGTTGTTACCACTCATTTGAACCATCTCGATGAGCTCGATGAGACGGTTCAACTGAGAGGTAACAATAATTTTTTCGGTGAAATATAAGAAAAATAGATTTTTGCATGAGAAAAATTATATATCTTCAGGATGAACTAGGTTAATGTAAACTTGATGGGTGTAGTGGTACATGTAAGCATTATTGGACAATATCCTCACCATAGGAAGCACATGTACATCAGGGTTACTCCATTAAACCCATTCGAGGGGCGTATTTTGTGACTTACGGCACTCTTGTTTGTTAACAATTAAAGCAAAAATGAAAACCAGCGGATGACAATTTCCGTGTCGCGCGTAGTGAGGGTTAAGCTGCTTGTTGCTGGTGCCTATAGAAAGACTTGGTGCTGTAGCCTACTGTTGTATTCTCGTCTGTAGGTGACCTGTATGTGAACACTGGCTGTGATTATATATGTGATTATAAAACGTTCAGTATGTGCTCCATTCTCTACCTCAAAATCAGAAAGTTTTATTGGTCGAATCCGAGCTGAGCTCAGTCTCAACCAATAAAACTTTCTGATTTGGAGCACAAATTTGGGGAATTCACTGGGAAAATATAACCAAGTATATCTCCACTGTGACCTTGTAATAGATTAATTATATGAATTAGCAAATGAGGGATCATAGCTAGTTATCTCCCTTTGCAAATCTATTTATTGAGATTCAGTCCTGTGCCATATTTCGGCGTTTATTTCTTACTGAATAGCACAAAATTTAGTTTTGCGAACAGAGTAGACCCAGATCAGACTGCACATCTGTGCAGTCTGATCTGAGTCTACACTGATTGCAACAACATTAATAAGTGTGAACATATGAATCTGGCAAATAATGTAGTCCCAGATCAGATTGCGTAGATATGTAGAATGATCTGGATCAACACTAGTTGAAATCACTATAATTGCTACTTTGCATAACAAATACTACAAGCAATAAAACCCTAAACTACACAATTTGGACCGGATTTCTATAAATAACTTCAACGGGAGGTAACTTGCTACGATCCCTCACTGGACAATCTGGCCCCATTCTTATAAAATTTGATGAGCATGTACTCGTCTCTCATGCTCAACATCAGGGAGTTTGATTGGTCGAGGCTGAGCTGCGCTGATTCTCGACCAAACAAACTGCGCGGATTTATGTGCGAATTTGGAGAACATGTTCAGAAATATTTATAAGCACAGACCCCGAATACTTTACTACTTTCTATTTCACGAAACCTGCCCGAATTGAACAGCTATATAAATAATGCAAACATTATTTTTGGATAATATTAGAATAAGCCTTTTTATTTCGTGAAATTTGGTCAAATATTGATTTTATTACGAAAAATTTATTTGTCTGGCAATTTGACGGGAGAACAGAAGTAGGGGGAGCTGAAGGAGGAGTCAAAAAACAAAAACAATTGGAAATTGACTCCGAAACCTGGCTAGATAGCGTGGAAATGATCTAACTAAGAAAACAAAAGTTAAATTTTGAAAATCGGTCCAGGATTACTGAAATTCTAAAAAATTTACCCACGTTAAATCCCCAGACATCTTCACTCTGTGAAGATGTCGATGGGGATTTAACATGGGGAAATTGTTTTTTCGCAATAAAATCAACATTTGACCAAATTTCACAAAATATATTATTTAATTTTGCTTTAATTTAATATTATCAAAAAAAATCAATTGTAATCAGTATTGTTATATGTTTGATGTAAAATATTTACAACAGTAGAGTTAACATATTTTTAGTTCGGCCATTAAATAGTATGGAGAGCTTATGCTGTCACGCCATCATCTGTGTTAGAAGTCCAGTTTTTGGTCCATCTTCTATCTTTGTTACTTATATCTTTTTACACTAACATGCTGCCAAGTGTCCAGCTATGTTGCACTTCTTTATTGTAGCAACACACGTATATGGTCAGTAATATATTTTCTAGGATCTCGTATTTGTCGTGTTGCATTAAAATATTGGGTATACATCATATCAAGTTTTGCAGGCTGGGTTCGGAAACGGTAGGAATTCCTCGACGAACCTCGTAATTCCTATCTCTGTCTGACTAAGTTGATATCAAAAGACACTAGCCTGGTATTCTCTGTCTTATATGCGATGACAAATGGGGCTTATTTAGTTTATTCAGTGTAGCTCCTGACCACATATTTACATTTATTGAGTATAGGCTGCATATGCAGCGCTGAAAATTTCAATTGATGGATTTACATTTATTGAACATAGGCTGCATATGCTCAATACATGTAAATCCAATAATTGTTTACAATAATGCATATCATAAGTTTGCACTTACGAACATTTTAGTCGTACAAAGTTTAGAAACATCACCCAGGCACCTCAGAATTGTTTTCTCATGAAGGAGCAAACAGTGTAGACCCAAATGTACATGCTACATATGATGTACATGTTTGTTAACAAACATCTTCCTGGAAATTAGAAAAGATTTATATTTTAGTTTTGTAAAGAACTGCAGACCTTTGAGATGAATTTACAAATATATATTGTTCCCAAGTTTGTAAACTTTGTAATATTTAACCCTTACACCCTTATTACACCGTTACTCACAACATTTCTGCTGTTGCCTTTATATATTGCCGTATTTCTCAATAAAAACATGTTTTGACAGCACTTCAGAATCTGAAGTGCTGTCAAAGCATGTTGTAAATTATTCTAAATTGCTGTCAAAGCATATTTTTGATGATAAAAATGGAAAATAAACAGCAGATGACAAAAAGCGGTGTAAGGGTTAATATATTAATATATTATTTAACATATTAACACATTTTTAAAGCCACTGCTATTGTAACCTTGTGATGTGTTGTATATTCTCAGATTATTACTAAGTTGTCTAGAGACAGTTTCCACGAGCAGACAATTGTACGTAAGTTGTGTGTTTGACGATTTGTCCCATGGTGCTCTAATCATTAACGTGTGATGTTTATTATGATGTTAATCCATCCACCTAACCGACTCTGTCTACGTAATGTACATGTAACACAATGATCAGTGTGCGATATCATGCCAGCATGCCAGCGATATCATGCCGGCCATATCTTCTACATATGTTGCTCAAGTTCTTCAATATTTCAACACATAATTCATTGGTATGTGTGCTATACCTGCCTTGTCATACTTTATATTACCTTGACCTTTTGACCTTCACTGGGCTGCTGAAAGGACTCAGCAATTTCGGTTAACCAGTTTGTCACAGTTTCTCAAACTGGCCATAACATCTACATAAGTTGCTTAACTGCTTCAATATTTCCATACTTCATTCATTTGCATGTATGCTACACCTGCCTTGCCATACTACATATGACCTTCACCCTTTGACTTAACACTTTTGGTTCACCCGTTTGTCAGTTTCTTCAATATGCCGCCGGTGGCATCCGCGTTCGACAGACTTTTTTTTTTTTTTTTTTTTTTTTTTTTGTTTCCCCGACCGACCCAACCCTGTGCCAAAAAGAATAAAAAAATTGAAAAAACTTTTTTTTATTTTTATTTTTTTCCGACCGACCGACCCGATCTCGCGGAAAAAAAATCCGTAAACCAACAAATAAAAAAAAACTGGCCTGAATGGGTTGCGTAATGCATACATATTAATACCGTATCTGGTATAATTAAATACAAGACAACGAAGCAGCAGCGATATAGTTGAAACGAATATCAGTGGGGGTGGCACAGTGTGGATTTTTGGCAGGGCGGTAGAGGACCCTAGGAAGAACGCATACATGAAATATGAAGCACATCGGAGCAAGAAAACAGAAAATATAGGCCATTTACCCGAGCGTTAAGGTTTTGAATTTTTGCATTCAATCTGAAAAAGATATATCAAATCATATTGGAGATATATCAAATCATATCCAATCGTCCATTCGCAGGTTGTTGTTGTTGTCGCTGCTGCTAAGATCCGGTTTCCGCCACTTACTTTTCTCGGCACAGCAAAAAAAATATATATATATATTTTTTTTTTTTTTTTTTTTTTGGATCGGAGGTAAAAAAATCTAAAAAAAAATCGGAAATTAAATTTTTTTATTTTTTTCCACATTGTCAAAAAATCGGGTCGGCGGATCTGTAAACCAACTAATAAAAAAAAACTGGCCTTAGTTCTATATGAAATAATGCATTTCCGAAAAATACATGATTACTCCCTCAAAGTATAATTTGCTAGAAAAGTATACTTTGCAATGTTGGTGAAATAGGCTACTGGTTTGGCTGGCCCTCAGGTACACTTTTGACTTTCTGGTATATGAGAGTTGAATCCATTATAAAAAATATTAAGATTAGTACTAATCATATTACTTTTAGGGAGTGGGGTGAAGTGACTCTGTTGTGGTGAGGACCTGGCTCCAGGTCAGGTTATTCTAATTTCGGGTGAATGTATATTTTCCTTGTAAATATGCAGTTCTGATTTTGGTATTTACACCCTATGACAACAGATAACATATATGGAATTTGAGACTGTTAACTCAGCTTGAAATGATCTTAGCTGTTGACATGCCGTTAAACACCATTAAAATAACATCTCTAAACTGGATACCCGTTAATCCGAGTGTGATTAATTTTGATGGGTTTCACCATATTTTTGTATTTTTTTCTTATACATGTATGTACTTGTATTATCGTTTAACACTTTCAATGTTATGTACCTTTATCCCAATTTTTGTAGATTTATTACAAAATTACCTTTTCTAGGGGAATACTCTGAAAATTTCCATGAAAGAGGCGTTTCCAAAAATACAGGGGTGACGGTGTTAATTTTCAATCTATATATGAGGCTGTGACTGGAGAAATAGGGCATATGGGATTTGTGACCAGTGTAGATCCAGATCAAATATCACACTCCTGTCGCTTGATAATGATCTATATTACTTGCTACAAGTATGACAAGTGTTTCATTGATGGAAATTGCAATCAGTGTAGATCCTGATCAGACTGTGCGGATGCACAGTCTGATCTGGATCTACACTGGTCGCAAAACCCATATGCTCCATTTCTCGTGTCACAGCCACATGACTGTATCCCTAGTCCCTAGTCTTAACCCAACATGTACAATATAAATAAAAACATAAATCCATTCTAATCATGTAACCCAGCTAGGTAGCAGGGGCGGATCCAGCATTTGGTTGGTTGTGTGGTTTCATAATATAATGTGCATTTACTATAACATAAAACAATCTTTGAATTTATAAATTATAACTAATTTAAAAAAAAAAAATGGGTATTGTTTTCATCACGGCGGGTGTTCATCTGTCCGTCCGTCCGTCTATCTCACGTTTTCTTGTTAACTTTTAAACCGTAATATTTGGAGACTGGTATGTAGCCTTATACACAGGTAAGAAACTAATTAAAGATAGCTCTCGTAAGTAGATTTTGATTGTATTTCCGCATTTGACATTGATAACTACTGTCCGTTCCACATTTTTCTACCGACAAACTTTTGGCTATTAAACACGTTAAATCTAAAAAATATTTAAATGTAAGTACTTTTTCACCAATAAAAAAAGTCACCCTCCCCAAAATTGTTTGTTTGATCATCAAATATTGATTTTATAGCGAAAAACAATTGTCCTATGGGAATTTAACATGGGAGAAAAATAGGTGGAAGCAGTGGGGGAGGAGTCAAAAAACAAAAACATTTGGAAATTGACTCCAAAACATGGCTAGATAGCTTGGAAATTATGTAAATAAGAAAACAAAAGTTAGAATTTGAGGCCGCGGGTTCAAACAGTTCCCGAGTGCCACGGCTAACGTTTACCCACGGCTGGACATTGTCAAACGTTATTGTTACATTTCAGTTGGAAATATCGTGCAATTTGAGCATATATAAAGTACTTTCGGTACTTTGATAATCTGCTCCATTCAAACAGCTGATTTACAAATACATATTCCGGGGCCGCAGTACACGGTGTGTGATGCAGCCGCATCAATTTCAAAATTTCAGCGTGACCGTTGTGAACTGGTCTTGTGACGTAATGGCGCGTTCTAGGAATGTCATGAGACACATGCATTACATAGGTGTTGGCTTGGCCCCGAAATGAGCATTGTATACAGCCATGGTCAAACAGCACGCGCTGTACATTTGAACACGGCTGTGAGCGCTGTCGAACAACGGCAGTCATGTAACAATTTCCGATGATCAATTTCATCTGTAGGATTATGGTGGGTGGTTGGTCGGACGAACGTGACGGCGTAAATTAACGGTAGGGATTCCTCCTTATAGGAATCACGATTTGCCTGGTTTGGCCAGGTACGTTTTTATCTTTGACTCTTTAGTTACCTGGGAGTTGAATTGGGTTATTGCCCATTATAAAAGTAGTAAGATTATTACTGATCCTGCTGCTTTTGGGAGGGGGCCAAGTGATGCTGGTGTGGCAAGGACCTGGCATCAGATTAGGATTATTCTGATTTCAGGGCTGAATATATAGTTTTGTTATTGTAAATATTCAATTCTGATTTCGATATTTTCCCCCCATTTGTACATGTACTTGAACATGTACATGTACATGTACTTGTACAGGTAATATATGGGATTTAGTACTAAATCCATTGACCCCAGCCTTAAATGACCTTAGCTGTCCCCAACAAACAAACAAAACTGTAGGATTATGATCTATTTCAGAACTTCATGAAGCCAAATAGAGAGCGACTATTTAGACCTGGATGTAATCATTGACAACATGTGACTTTCCACCTGATTACAGAATGTTTCTCTTTTTGATATGATATTTGCTAAAAGAAGTGTAGATCCTGTACGTTATATGATATGGATCTATTGGTTCAGTGAAAATCAAATTGTGATCATTGTAAGCCATGGCCCTATGGTAGAGGTTACATTTTTCACAGACAAAATAAGAATGTCTTTGTCAGATCATTAGCGTATTTCAGCAAAATTGCAAAGTATACTTATCTTGCTAAGTACACTTTGAGGGAGAAATTTTCAATTTAACGATACATTTGTTAATTTTTATTGTCCCGCCTGCTTTAGCAGAAGCGCGATATAGGCATAGCTTTTCCGTCGGCGTCGCCGGGGCGGCGGCGTCGGAGGCGGCGTCAACATTTCATGTTAAGTTTTTGCGTTTAGCTCAGTTTCCAGAAAACTATAACTCCTACGACCTCCAAACTTGGTATACATCAACACTGTGGTGTAACCATCTCACACAGAGGGAGCCCATGTGACCTTGACCTACTTTTCATGGTTCATTTACCTACTTTTCACATGCATTCAACGTTAAGTTTTTGCGTTTAGCTCTGTTTCTAAAACTTAACGCTCAGGTTAATTCATTGTAACTTCCGTTTCCCTGAATGGAATGCTTTAATATTCCATACATGCATTTGTAACAACATCTTGCATCATTCTACATAAATCCCATGGTGCCCGCTAACCCCAAAGGTCAAGGTCAGTGACTTAGAAATTTCCGTGTTTGGAAAAGTTAACGCTCGGTTTAATGTATTACAACTTCTGTTTCCCTTCATGGAATGCTTCGGTATACATCAACACTGTGATGTAACCATCTCACACAGAGGGAGCCCATGTGACCTTGACCTAGTTTTCATGGTTCATTGACCTACTTTTCACATGCATTCAACGTTAAGTTTTTGCGTTTAGCTCTGTTTCTAAAACTTAACGCTCAGGTTAATTCATTGTAACTTCTGTTTCTCTCAATGGAATGCTTTAATATTCCATACATGCATTTGTAACAACAATCCGCATCATTCTACAGAAAGCCCATGATGCCCGCTAACCCCAAAGGTCAAGATCAGTGACTTAGAAATTTCCGTGTTTGGAAAAGTTAACGCTCGGTTTAATGTATTACAACTTCTGTTTCCCTTCATGGAATGCTTCGGTATACATCAACACTGTGATGTAACCATCTCACACAGAGGGAGCCCATGTGACCTTGACCTAGTCTAGTTTTCATGGTTCATTGACCTACTTTTCACATGCATTCAACGTTAAGTTTTTGCGTTTAGCTCTGTTTAAAACTAAAAACTTAACGTCAGGTTAATTCATTGTAACTTCTGTTTCTCTCAATGGAATGCTTTAATATTCCATACATGCATTTGTAAAAACCAAACAACAACTCCGCATCATTCTACAGAAAGCCCATGATGCCCGCTAACCCCAAAGGTCAAGGTCGCTGACTTAGAAATTTCTGTGTTTGGAAAAGTTAACGCTCAGTTTATGCTTTACCTATACATGCATTTGTAACAACATCTCACATCATTCTACAGAAAGCCCATGTTGCCCGCTAACCCCAAAGGTCAAGGTCACTGACTTAGAAATTTCCGTGTTTGGAAAAGAAAAGTTAACGCTCAGTTTATGCTTTAAATATTCCATACATGCATTTGTAACATCCCGCATCATTCTACAGAAAGCCCATGGTGCCCGCAAACCCCAAAGGTCAAGGTCGCTGACTTAGAAATTTCCGTGTTTGGAAAAGTTAACGCTCAGTTTATGCTTTAATATTCCATACATGCATTTGTAACATCCCGCATCATTCTACAGAAAGCCCATGGTGCCCGCAAACCCCAAAGGTCAAGGTCGCTGACTTAGAAATTTCCGTGTTTGGAAAAGTTAACGCTCAGTTTATGCTTTAATATTCCATACATGCATTTGTAACAACATCCCGCATCATTCTACAGAAAGCCCATGATGCCCGCTAACGCCAAAGGTCAAGGTCACTGACTTAGAAATGTCCGTGTTTGGAAAAGTTAACACTCAGTTTATGCTTTAATATTCCATACATGCATTTGTAACAACATCCCGCATCATTCTACAGAAAGCCCATGATGCCTGCTAACCCCAAAGGTCAAGGTCATTGACTTAGAAATGTTTGTGTTTGGAAAAGTTAACGCTCAGTTTATGCTTTGATATTCCATACATGCATTTGTAACAACATCCCGCATCATTCTACAGAAAGTCCATGGTGCTCACTAACCCCAAGGTTATTACAAGCTCCTTAATAAGCGGAGCAAGATGTTTCGCCTGGCGCAGTTTGATAGTACATAAGGAGTCCTTATGTACTATGAAACTGTGCCAGGCGAGACATCTTGCTCCGCTGAGCTCTTGTTATACTGAATTTATTACATTATCACAGCCATTTTGGCTGTGATAATGTAATAAATTCAGTATAATAATTCTGCATACTTTTAATCATCAACTATATGCAGTTGTTAGTTCTGTATGAAATAATGCATTTCGGGGAAAATAAATGATTACTCCCTCAAGTACATTTTGCTAGATCAGTATACTTCGCAATTTTGATGAAATCTGCTACAGTTCTTTTATGTGGCCGTGACTGGGACTTCTGGCACTGTGGTCAGTCTGGCTTCTGATCTGTTACTACGCTACTTCAACCTGATAAGGATCTATACTGTTGCCATGGTTATTGAGAGACATGTTCCACTGACTGAATGTTGGGCAGTGCAGATCCTGATCGGAGTGCCCGGCAGCCCCCTTTGGACCAGTGTAGCTTCCATGTAGTCTAATCATGACTACACTGTTTACTTTTGTGCTTGGCAAGTACTCATCTAGCCTCTAACAAAAACATTAGATCTAATCCAATGAAGCACTTTTTGTTGTTTTCTCTCTCGTATGTGGCCATGAAGGGAGAAATGGGGCTATGACTTTTGCATCAGTCTGTGAAACAGCCGTCATTCTTCATAGTAAAATATGTGAAATATGGAAATGTGAGATATGTGAAATATGGAAAATGTGAGATATGTGAAATATGGAAATGTGAGCTCCAGAGTATATTCCTCGCATCACTGTGTATAGTCGGACAGTGATGGTGGCGAGGACCTGGCATCAGATCAGGATTATTCTGATTTCAGGGCTGAATATATAGTTTTTTTATTGTAAATATTCAGTTCTGATTTTGGGATTTTCCCCCCATTTATACATGTACTTGAACATTTAAATGTACAGGTAATATATGGGATTTAGTACTAAACCCATTGACGCAGCCTTAAATGACCTTAGCTGTTGATAGGCCGTTAAACACCAACAAACAAAAAACAAATAAAAACAGACTGTGATGGACTGGAACTGTCAAGAATACACACAATGCCAGCTTTCTGAATATCAATTAGTGTATGTGCAGTCTGATCTGGGTCTAAGCTGATTGCTCATATCACATCTTTTTTCTTGACCACGGCTTTGTGAATAATTGACTGAACTCTGGCAAAATAATATCACCAAAACCCACAGGAGACAATACTGTGAAATAGAGGACCGTGATCTGACAAAATTAGCCTTAATTTGTGTCATACCAGTCCATGTACATCACGATCAAATGAAGCACTCGTGCAACTTGATGATATTTCACATCGATTTACATCCAAGTTGAATCAAGGTAGACCCTGATCCAATGACATAGGTCTGCATTCTGATATTGGACTACACTGATTGCAGAATCAATAAGCAAACAATGGCCTTAATGATTTGCTTTCTTGGCCTTTGATTCCGATACCAATACCAATTGTGGTTATAAATGCAGGGATTCCGCTTGGGAAAATAAAAAAATCGGCACTTCAAAAAAAATAAAACAATTGGCGATAAAAAATTACAATTTTCGGGGAAAAAAATGATAAAAAAAACCCAAAACAATTGGCGATAAAAAATTACAATTTTCGGGAATTTTTTTTATGAAAAAAAAACAAAAAACAATTTGACAAAATTGTAATTTTTTATCCGCCAAAAATTGTATTTTTTATCGCCAATTGTTTATTCGAAAGCCAATTGCGATAAAGCGGCCGATCGCGGAATCCCTGTAAATGGGTCACCTCATGATCTTTGCAACAATTGTAGGTCTTGGCCCTCTTGTTT
The DNA here is from genome assembly GCA_029237695.1 of Conchocele bisecta. NCBI lineage: Eukaryota > Metazoa > Mollusca > Bivalvia > Lucinida > Thyasiridae > Conchocele > Conchocele bisecta. The sequence continues at coordinate 78,694,567 of CM055276.1, forward strand.
ATTCACTCGGTATGATTTAGACAATTAGACACTGTGCTGATGGCAGTTATCCTACTACTTCATGGACTAACTGGTGGGTGGTTGGTCGGGCGAACGTGAAGGTGTAAATTAACGGTAGGGTTCCTCCTTATAGGAATCACGATTTGCCTGGTTTGGCCCTCGGGTACGTTTTTATCTTTGGCTCATTTGTTACCTGGGATTTGAATTGGGTTATTGCCCATTATAAAAGTAGTAAGATTATTACTGTCCTACTGCTTTTGGGAGGGGGCCAAGTGATTCTGGTGTGGCGAGGACCTGGCATCAGATCAGGATTATTCTGATTTCAAGGCTGAATATATATCTTTTTATTGTAGGCCGTTAAACCCCAACAAACGAACAAACACACATGGACTAACTGGCAAACATAGTGAAGCATAGCGGTCTCAATTCCAGCACCATAGGCGCCGTAGTCCGTGTCAATAAGCACTGTTACAATGTTGTATATAAGCACTGTTACAATGATCTATATAAGCGCTGTTACAATGATGTATATAAGCACTGTTACAATGTTGTATATAAGCAATGATGTATATAAGCACTGTTACAATGTTGTATATAAGCACTGTTACAATGATGTATATAAGCACTGTTACAATGTTGTATATAAGCACTGTTACAATGATGTATATAAGCACTGTTACAATGATGTATATAAGCACTGTTACAATGATGTATATAAGCACTGTTACAATGATGTATATAAGCACTGTTACAATGATGTATATAAGCACTGTTACAATGTTGTATATAAGCACTGTTACAATGATGTATATAAGCACTGTTACAATGATGTATATAAGCATCTCTACTTTGTCATATATTTTATGTGGATATTTAAGAATTTATTGTATTATAAAAAATATATTTTTTTATAATAAATGTATTTATATTGCATAGTTATACTATATTTACCAGTGCATAGTAAAATGCTCTGGTTTAACCCATTTCATACTGAGGATATGTCATTTTGTTTGTGATTTTTTTAAAATATTTTCTTTACATGTGCTTAGAAGTATATGTCGTGACCACCATTTGAAACACCTCGTCGAGACAGTTCAAATGAGTGGTCACAACATATACTTTCATTGAGAAATAAGAAAAATAAAAATGAAATATTTAAAATATTTCATACCCTTAAAGGTGTATTCCGAATGTAATGGGTTAACCTGTAAAATGCTGAATGAAAGCTTGTCTGCTCTTTATTTTATATCTTCAGTTTTTCTCAGCAAAAAACTTTCTTTGTCATACCATTTAACACTGGGTTTCATCCTTAAAGGTACATGCCCACTCAGTAGGCACAAACTGTTCTTTATATCAAAGACATCATCTGAGACATTTTCTGTATATACATTCATTCACCATTACACCACATATTGATTGGCATTATTATACTTTTTATATCAGACGTAAATTTTCACACTGATATCAGGGACGATAACCGTGTTTCCTTAAAATGTTAAAGGACATTACATATTCTCTGTATTTATTTTTTGATGTGCAATGATCATACTTTATAATCTGTTGAAAATATTATTTTTTCAGGCGACACATTTAATTAGTATAAATAATTAAAAAAATATCATGCCTCATTCTCATTTGCATATGAAAATAGCCTGATACCATTGCTCATCACTATCAGTAAAATAAATATTACTAAATGATTATATCTGTGTAGCGGGCACTTGTAAGTTTTAGAACTGGTGGAATAGTGACACAATTATACACTTAATAATTCCAGCACAAAAATATTTACACAATTCCCTAACATTTGATTGGCCCGTAGCAAGTCTCTGTCCAAAATTTATATCCCAGTAAACTCCCATGCCGAACTACTTTCCGTAACCGTCAGGTGCAGTTAAAATAATTCTTAAGAAAACGGAAAATAAACACATTTTCTTGATGAATTTAATTCAAATGCTGGAATTATAAGGAATGAATGACCTTTTTGTGGAATTTATCGGGGATATAAACTTGGAAAAGTCGCGGAATACTGAACGAGGCCTTCCGGCCTTCGTCCAGTATTCCCGCGACTTTTCCAAGTTTATATCCCGATAAATTCCACAAAAAGGCCATTCATTCCTATATTTAATTCCTATAAAGAACAGTTTGTGCCGACTGAGTGGGCATGTACCTTTAACAGAATCCCGATATCCCTAGTTTGACCCTCAGGTAAATTTGTGACTTTCTGGTACGTGAGATTTGAATCCGATTATAACCGTTATAAAAGTAATAAGATTCTATTACTAAATCTTTTGTTCAGTGGGGGGGGGGGGGGGGGGGTGGCTAAGTGACTCTGGTGTGTTGAGGACCTGGGGGCCATTTCACTAAACTTTGTACGACTACAATGTTCGTAAGTGCAAACTTATGATAGTCTGTAAATTTCACATTAACAATGTTTTCTTGTAAACAATTATTGGATTTACATTTATTGACGATCATAAATTTGCACTTACAAACATTTTAGTCTTACAAAGTTTAGTGAAACGGGCGCCTGGCAGGTCAGGTTATTCTAAATTCAGGGTTGAATAAAAATAAATTCTGTAAAAAATTGTTTCTGATTTTTTGATTTACCGATCACATCAGATTTTACCCCATAAAAATCTGGCCAAAAAAATGACGATAGCTGTTGACGTGTTCATTAACCAACATTAAATTAATTCAAATTGATTTTTCATACCATGTCTTTATAGTGGGTGGCAGGTGGGAGCAAGCGATGGGTAATTTAACGATCAGGGTTCATCCTTACCGGAATCCCGACTGGAGACCTGGTTTGGCCCTCACATACGTCTTTGGCATTTTGTATGTGACAGTTGAATCTGGTTATACCCCTTATGTGAGTATTACGATATTCGTAATCCTATTTTAGGGGAAGGGACCAAGTGACTTGGTGTGGTATGGACCTGGCACCAGGTCAGGTTATTCTAATTTCAGGGCTGAATATATTTGTTCTCGATGTAAATATTCCGTTCTGATTTTGGGATTTTCCCCTCAATGCAGCAGGTTAAAATGGGATCCGAACCCGTTTGCCCGGCCTTACATGACCTTAGCTGTTGATAGGCCGTTAAACACTAATAAACAATCAAACAAAACCATGTCTTTATTGAGAAAGAAGACACAATTGTGGCCATGATTGACCTAATTTTTTTCTGTGTGTGAGCATTGGCTCTTCTCTGTGTTACGAACGTGGTATTTATGTAGCTAGTCTTTTACATTCCAAATGATGTTCCATGTACATGTTGTTGTTGTTGTTCCCTGTTTCTATCTGTGATATATAATGCCAAATATAGAATTGTTACCATTGAGCCGTACATGATAATATGAGACACGGCATGTGAGTTCGTACTTTTGGACATCTGCGTAATTTCATGAAATTTGTTTACAAAATTTACAATATTTTCCGTAAATGGCGTCAAAAGTTGACAACTTTTCAGCGTACATGTACATGCGCTGAAAAAATTGTCAACTTTTGACTTATGAAAAATCTTGTAAATTTTGTAAACTTATTTAATGAAATTAGCAGATGTCTGAAGGTACAAAATAGCATGGGGTTCCTCATATGTGGGACATGATACGACAAAACCAGGCTTATTATCATCATTAGACTGAACAGTCTCGGCCAATCAAACCGTTTGATTTTGAGCTAAAATTTAAAAAAAAACTATGTTAGAATATTCACGGGCCTTATAAATGGTAATAACCCTTGTTTTGTCAGATCTCATGTGTACGGAAGCCCATTAGGGCCACTTCACTTTCTTTCTTTTTTTTCCATTTATTCAAGATCTTTTCTTGAATTTTCAAGTTCTTTTCTTGAATTTTCGAGATCTTTTCTTGAATTTTCGAGATCTTTTCTTTTCTTGAATTTTCAAGATACTTTCTTGAATTTTCGAGATCTTTTCTTGAATTTTCAAGTTCTTTTCTCGTATTTCAAGATCTTTTCTTGAATTTTCCAGTTCTTTTCTTGAATTTTCAAGATCGTTTCTAATAAAGGATGTTTCAAGATATTTTCTTGAATTTTCAAGTTCTTTTCTTGAATTTTCGAGATCTTTTCTAGAATTTTCAAGATCTTTTCTTGAATTTTAAAGTTCTTTTCTTGAATTTTCAAGTTCTTTTCTCGTATTTTCAAGATCTTTTCTTGAATTTTCAAGTTCTTTTCTCGAATTTTCAAGATTTCTTCTTGAATTTTCAAGATCGTTTCTAATAAAGGATGTTTCAAGATATTTTCTTGAATTTTCAAGTTCTTTTCTTGAATTTTCAAGATCTTTTCTAGAATTTTCAAGATCTTTTCTAGAATTTTCAAGATCTTTTCTTGAATTTTCAAGTTCTTTTCTTGAATTTTCAAGATCTTTTCTTGAAAATTCAAGAAAAGATCTTGAAAATTCAAGTTTAATTCAAGAAAAGATCTTGAAAATTCAAGAAAAGAACTTGAAAATTCAAGAAAACATCTTGAATAAATGGAAATTAAAAATAAGTGAAGTGGCCCTAATGGGCTTCCGTACATGTGTGATAAGAATGTTTCTTTATTTTTGTACATGTCTTCAGTCAGCATTTGTTCTCAGATTCTGATTTCAGATAAGGTGAATATATTTATCATACAAAGTATGTAAGGAGATATAGTTTTCGTCATTCCATCCGTTCACCAGGGGCCGTTTCACTAAACTTCTTACGACTAAAATGTTCGTAAGTGCAAATTTAAGATCGTCTGTAAATTTCAATTTATGGATTTACATTTATTGAGCATAGGCTGCATATGCAGCCTATGCTTAATAAATGTAAATCCAATAATTATTTACAAGAAAACAATGTTAATGTGAAATTTACAGACTATCATAATTTTGCACTTACGAATATTTTAGTCATACAAAGTTTAGTGAAACGGCCCCCTGATCGTCCAGATTGACTTGAAACTTCTTATACTTTGTTATCATCATCCATATTTTAATGCTATAGCCCACCCATGTGGCTTTCATGCGAAATGTCAATGCCAAATATTTGTTGGTCGAACAAGGAGTCGGCCGGGGTGTATCCGGGAGCCCCTGCTCATTTGCTCTAGTTGTTATATGCTATACACATTCGCCCACACTCGCCCATCCCAATATATTTCTCACAGTCCACTTGTAATAACATGTCATATTTATATTTATTTATACAATGTATGTACCATTTGCATTTAAGTGTGTGCTTAAACACGACCACACACTTGTACACCATTATTTAGATGAGAATTTTTCACCTGTTGTTATATTGCAAACTAATCGTGATTAAACTATAAATGTAGAAATTGATGGCTTGTATTCATTCACTCATAGTTCCAGTTCCAATAGCAGGATCTCGGGGCCGTTTCACTACACTTCGAGTGGGTGGCAGGTGGGAGCAGGCGATGGGTAATTTAACGATCGGGGTTCATCCTACCGGAATCCCGACCTGGTTTGGCCCTCACATACGTCTTTGGCATTTTGTATGTGACAGTTGAATCTGGTTATACCCCTTATGTGAGTATTACGATATTCGTAATCCTATTTTAGGGGAAGGGGCCAAGTGACTTGGTGTGGTATGGACCTGGCACCAGGTCAGGTTATTCTAATTTCAGGGCTGAATATATTTGTTCTCGATGTAAATATTCCGTTCTGATTTTGGGATTTTCCCCCCAATGCAGCAGGTTAAAATGGGATCGAACCCGTTTGCCCGGCCTTACATGACCTTAGCTGTTGATAGGCCGTTAAACACTAATAAACAAACAAAACTAAACTTTGTACGACTAAAATGTTCGTAAGTGCAAATTTAGGATCGTCTGGAAATTTCAATTAATGGATTTACATGTATTGAGCATAGGCTGCAGCCTATGCTCAATAAATGTAAATCCAATAATGTTTACAAGAAAGCATTGTTAACGTGAAATTTACAGACTATCATAATTTGGCACTGAACGTTTTAGTCGTATGAAGTTTAGTGAAACGGTCTCCTGGTTTTCCCTGGGTATTATCAGTGACCCTCAGCAATTAAAACAAATGGGGCGTGGTGGGGGGGGGGGAGGGGGGGGGGGGGGGGGGCTTATTGAATTTTGCCTGTGCATGTTGATCTAGGACTTCATTGTTGCAAATTCAATAAGCCCCCTTTCTCATAATGAGTCACACGGAACCTTTTCAATATGGGTGTAACCCTTATTACTGACGTAAATCAATAACGTTTAATACAGTCGAGGGCAATCAGTTTTTTATGGAGCCCCGCAGGGGACATGTATTTGATTTTACTAATTTGTTCCCATAAAATAACAATTTGTTGCGTCAAATTAACAATTCGTTCCCTCGAATTAACAATTCGTTCCCACGAAATGACAATTCGTTCCCTCAATTTAACAATTCGTTCCCACAGGAACGAATTTTTAAATTGAGGGAACGAATTGTTAATTCGTGGGAACGAAATTAATAAGCCCCCTTTCTGATAATGAGTCACACGGAACCATTTAAATATGAGTGTAACCCTTATTATATTCTCTCCCCACGTCCATGAAAAATTCCCCCATTTCTTCCGGATTTCGTATTGCACAATATATGTTGTCAGTATCATTACTTGTACTGTGGTGGGTGGTTGGTCGGCGAACACGACGGCGTAAATTAACGGTAGGGGTTCCTCCTTATAGAAATCACGATTTGCTTGGTTTGGCCATCAGGTCCGTTTTTTTATCTTTGGCTAGTTTGTTACCTGGGAGTTGAATTGGGTTATTGCCCATTATAAAAATAGTAAGATTATTACTGATCCTACTGCTTTTGGGAGGTGGCCAAGTGATTTTGGTGTGGTGAGGACCTGGCATCAGATCAGGATTATTCTGATTTCAGGGCTGAATATAGAATTTTTTTATTGTAAATTATCAGTTCTGATTTTGGGATTTTCCCCACATTTGTACATGTACTTGAGCATGTACATGTACTTACTGGTACATTTATTTTAGTACTAAACCAATTGAAACGGCCTTACATTACATAAGCTGTTGATAGGCCGTTAAACCCCAACAAACAAACACGTACTTGTAATGTGTGTAATTTACTGCCATCACTCAACATTGGAAAATATGCTGACATCTTCTGCACATTAAACTTGTTCAGAGCTGTGTATGGGTATACCATCACATATTCACAAAACTTGGACAATATTGGCTATCAGCTGTGTTATTATGTACAGTGTATTGTATATGGAAATACAGTTTAACCCCTCTAAACCGGACACTCGGGGAAAATATGGATGTTTAACTTAGATGTGTTTCGCTTTTATGTATCTCTGATTACAATGACTTTATGATTGCAAAACACTAGAATGTGCCATGAAGCGCTAACATGTCTGATTTACAGTGGAACATCTCCAAACCGGACACCCTGGGAGGTCCCCAGGGTGTCCGGTTTGGAGAGGTTCAACTGTACCACATTACAAAATCTATTGAGAAACACTCATGTTGAGTTTCCATGTCCATGCACCTGTGTACGCGTGGCCCGCCGACCTATATTCATGCACTCGCAGTGTGACTTCACCTGGACTTGGCCGAATCTCACGGGAGGATGGACAGCGTCCACGAGACGCCGATCATACAGCAACATGAAGGCGTACTTGTATATCTGAGTGCAGATTCCCACATCGCGGCATCTCGACGCTGGCTTTCTAAAACAATGGATGACATATACAATAGATACGTCCAATTCAATTGGAGGAGACTGTCACATTGTAAGTCCAAAGAAACCACCTAATTGTTTCACCGGTAGGTGAGATTTCACTGGCCGTAGTTGCACTAACAGTTTCCTGCCAAAGTTTTAGCAGCTCCTGTGCGATAGAATTGTTTTCTAATACATTTTTACTTTTAGAGATCTGACATTCTAGAATTAAAGCGACTCCACTCCAGATGAGGGGTAAAACGGATACTATTTTAAATAAATAAGTACCTAATGATGTAACTATTGCGACAGGTTTAAAAATTATAAGTGGCCAGTATAGATATTTATTTATTTAATATTAATTAATTTGTTGGGAGTAGCGCGCGTTACTCCCATTTATTTTTATAATTCGCGCTATACTGATATTGCCCGTCACGTGGTATCATGTAAACTAGGGGTCATCTCAAATACGCCATTTGTATTATAAAGTCGGATATACTTGCTCATATTGGCATATATTGATGTAGTTTCGCTGTAAACTCGTTACAATTATTTGTTTATTTATCTGATGTAACCCGAAGTCCGATTTCTGGAAATGTGTCTTTTGTAAAATAATTGGTGTTTCAATTGTGTGTTTTGAGACGGTCCCTCGAAGAAAAATTGCCGATGCGATAGCACGTTCGATGCAAAATACATATTTCTACATATTTAAACAACATCTGTGGTCTGCCCTAGGTAAAAGTAAGTTATTTGGAAATGTATTGATGTTGAAACACATTCGTTTCATATAGAACGCCTGTGTATAACGCTAATATGTATCAGAGTCGGACATTGTTGATATAGCTGGACGCGATGTGCGCATGCCCGGAAGTATGATTTGTGGGCCATTTGTGTCACGTGGGATTACGTACGGCAAGCAGGTCGTAAGTAAAAATAGAATTGGAAAACGGAAAAGCCCTTTCGTATTGGGACGTATAAAGTACGATTTAACGCGAATATAAACATCCGCCAACCGAAAATGAGCTCGCAATGTGTAGATATATAGCAAATGCAGGTAAACATCGCGTGAAAAAAATACAGTTCACTGTAATCCCATCTGGAGTGGAGCCGCTTTAAGTCACTTAAACATGATTGAAATAGTCTGCGTAGTTTGTTTCAGATCAATATGTTATGACTTCACTTTCTAAAGGTTCATTTTTTTTGTCATATCTGTTGAATGGTAAACATAAGACAGTCATTATTATAATATCAAAAACATTTATTTTTCATGTCTGTTATTATGTAATATAAGTGAAAATGGTACGTAACTGAGTGTAATTGTTAATTATATAAATAGTTTTGGCTCGTATAGTGGCATAAATAGTTTTACGACCGTATTGCGCTGAACACTCGATATATACTAGTCCAACTTGCTCACCGGTCACCACATGTTTTTGCATTATTTATTCTGGTGAGTATTTATTTTCGAAATACTTGTTTAAATAGTTGAAACTAATGTTCAATGGATTGATTGGACGATTTTTTTCCTGCAAATGAATTACAGAAATAGTTCATTTAACCCTTAGACCGCTACTCACAACAATTGTCGTCTGCTGTTGCTTTTATATCTTATCTTGCCTTATTTCTCAATAAATCCATGGTTTGACAAAATCATTCTATGTCTATGACAAAATGGAAAATAGAAAATAAAAATAAACAAAAATAAGATAGCGGTCTAAGGGTTAATTGTATTTTATTGGTAGGGGTCAAAACTAAAAGTCACGAAATTTATAATTTTCTAGTATCATGCACAGCCAACTACATGTACCATAGCAGCCATTGTCTTATAGAATTGGCATACATGCAGAGAGAATGATGTTGCATGTTGGTCAATACTTAAGAATGTTTTTTAACAGTTCTATGAGAAATATCGGTCCCTATTGAGGCCAGAAGCGTCTGTGAGTATTTATCATCGTAAGCACAAATTCGTCTCGTACTCTGTAAATGTTGTATAGTATTTCTATTTCTCCACTATGCCTTTCTGTGCCAGTTTTGAAATGTAGCTCCATAACACACCGACGCCTGGGGCAGTTTCACTAAAATTAATACGACTAAAATGTTCGTAAGTGCAAATTTAGGACCGTCTGGAAATTTCAATTGATGGATTTACATTTATTGAGCATGGGCTGCATATGCAGCCCATGCTCAATAAATGTAAATCCAATAATTGTTTACAAGAAAACATTGTTAATGAATACGGATATCATAATGTTGCACTTACGAACATTTTAGTCGTTTAGTGAAACGGGCCCCAGGTTGTGACAACAGGGCATGTGTGTCGTTTTGAACAAATTGCTAATCGTCTTTTTTGTCGACGCGGTGCATACTTATGCTTCTGTTGTGTGCTATTTTGTCTCCACCACCGATGCTTATGTGCTGGAATATCGTCACAGACCTTATATGAACCATTATAATGGAACTGAGCAACATACACATGTCATGCGTCCCTGTATCACTATTCTGCGAAACTAATGGAGACGACCCGTTCAAATGCATGCAGGGAAAGCGTCTAATTTGTGACTTTATGTTTTGACCCCTACCAATTAAATTGCAATAACTAAACTATGTCCATACGTCATTTTTGCTAATAAAAACATCCATTCAATGCATTATACTTTGTTTTTAGCTATTTCAAAATGAAGCATATAAATACTCAGCAAAATAAATATTGCAAGAATACGGAGGTGACCGGTTATAAAGTTGGACTAGTATATACAGAGTAGTAAATAAACCGCCTATTGCATGTCGCAGTGCATTCTGATAAGTGGTGGTATGGTGTATATAGAGACTAGTAGGTTAGTGCCGTGAATGGGAAAAGATATATCTGGCAAGGCTTAGGAAACGGGATGGGCGAGGCTCTGCCGAGCACATCCCGTTTCGGTGCCGCGCAAGATATTTTTCACATTCACGGCACTAACCTAATATTCTATTTATCCCGTCAACACCTACAAATGGCTTTAAAATGCAAAATAAAATAACCCCAGCCACCGGACATATTCATACGCAGTGATTAGGTCGTATTGACAGGATATCAAAACTGTTTCACGGCACATACCCACTGTGTTGACGGGATAAAATGGTGACACAAGACCAGCATATGCATCTGTGCAGTCGTATCAGGGACTACATTGCCATTCAGTATAACACGCATTGTGCTTACATCAGGCAATCTAGTTCCTTATCAGACTGCTACATTACTAGTGGGTCTAACGCTAGTCTGGCCATGAATTCCATAAGCCTCATTTCTCCAGTTGCTGACTCAAATGACAACTTGGTCCCAGTAATTACAGAATCCAGTTGGAAAGCTGATGTTATGTATGCATGCAATTGCTCATGTAAACTAAATACTGTCCTGTACTTTATATCCAACATCACAATATTAATATGTGCGTCCTTGGAAAAGATCTGTGACATTTTAAGCACAGGTTCTAGAAGGATGATTCACAGTTAGGTGTTTTATGGTTTATTTCGGTATAGCTGGTGGTGTTGTTGCATTGTTACTGATATACAATTTACGTCACCTCCCGCGAATTACACGTATAACTAGAGACCATAGAAAAGGAGAGAGAGAGAGTTGGAAAGAGCTGCTATATTTGAATCGAGCAACGTCGTAATAAGCATTAGTATGTCTTCTAATGCACTCTATAAATATCACGCAATCTGATTGGCTGATTACAAGTATGTCAGTATTGATGAACGGTCGCAAATTATTTCAATATGTATTCCTACGCCTGTAGTAAAGGAGTGCATTAGAAATAGGTTAACCGCATTGTAATTTTGAAATTAGCGGCGTATATCAGAAAATGATAGGTCGGAAAACATGTTTAATGGCTCCGCTAGCGCGGCGCCATTAAACAGATTTTCCGACCTATCATTTTCTGATATACGCCGCAAATTTTAAAATTACAATACAGTTAACCATACTATATTCTACTCCGGGTCAAGATAAAACAAGAGCATTATATTGACGTACTGCGTTGTTAATCTAGATGTATTCCATGCCATTCTAGTTCATGTGTAGCAACTCTATTTTTATTTATAGCTATTGCTCTCTTAATATCGTTTTTTTTTTTTTAATATCTTTTAAAATCAGAAAAGTTTGGTTCTGTAAGAATATATATAATATATTCCAAATATACTGCACAGGTTTAAGAATATATTGTTCTGTTCATACTGCCCAAAACATCTAACATTATTATACCCACTTCTTGTGGAAAAAAAAATGTCACGTTTCTTGCAAGAAGTACAACTTTTTAACCGCAATAGGTAGGGACTTCAAACATGGTGTGTGCCTGTTGTGTGCCTGTGCGTGGATGTGCAAAGTGAATGATTTTCATTCGACCCCCGTCAGGATTATTCTCCCAACTTTGACTTGAATTGCCAATTTTGCTTGTAAGAAGGTAAACTTTTTTAACCGGTAGGTTAGGGGGGGTCTTCAAATTGTGTGCTTTCATTATGGTGTTAGATGTGCAAAGAGAATTTGATTTTTTATTCACCCGGAGTATTTCTGTTTTCCTTACTTTTGCCAATTTTGCCTTGTAAGAAGTAAACTTTTTAACCGTAATAGGTAGGGTCTTCAAACTTGGCGTGTGCTTTCATTATGGTGTGTAGATGTGCAAAGAGAATTTTGATTTTTTATTCCACCCCCGGTCATGGAGTATCTCCTCGTTTTTAACTTACAATTTGCCAATTTTGCCTTGTAAGAAGTAAAACCTTTTTTTACCGTAATAGGTATGGACTGGAAACCTGGTGTATGCCTTCCTTATGGTGTATAGATGCGCAAAGTGAATTTCGATATTTGATGCGAACCCACCCCCCCCCCCCCCCCCACCGGTCATGGATTACCTCCCAATTTTGCCTTGTAAGAAGTAAAACTTTTTAACCGTAAAGATCCAAAACTTGGTGTGTGCCTTCCTTATGGTGTATAGATGCGTAAAGTGAATTTCAATTTTTGATTAGACCCCCGGTCATGGATTATCTACCCCTTTTCGACTTAGAATTTCACAATTTTGCCTGGTAAGAAGTAAAACTTTTTAACCGTATTAGTTAGGGACTTGACACTTGGTGTGTGCCTTCCTTATGGTGTGTTGATGCGCAAAGTGAGTTTCGATTTTATTATTCGACCGCCGGTCATGGATTATCTCCCCATTTTCGTGTATGATCACGTGGATACAACAACAACAACAACAAATACTGAAACTTCCAGAAGCGTCTCCGTCCTGTCCCCTTTCTCAGCCGGTGGTTATGGTGGGGGCGAGAGTGGAAAGGCAGGGGTGAACAGGGCATGTGGTGGTTGGGTGGAAATGTATACTGATATACTCACTCACAGACTCCCTCCTGGACGAACTGGTAGGAGTGGTTCATGTGTACCACTGTCATGGAGCGGCCGTCCACCATCACCACCCCCGGGGCTGTCACGTCCAGCCGCCTGGATTGGATAGACAATGCAGTTTATGTTTCACGAAATCGGCCCACATTTTACGGCCATATAAACAATGCAAAAACATTATTTTTGTTTTCGATAATATTAAATTTTATCAAAATTTAAGATAAGAATGAGCTTTCTTTTTATTTCGTGAACTTTTGTCAAAAATGAGAATTTAACATGTGGAAAAAAGAGGTGGAGAACATGGAGGAGGAGTCGAAAATGGAAATTGATTCTGAAAACTAGCTAGATAGCTTGAAAAAGATCTAACTAAGAAAACAAGCTACATTTTGAAAATCGGTCCACTATTTTTTTCGCAATAAAATCATTATTGGAAATTTCACAAAATAAAAAGAAGGCTCATTCTTAAATTTTGATAAAATTTAATATTATCAAAAAAATATTGTTTTTGCATTGTTTATATAGCCGTAACATTTGGGCAGATTTCGTGAAACAGACAGTATTATACGTCATAAAAATACGCTTCATACATACACAGATACGTTTCAGTAACTTCAACAATTACTCTTGTTGAGATTCACAACTGTGCGATTTCATCAAAATTGCAAAGTATACTTTTCTAGCAAAGTATACTTTGAGGGAGTAATCATTTATTTTTCCTGAAATGCATTATTTCAAATAGAACTAACAAATGCATGTATTTCATGATTAAAAGTATGCAGAATTATTATACTGAATTTATTACATTATCACAGCCAAAATGGCTGTGATAATGTAATAAATTCAGTATAATAAAAATGAATAAATTTATCCTAAAATTGAAAATTTCTCCCTCAAAGTATACTTTGCTAGAAAAGTATGCTTTGCAATGTTGGTGAAATAGGCTACCGGTCATGATACTAGTCTGGTTTCAGTTCTGGAAGTGTATTGTATGTTCAGTGGTGGGCATGCAATTGCTGCTCCTCCATCAAGAGACAGTCGAAGCCCCATCTGTATATGTCACTGTTGTTGAACTGACGTAAATTAATATAAGGTTTGATCATGTCCAGCCGTGTGCAAACGTTTGCTGTGGCCCGAGGGAACTGTTTGTAGTGACGTAGTGAAGTAGTGACGTCATGAAGGCACTTCCGCGTAGTGACGTCATGAAGGCACTTCCATTACTACGCGCGGCCCCGGAATGAGCATTGCCTAAAGCCATATACAAACAGCACGCGCTACAGGCCGTACCAGCGGGGGGGGGGGGGGGGGGGGGGGGGGGGGGGGGGGGGGGAGGGGGGGGGGTGGGGGGGGGGGGGGGGGTTGGGAGTGGTCAGACGACCCCCCCCCCCCGCCCAGCCTCGAGGCCCCTTCGGCCTTCCAAATGACCCCCCTTCAAACAGGTCTGGCTACGGGCCTGCGCTATTATGTGTAAACACAACGGAAACCATGTAACAATAAAGTTTAATACAGTCAAGGGCAATCCGTTTTGTACGGAGCCTCGCAGGGGACACGGATTTGTTTTTATTAATTCGTTCCCACAAAATAACAATTCGTTCCCTCAATTTAACAATTCGTTCCCTCGAATTAACAATTCGTTCCCACGAAATAACAATTCGTTCCCACGAAATGACAATTCGTTTCCTTAATTTAACAATTCGTTCCCACGATATAACAATTCATTCCCACGAATTAACAATTCGTTCCCGTGGGAACGAATTGTTATTTCGTGGGAAGAATTGTTAAATTGAGGGAACGAATTGTTAATTCGTGGGGACGAATTGTTATTTCGTGGGAACGAATTAATAAAAAAAAGAATTCTACGCCCCGCCCCCTGCGGGGCTCCGTAGTTTTGGCCCTGGTCCGACTGCATGGATGTGCAGCTTGATCTAAGGCTACACTAAATAAATGCATTCGGTTATATCATGGCCGATTGCATATCACCAAATGTCTTTATGAAACAGAAATCACACCGCGTACATGTATTAATTACGGAGCCCCGCAGGGGACGTAGACTTTTTTTTTTTATTAATTCGTTCCCACGAAATAACAATTCGTTCCCTCATTTTAACAATTCGTTCCCTCGAATTAACAATTCGTTCCCACTAATTAACAATTCGTTCCCTCAATTTAACAATTCATTCCCACGAAATAACAATTCGTTCCCAGGGCGAACAATGTGGGAAAGAATTGATTTGGGAAACGAATTGTTCCCACGGGAGGGAACGAATTGTTAATTGTGGGAACGAATTGTTATACTGGGAAAATTGTTAATTCGAGGGAACGAATTGTTAAATTGACGGAACGAATTGTAATTTCGTGGGAACGAATTGTTATTTCGTGGGAACGAATTAATAAAATAAAATCCATGTCCCCTACGGGGCTCCGTAATTAATACATACGTTTCACAACAATTAGCGCCACCGGGCAGTTTAGTAGACATGCTAACTCGGCCGATGGTTTTCCTCAGTCTGTTCGTCTTCACGTATTTTCGTCTATTCTTCCTTCTTTCTCTTCGGAGGTCCTTCCTTCTCTCCTGGACGAGATTATCCAGCTGTTCGTCATTCATGAACATTCCAGCAAACATGTCCTGTAGGCTCGGACGTCCGATGACACTGGCCCCGCACCTGTCTGGAAATGTTTGTTTTATTGGCTTAACAGAATAGAAATGGCATTTGTGACTGAGGTAGCCGCTAGTTCGCATAAGCATATACTGTTATGACATATACGTTATTAATTACTACATTGGACAAACGTTCATTATGTATCTAAAGACAATTACTGTCTGTTCCATATTTTGCTGCCGACGAACTTTTGGCTATTAAACACATTAAATCTAAAAAATATTTAAATAAGTACTTTTTTATCAATAACAAAAAGTAACCCTTCCCCAAAAACATTTATTTGATCAAATTCCATCAAATATTGATTTAATTGCGAAAACACGATTTTCCTATGGGAATTTAACATGGGGGCTAAACATATATATTTTTTTAAATATTGTTTTTATTTGTGGACATATTTTCAAAATCTAACTTTTGTTACATCATTTTCAAGCTATCTCGCCAGGTTTCGGAGTTAATTTCCAAAATGTTTGGTAATTGACTACCCATGTTAAAATCCCATAGGAAAATCGTTTTTTCGCAATAAAATCAATATTTGATGGAATTTCATCAAACAATTTTGTTTTGGGGAGGGTGACTTTTTTTTTATTGGTGAAACATTACTTACATTTAAATATTTTTTAGATTTAATGTGATTAATAGCCAAACAGTAGATCATATGTCTATGAGTAGATAGATGACCAGTAGCCTATTTCACCAACATTGCAAAGTATACTTTTCTAGCAAAGTATTTGAGGGAGAAATTTTCAATTTTAGGATAAATTTATTAATTTTTATTGTACTGAATTTATTACATTATCACAGCCAAAATGGCTGTGATAATGTAATAAATTCAGTATAATCATCAAATATATGCAGTCATTAGTTCTAGTATATGATATAATGCATTTCGGGGAAAGATAAATGATTACTCCCTCAAAGTATACTTTGCTAGATAAGTATGCTTTGCAATGTTGATGAAATCGGCTACAGGACAAGCCAACACACAACTCGGCAAACGCATTTTGTCTTAGCGGGTCACATACCATCTCGCTATGACAAAATGGATACTAGTATTACGGAATCCCATTAGGGCCACTTCACTTTTTTTTTATTTCCATTTGTTCAAGATCTTTTTTTGAATTTTCACGATCTTTTCTTGAATTTTAAAGATACTTTCTTGAATTTTCAAGATCTTTTCTTGAAATTTCAAGTTCTTTCCTTCAATTTTCATGATCTTTTCTTGAATTTTCGAGATCTTTTCTTTAATTTTCAAGATACTTTCTTGAATTTTCAAGATCTTTTCTTGAATTTTCAAGTTCTTTTCTCGAATTTTCAAGATCTTTTCTTGAATTTTCGAGATCTTTTCTTGAATTTTCAAGATACTTTCTCGCATACAGAGTACATGCAGAATTCTTGAAAATTCAAGAAAATATCTCGAAAATTCAAGAAAAGAACTTGAAAATTCAAGATGTTTTCTTGAATTTTCAAGTTCTTTTCTTGAATTTTCGAGATATTTTCTTGAATTGTCAAGATCTCGAAAATTTTCAAGATCTCGAAAATTCAAGAAAGTATCTTGAAAATTGAAGAAAAGATCTCGAAAATTCAAGAAAAGAACTTCAAAATTCAAGAAAAAATCTTGAATAAATGGAAATAAAAAAAAAGAGTGAAGTGGCCCTAATGGGCTTCCGTATTGATCTGACAGTGCTGTTTACGACCAATGTTACCTTAGTAATTGGTCGTAAACATCAACAACAGTCTAAACGTGCAAAAACACATATTGACCATGCTGAATGTTATAACATGTGTTGACAGTAACACAAATGAAATATCACATCATGACATGTGAGTTTCCTTCGTCTGACATGAATCCTTGTAAATATAGACATAAGTGTAAAGATGTTTTTTATGAAGAATGACAATAGTCTGTATGTCTAGAAATGTCTGTCTTTCAATATCGTAGTGTCCATTCTTTAGCGCATGCTGAGCCGAAGTTATGTCAGTAGCCTATTTCACCAACATTGCAAAGCATACTTATCTAGCAAAGTATACTTTGAGGAAGAAATTTTAAATTTAAGGATAAATTTATTAATTTGTATTATACTGAATGGCTGTGATAATGTAATAAATTCAGTATAATATTTCTGCATACTTTTAATCATCAAATATATGCAGTGGTTAGTTCTATGAAATAATGTATTACTCCCTCAAAGTATACTTTGCTAGATAAGTATACTTTGCAATTTTGATGAAATCGGTGCAACTGATGTTTGGGTTTTTGTCGCGCCTGCTTTTGCAGAAGCGCGACTATAGTCGGCGCTTTTTCCGTCGTCGTCGTCGGCGTCCGCGTCGTCGTCGTCCGCGTCGTCCGGTTTTTTTGTAAGGCAAATACGTTAAAGTTATTGTTTTTTCACAATATCTCTTTAACCCCTTGCCAGACTTTGATAATATTTCATATCAGTGTTTGTCATGGGATGATGCTTCATTACGCACACACCCACATCCAACTTCTGAAGGTCAAGGTCATTTATTTACTTGTAATGTTCACCGGTTTTGTAACAGAAATGCGTTAAAGTTATTGCTTTTTCACAATATATCTTTAACCCCTTGCCACACTTTGATAATATTTCACATCAATATTTGTCATGGGATGATGCTTCATTACGCAAACCCCCACATCCAAATTATGAAGGTCAAGGTCATTTATTTACTTGTAATGTTCACCGGTTTTGTAACAGAAATGCGTTAAAGTTATTGTTTTTTTACAATATCTCTTTAACCCCTTGCCAGACTTTGATAATATTTCACATCAGTGTTTGTCTGGGGATGATGCTTCATTACGCATACCCCCACATCCAAATTCTGAAGGTCAAGGTCATTTATTTACTTGTAATGTTCACCGGTTTTGTAACAGAAATGCGTTAAAGTTATTGTTTTTTCACAATATCTCTTTAACCCCTTGCCAGACTTTGATAATATTTCACATCAATGTTTGTCTAGGGATGATACCTCATTACGCACACCCCCACATCCAAATTATCAAGGTCAATGTCATTTATTTACTTGTAATGTCACCGGTTTTGTAACAGAAATGCGTTAAAGTTATTGTTTTTTCACAATATCTCTTTAACCCCTTGCCAGACTTTGATAATATTTCACATCAATGTTTGTCTATGGATGATGCTTCATTACCCACACCCCCAAATGGTCAAGGTCATATATTTACTTGTAATGTTCACCGGTTTTGTAACACAAATGCGTTAAACTTATTGTTTTTTCACAATATCTCTTTAACCCCTTGCCAGACTTTGATAATATTTCACATCAATGTTTGTCTAGGGATGATGCTTCATTACACACACCCCCACATCCAAATTCTGGAGGTCAAGGTCATTTATTTACTTGTAATGTTCACTGGTTTTGTAACAGGAATGTGTTAAAAGTTATTGTTTTTTCACAATATCTCTTTAACCCCTTGCCAGACTTTGATAATATTTCACATCAATGTTTGTCTATGGATGAAGCTTCATTACACACACCCACACATCCAAATTCTCAAGGTCAAGGTCATTTATTTACTTGTAATGTTCATGGTCAGATGCCTCGGCAGGCGCGACACCGCTTCCGTGGCGGAATTCTTGTGTATACACTCTATAATACATCACCGAATTGCTTTAATGCACGAATAAAATCTGTTTACAGTATTTGTATGTGAATGCAAGTTACCAATTGCGTCATAATGCCAAACATTTGTCCCAAAAGCATAAAAACTACCGTAGAGGTACGAACATGTGCAGGACCGATTTTATTGAGTCCAAATCCAGGCCCGTATATACGCAGGATATAATTTATGGGGGGGGGGGGGACGGTGGGGGTGTGTTATCGACGGCTCAAATGGCTAACCTTTTTTTTGGCACATCCACGGACAGACCTTGATCGACAGATTGCCACTTTCACCCCTAAGTAACTGGAATGAATTTTGATATGTTAATTTTGAAACCAATCCAATCATCAAAAAATGAATTTCAGACCAGTCCATTTATGAACATGGGGTGTTTTTGTTCTCAAAATTATGAAAATGACTTGCAAAAAGTGCAGATCCTGATGAGGCGGCCAATACCACTATACATGCCTGCCCATGGTGTTCAAAGGGTGGCGAGACGGCCCACATCCTCCCTACACCCACTGCGTACGGGCCAGAAATCTGACAACAACTGTCGACTCGCCCCATTACATATTCGGACCCTTAAATATATTTCGGCCCGGCACACTTCGTACCGATATTGAACCAACCTGTAAACATCGATATATCCGATGGGTCCGTGTCCGGATGAATATAATTTGGACCGTTTCCTCTTCCCATCGATATTTGCCCTCTGGTGTGGGTTAGGCCCAGGGTGCGTTCGTTGCCGGACCCGAGTATCATCATATGCAACAGCACACCTTGCCACAGTTTGCAGCGCAACATCTCTGTATTGTCCTTCTTGTATCTTCCGAGCTTGTGTCACCACATAATGGAAACGATAGTCGCCGGAATATTAAACATTTTAAAAACTTTCAAACACATATCATGATTATCAAATTAAATACCGTGTCGCATATTGTTCTGCGGACCTTGAGCAAATTTGTGAAATAGTCTTACAACAACTACAATTGTACGATAAACTTAACCCGTTACAGTCTGGCGAAATGTAATGTTTTATGTTATGGCAACATACTTATATATATCCGTCCCATTCATTCCATTTTTAAAATACACTTGCTCTATATTCGCGCATGTATACGTACATCTAATATATGAGCTAGCAATAGAGTCATGATATGTCATTTATCATACCAGGCTAACATGAACCATTATCGCTCACAAGTCGCTGTCCATACTTGACAGGGAACAATGAATAACGACTGGAAATTATTTGTGTCTTAGTAACCTGCAATGCGCAGTCTGATCAGGTTCTGCACGATTCGCCAGGCAATAAGTGAAACCCCTCTCCATTCTTCTAAGGCTATACATATTCTTGCCACGTTATATGAACGTGTTAGTAGACAAGGGCGAGGCGGCCCACAATGCCACGCCCGGTTTTCCCGTCATGATCACAGCGGCGCATGGACGAGACAGATGAGCTGCCGGCCGCAATATGCTGCGCCCATGTCTAGTGTCCGCCAGGAGTTGTAATGTCTTGTCCAGTTATTGTAGGACCAGACACAGTGGTCACTTCCCATTACAACTCCAGTTGTTATCGTGACCGGTGCACATGAACCACCGCCTGCGATAATCATTTGAAAATGTGTAGAAACTATGAGCAAAAAACAAGAATAAAATCCCATTTATGCTAAGGGCAGTACTAATTACATGTATTTGTGTTATGTCCTGGTTCTTGCAGCCTGTGATACCAAGTCACATGTTAGGGAGAGGATTTATATAAGCTTGCTTTCAATCCAATCCAATTTGTATACTTCTGTATATACTACAATTGATGCCTTACTTGTAAATAATATACAAATAAAATATGTTTAAACCAAAATGTGTTTATTACAAACTACTTGAAAGTAAGCAGCTTGATTGGATGAGCCTGAGCCGTACTGCAGCTCTAGGTAGACGTATGAACAGAAGTTTACAGATGGGACATTACGATGTTTGCGATCATCGTAACTACAGTAGTACAGTCGAACCTCTCTAAACTGGACACACAGAAATGTTAGTTTTGCTCAATTCTGATCGGGTTCATTGCCATTTATCTCCGATGTTAATGTCTGTTCGCGATCGCAAAGCACACACGCGTCTCATGAGGTAGTCAGCTGTATGGTTACAATGAAACCTCTCTAAACAAGACACGCTGGGGACCTCCCAGTGTGTCCGGTTTAGAGAGGTTTTACTGTATACACATACCAGCATGTGCATCCGTGCAATCTTATCAGCATCTATTTGTTCATCAACCAATTTAACTGCAGTTATGTTTAATAAACGTCAATAAATTATTGGATGGCACGTACCGTATCTTCTGAATATATAACTTTAATTCAAGTATACATTATATTGCATTACATAAAAGTTCTGATGAAGTAGTGTTTCCAAATTTGTGTTTGAAATAATCTTCGTTTACTTTCGATTTCGTGGCGAGTGACGTAAGAAATTTATTAGGTGAGTTTATGACACTATTTCAATTTCATGGTGTTGCCATAACTGTCAATAATTCCAGCACAAAAATATTTACACAATTCCCTAACATTTGATTGGCCCGTAGCAAGTCTCTGTCCAAAATTTATATCCCAGTGAACTCCCATGCCGAACTACTTTCCGTAACCGTGAGGCGCAGTTAAAATAACTCTTAAGAAAACGGAAAATAAACATATTTTCTTGATGAATTTATTTCAAATGCTGGAATTATAAGGAATGAATGGCCTTTTTGTGGAATTTATCGGGGATATAAACTTGGAAAAGTCGCGGGAATACTGGACGAGGCCTTAAAAATTACAATTTTTACAATTTTCTAAAAAAAATCGATTTTTTTTTTTTTTTTTTCTTTTTTTGATTTTTTTTCGAAAATTGTTATTTTTTATCGTTATTATCGTTAGCTTCGGAAAACATGCAGTTATATCTACATTTGCTATACATGATAAAAGGTTAGTTTTGTCAGCTTCACCTAATAGTAAAGTACACTTTCTGTAATTCTAGTCGTTTATCAATTTGATGCGACATTACAACCCCCACGGGCCGGGACAGTGTTAATATGTGCCAAGTAAATTGCAGTGTTGACCGTCTCGTTGCGTCTCACTATGGCACTCTTTCTTTTGTATGTATGCTATTAGGGGGGTCGTTTCACTAAACTTCATACGACTAAAATGTTCGTAAGTGCAAAATTATGATAGTCTGTAAATTTCACATTAATAATGTTTTCCATTAAACAATTATTGGATTTACATTTATTGAGCATAGGCTGCATATGCAGCCTATGATCATTAAATGTAAATCCATCAATTGAAATTTCCAGACGATCCTAAATTTGCACTTACGAACATTTTAGTCGTACGAAGTTTAGTGAAATGGGGCCCTGGATGGACAATTGGGTGTGCGACCAGTGTAGACCAAGATCAGCCTACGCATCCACACAGTCTGATCATGGTATACATTGTTCGTCATTCAAGAAATGAAACATTCGTCAAGCTTGAAAAATGTATAGATCGTTATCAGGCTTCAGATGAGAGGCTAGGCTGATATAAAACTGCCATATGCTCCATTTCTCCTGTCACAGTCATACAATGAAGAGCCGGGCTGGACACACATGTCATAAACCCCATTTCTCCCGTCACATCCACAGATCAGGAGTTATACTTTCCACAAGGTCATACGTCCCATTTCTCCCGTCAGTCACAGATCAGACATTACAATTATGTTGATTGGTAGTCCCCCACAGTTTGCGCCAAGAAAATATCCATCTGGGATAGGCTGTATACAGTCTGCAAAACCGCAACAGCCATATCGACTTGATTGTTTCAATTTACAGCCCGCCGAATGGCCATTTATTTAATTGACTCCACATATAATCCGGAATTAGATGCGTCGGGAGACCAACGATGCAAAATGTCTGTATGGAGAATGTAGCACAAAGTGTCTTCTTTGTTCGTAAAAGTGTCAGTGAAACATTCCGAATACTGCCACCTTTTTCATGTAAGAATCGCACATAGAACCTGCAGGGGCGTCGGAACAGGGGGCCGTTTCACTAAACTTCGTATTACTAAAATGTTCGTCTGACAGTGCAAAATTATGATAAATTGTCTATTAGTGGATACGATCAATGTAAGGAAGATACTGATGACGAACATCCGACTAACACATCAGGAGATATACGAACGTTTGACTGATCTATATTTCGAATAAAAGTATATCAATGTCACCAGAATGGCATAGGGTTGTTAGGTATCGATGTCAGGAAGTTGCTGTTGAAGTTTGGCGAACATCCGATTAACATATCAGTAGCCTATTTTACGGCAGCTTAAAAGGGACATGCGCAAATTTTGTTTCTATGTCGTTCCCATGACATAGCATCTCGTTCCCACGAGATAGGATCTCGTTGCCACGATTTAGCTATGTCGTTCCCGCGAGATAGCATCTCGTTATCACGACATAGCATTTCGTTCCCACGACATAGGTAGCCAATGAAAATGCAGCATAATTACCGCCATTCTTTCTTTCAGCCATAGTTGAATATAGTCCGGCAGCAAAATGCCGATTTGGGGCTTTAATTTGTTTTGAATAACATGTTTTTTTATTACTGACTTTGCATGTCCAGACCTTCTAGTTTTGAAATCCAACTGATGACAAGCTGTCACCCTTGAACATTTTAAGAAATTTGCACAAATTCAAGATGGCTGTCAAATAGATATAGTGTGCCATATAGTTGCATTAACATGAGGAAATTCAGTAATTTAAGAGCGTACACTGGGTGTATTTGACATAGTGATGAAAATTGGCAACGTTAAAATTCAATTCCTTAACTACACTATGGGAATAATCCAAGATGGCCGCCAAATGTGACCATTTGACGTAATTTCATTAGTCACAACAAAGAGTATGATTTTTATAATCTTGGGTTTATTGAAACAATAAATGTTTATTTTTGTAACTTTGCTGTGAAATTGAATAATAGTCGTGAAATTGAATAATAGTCTAAATAGTAGAACTCCAAAAATGGCCGCCAATTATAAATATATAACATTATACGTGCAATCGTATCTCTACATAAGAAAACATATATAATTGCAATCAGACCCTATCAGAGCAAATGTGCATACGAATATTGTATTGAGATACACAATGATTTTAGTACCTTAGGTACGCAATTAGATCATTGTTTCAACAGCATTAGTCCAAGATGGCCGCCAAATATTTTGATATTATTGTAGCAATTAGCTTATATAATTACACTCGGATGTCACATCTAAGAATGTAATTATACCAAATACTGGTATTAAGTCAAGATGATCATTTGTTTTCTTAACTTAATATACACCATTAGACAACGTTCAATAACAGAAGTCTAAAATGGGCGCCGGATAATACTATAGTACATTCTACTATTAATCAAATCATATACTTATAAATAGTACACTTGGTTATATACGTTGGCTTATTCAGTTTATTTTGGAAAGCCTTCTTGTCTTGTCATTCCACATCAACATTCATGCTGACAATATTCTGACACCAATATGGCTACCAAATTATGTAATTATAACTTATATATTGGGGCCTTGGCAAGAAGATGTAGTGTGGAACTTTACAGTAAACGTTAATGACTTCCTAATTTGAATTAATACACGAGGTTTTCTTTCATACCATTGGTTCCAAACGCTTCAATGATCAACAAGTTCACTGTGAAATCACGCGAATTGGCTAACTGACTAGTACAGATGAAGAACACATCTTTATATTTCCACGGTCCCGTTAGCGTTTTTCCCATAACAACTAAGGACTCCCACTGATATTATTACATTCGGGCAAGTTATTTTTTTCTGCGAAAGGTACATACTTTCCACTAAAGGGCGGTATGTACATGGTGATTTATGTACAACCTTTTAATATCACTTATCATTTGGTAAACTGCAAACAATTGATATATATTCAGATTTTTATTGATTATGTAGAGCAAATTATATTTGTATGATGAGGTAATGTAATATTTCTATAACATTCTTGTTTTCAATGACAAGTCGGAATGCAACGTCTGACATGCATATGAAGTTGATTTTATTATTGTATTACATACAACTCAATATGGAGTGCATGCATGTTACATGTCAACTTACGTAAATGCTGAACAAAGAAATCAAATTCAATCACAAATTCAATAATTCTGAGAAAAACACTGAGATAATGTAGAATAAATATTATAGTGTGGACACAACTAATACACATTGAACTTATATATACGACAGTCATTCCAGTTGAGCCACTACTAACTCACGGTAACAATAACTGTTATAGTCATTGCAGACTACAATACACATAGTACACACCAATATATACAACATGACAGGATTCAACGTATAATGCAATGGATATAAGAAATGCAGTAATCATGAAATTTAATATACAAATATGACAATGCTAAACAACGTAACTGTCATCACTTGCGGCTAGAGTATTTATGCCATTATATCATCTTCTTTTCTTATAGTC
This sequence comes from Conchocele bisecta, assembly GCA_029237695.1. Taxonomy (NCBI): domain Eukaryota; kingdom Metazoa; phylum Mollusca; class Bivalvia; order Lucinida; family Thyasiridae; genus Conchocele; species Conchocele bisecta. The sequence continues at coordinate 78,720,424 of CM055276.1, forward strand.
ATATCTGCAATATTTCATTTCATGTATACTGTGTATTTTTTTAATTAGTTTGTCGTTATCGTATGATATATTATTCGCTTTTGATTGCCTTGTATGTTGATGTCCCTTTGAAGCTTGATGGCGAAGTAAGTGGGAGATTTGCTAAACAGATCAGTTTCAACCATCGGGGAATAGTTGTTGTTGTGCTTGCTCTGTATTTGTTATACTGTTTATGTAGTGTATGCACTGTTGCTTTCGTTTTGGGACCGTACACCGCTGATCGTGGAGTGCATGTTTGTGCCGCGTTGAAGGTTCTGCGACCACCGATGTGCGCATGTCATGTGCTTATTAGGAAGTATGTATTGCGTTGGTTTCTTATGGGTCTCATTTTTCTACTGTGTTCTCTATTTTAATAATCATGCCATTATTATGCGATCGTCATTGCCATACATTTGTAAACTATTGCTATAACAGTGTTCTCCCTATGGAGCTGGACCGAACTTAATTATATAACATAATTAGTAAACGATGATTGCTATAATTTATATTTGGCAGCCGTTTTGGACTTCTGCTATTGGAACACGTGTCTAATTACATAACACGGTTACAAAAGAACACAATATTGACATAACTATGTGTGTTTTCTTTGTAATAGGTCAACGTGACATTTCATATTGTAATCATTACACATTATAATTGTCATTGCCAGGTAATTTATATCTGGCGGTCATCTAAGGCTTCTTCTATTGACACAATTGTCTAATATTGCATTTGAATTTTCAAACAACGTTCAATGTGTCCATAAACCTGAGATATGTATACTAATATGCTTAAATTAATCAATAGCCCCAGTCATTATTATGCAATTTGCGCAGTATAAGGCAACGTGACTTTTTTGTTAAATATTTGGCGGCCATTTTTGACTTCTGCTATTGGCACAGTTATTTAATTGTGTGTCTAGGTTACTGAAAACGTTCAGAGTATGCCTAAATCCAATACATCTATACCAATTTACTACGATATGGCGCTAATATGCAGTTATATACTTAATTATCAGTCGTTTACATTATTGTTATATGATACTATATGTATATGTGGCGGCCATCTTGGACTTCCTCTGTTCAACAACTTGTCTACGAACATATCGAACGTACTGAAAGCGTTTATTGTATCAATATATCCAATATCAGTATCATGTTTGATTTGATATAGAGTGTGAGAGTAGTTAAGTTATATGTAAAATATGTTACATTTAGCGGCCATTTTGGATTTTTTTCACAGTGAATTGAATTGAATATTAAAAATGTTGACCGCTTATCTGATAAGTCAAGTAAATTCACTTTACGCTCTTAAATTACTTCAATACCTCACACGGCATACTATAACTGTTTGGCGGCCATTTTGAGTTTATAAAAATTTCTCAAAACGCTCAAAGATGACAGAGTGTCATTAGCCGGGTTCTGGATGTGGATGGAATGGACAAGCAAAATCGACAATAACAAAACTATGTTAATCGAAACAATGTTAAGCTCCCGGCTGTCGGGCTAAAATGGCGGTAATTATGCTTCATTTTCATTGGCTAACTATCTCGAGGAAACGAGATGCTATGTCGTGCGAACGACATAGCTAACTCGTGGTAACGAGATGCTATGTCGTGGTAACGAGATGCTATCTCGTGGGAACGACATAGTTAACTCGTGGTAACGAGATCTCGTGGGAACGAGTTGCTATGTCGTGGTAACGACATAGCTAACTCGTAGTAACGAGATCCTATCTCGTGGGAACGAGATCCTAGCTCGTGGGAACGAAATGCTATCTCGAGGGAACGAGATGCTATGTCGTGGGAACGACATAGCTAAGTCGTGTTATTGAGATGCTATGTTGTAGGAACGGGACGAGATGCTATATCGTGGTAACGAGATGTTATGTTATGACATACAAACAAATTTGCGCATGTCTCTTTTAAGCTGCCGTACTATTTCACCAACATTGCAAAGTATAATTTTCTAGCAAAGTATACTTTGAAAGAATAATAATTTATTTTTAACGAAATGCGTTATGTCACATAGAACTAACGACTGCATATATTTATTTGATAATTAAAAGTATGCAGAATTGTTATACTGAATATATTACATTATCACAGCCAAAATGGCTGTGATAATGTAATAAATTCAGTATAATAAAAAATAATAAATTTATCATTAAATTGAAAATTTCTCCCTCAAAGTATTCTTTGCTAGATAAGTATACTTTGCAATTTTGATGAAATCGGCTATTGAACATGTTCAAAACATACGTAAGTAGTTTCCGATGTGACCTATATTTCATGAAAAGTAAGCAAAGGTAACCCAAATGACCTAAAGTGGTCAAGTAACAATGCAAGAACAGTAGTAATGAAGTTTGGCGCACATCCAATAAACGTACCAGGAGATATGCGAAATTTGGACGTACGACCAAGTTTTACAGATTTTACCTATATTGCGAGAAAAGTAGGTCAATGTCGCCCAAATTACACATGCTGGGTAGGTTTCAACGTAAGGAGCTACTGATGAAGTTTGACGAACATCCAACTAATGTATCAAGAGATATGCGAAATTTTGTCGTACGTCTAAAATTATTGACAGAATGTTTAAGGTCACCAATGTGAATATCAAGGTAAAGGTATCGTGGGTGAAAGAAAAAGAACATAACTGATTTGTATGCAACTTATGTTGTAAGGGCCTTTCTACGGAGCACCGCAGGGGACGTAGGATTATTTTTATTACCACTAATTAACAATTCGTTCCCACGAATTAACAATTCGTTCCCTCAATTTAACATGTCCTCGGTGGGGCTCCATAGAAAGGTACGGAGCCCCGCAGGGGACATGGATTTTGTTTATTATTAATTCGTTCCCACGAAATAACAATTCGTTCCCTCAATTTAATAATTCGTTCCCGCGAATTAACAATTCGTTCCGAGGGAACGAATTGTTATATCGTGAGAACGAATTGTTGTATCGTGGGAACGAATGTTAATTTAGGGAACGAATTGTTAATTCGTGGTAATAAAAACAATTCTACGTCGCCTTTGTACTATATGTATTTGTCTTGGTTTTACCGCTGTATCGTTGGGAAGATAGTCTGTATCATACTCTGTAAAAATGACATTAACAGTGCTTTCTTGGAAACATAGGTTGATGGATTTACATTTATTGAGCATAGGCTGCATATGCAGCCTATGCTCAATAAATGTAAATCCATCAATTGAAATTTCCAGACGATCCGAAAGTTGCACTTACGAACATTTTAGTCGTACGACGTTTAGTGAAACGACACCCGGTGTCAGCGTATGTCGTGGCGTAATTTTACTTGTAACTGGTGCGACAGGTCCGTCAACCCCACATTACCCCACCTACCTCTTTTCGTACCATACAGCGCAAAGCAGGTGGGTGGGAAAATGTTGTTTGTGTCCACTTTTGGGCTCAAAGGTTCGATTTTATACATATGTGCATACTTCTAAAACATGCATGTAGTCACTACTGTCTGTTCCACGTTTTCCTGCCTACGAACTTTTGGCTATTACACACATTAAATCTAAAACATATTTAAATGTAAGTACTTTTTCATAATAATTTGTGGAATCTATTTTCAAAATATAACTTCTGTTTTCTTAGTTACATCATTTCCAAGCTATCTAACCAGGTTTCGGAGTCAATTTCCATTTGTTTTCGTTATTGACTCCTCCCCCTTCTCCTTCTCCTTTTCCGCCATGTTAAATTCTCATAGGAAAAAAATTGGGGAGGCTGACTGTTTTGTTATTGATGAAAAAGTACTTACATTGAAATATTTTTTAAATGAATGTGTTTAATAGCTAAAAGTTCGTCGGCAGCAAAACGTGGAACAGACAGTAGCCACTATCCATGCCAGCTCGAAGGCTGTTGTATCCGCATGGAACTGGCGATGACCGCGGTATCGTTGGTTATCCCGTGTCAGCGTGTGTAGTGGCATAATTCACCTTGTAATTGCGACAGGCTCCCCAATTCCCAGGCCTAATTCCGGCTTCCATATCGCTCTATCGTCCATTGTTGGTGTCTCAATATGTTGTCATTACGTCACGTTCCATGGCAACACCGGGCTTGTATTGGTTTGGTCTGCGTAGTCCCTGACGACAGTCTGTGGGAATGTGCTATTTGATCAGGAACTACGCTGACCAAACCAATGTAGGATATATAGATAGATACATACATACATACATACACTGTTATAATCATATTATCTGCATAAGCCAGTCTATATTAAATTAATCATTACATGTTGCAATAAGGACGAACTTTATATTTATAATAACAAAAGTTCCAGCCTTGTTGGCGTAATTTAACGTGACGCACACCATATTACCGCGTGTGTATGTCATAGGACGAATTATTTGTATCAGCATTGTATTGTATTCCAATTCAATAAACTTTGTGAACACCCCTTCTTCGTGTTTGTTGTTATTTACGCATGGGAACAATTATTATACATGTGTACGGCTAGACGGCTATTGTATTTTTACGCGTCATTGCTTTTCAATGATCCGCTTGAGTGCGCCCTGCGCGATGACCTATGCAGTAGCCAGTACATCATGTATGTGTAAAGTTATAGACTTTACATATCCGATATAATTCCTAATTTATCCAATTAAATATATTTATATATATTTCCAGGTACGTGGCATCTTCTTTATTATATATTCCTATATAATTGTACATTGTTTCAATATTGGGTGTTTATGTAGTTATTTATAAATGAAGCTGCAACATAATGTTCGACTAGCACTTGTGTACTCTACACGTGCGCCGCCATGTTTACAAGCATGTCGGAGTTGTGTTATCATTGTCAATGTATTGTTTTAATAACGTCCCGTATTGTAATCATGTCTTGTAAATTATGACCTGGCAGTCGTCAGTACACCATGTATATGTGTAAAGTTATAGGCTTTGCATATGTAATGTTCACCAGAAATTAGTGCGCTGATACCTGGAACATTGGTGGTTTCTGACCTGAGGCGTTTACGGGTACTGACGAATGCAGCCTACGGAAACGGCCGAGGACTATTGTATGACCGGTGAACACATAGAAAAGAACTAATGACACTTCGGATTCTGATAGTGACGAGAACAGAACGAACTCTAATGAAGTGCAAGATAACTATATATAGAGGTGTAATCCGGTAGTTTAAGGGATTGTTTTAATATTGTCAGACCTCCAAGAGGCTTGATATTACAATGGTGACGAGGATGTCAGAATAGTTTTCACGGCGTGGGAGAACTTGCAAAACAATTTTGCAATTTGCTTATCTGGAGTTGAAATCCAGACCAGATCAGCCGGCGTGGGAAATTGTCCATTTCCACATTGGAATCCACGTTTATCTCTCCAAGACAGTAAACACAGCGTTGTATTCAGATATAGTCCCCCATATGTGCTTGAATTGGATTGTATTTTCAATAAATTGTGATTTAGTTCGTGTTTTGTTTTGTTTTTATTTTCTTTCGCGATATAAGATATAAGCGGCTCAATTTTCGCGGAAAACAAACACCAAGAAGAAAATATTCGGGTTTCCATCTAATTTTACAAGGTTATAATAATATAATCATCAATTGTAATAATTAATAAATAATTTCCCCAAAGTAATTTGTTTGTTTTTAGGTAAAATAAAAAAGGAAATAATGTTTGTTTTTTTGAAAGACGGTTCAAGTGAAAGGAAGGGGGGGGGGGGGGGGGGGGGTTCAATCTGAAAATTTGCTTCAAGTTTCTATTGTTGATTCCAAGAATCAATTAAATAGCCCATACTAAGATGTAGTTGTTGTGCAAGTGTAATTTCGCAGTAGAAAAAGTTGTAATTTTGACTGGTAATTTTTGTTTAGAAAAAAATATATAATTTAAATGTATAAGTTCCCCTTTGTACAAAATAGCCACAGCACCGTACATTTGACACCCAAACAACCTCAGCCCAAACTCTACAACCAAGTTGTAAACACGGCCAGGCATATGACTGAGGAATTTGATGACATATTGCCAGAGGAGAGGCGGTTTATAGAATGGGGGGAGGAGGAATGTGCATCTACGGGCAGTTACGACAATATTAAGGCGGAAGTCGGGCAAACACTGCAAATTGTCTCTCACTTATTAAGAACTGAGCCTAGGTACAAGGGTGGTCTCACAGATGCCGAGTATGGTGGTGTCGGACCAAAAAGTAAACTTGAGGGTGATACTCGGGAGAGAAAACACAGGGAGACACAACTGCAGCAAGTGGGTGACGTGCTGTTGAACAACAATGGGTTACATAAACAACGTGTGGAATCGGACAGTGAGCCAGAGTCAAAGCACCCAAGGTTAAAGGGTGATATTTCCAGAACCAAGTTCTGGCATAGAGATGTGAGTGGTCGTCATTCTCGTACCAAGTACGACAATGCCGAAGGTCGAGGGAGAAATAGGCGTACCTCTAGGTCGACAGAGCATGATGTCGAAAGGGAGAGGTCAAGGTCATTTGGGTCACCTAGGGACGAACGGTACTCGCGTACTAAGTACGGGAGGAATGTGGTACATCGTAATAGATGGTCACGGTCTGGGTATCGCTCCCCAGATTCACAAAGTAGGTCAATGTCACAAAAGGCGAAACGGGACAAACATTCCCATGACATTGACGTAGGTGCACGGCACAATAAAAATAGAAGTCGATCAATTTCCAGTGGCATTTACGACAATAGGAGTAGGTCAAGGTCATACCAGACGACAAAGGACAGACATTCATACACTCGACATGACCGGCGGACTAGACACAGACATAGGTCGCGCACCAGTGAAAGTAGGTCAAGGTCCGGTAGAAGTAGGTCAAGGTCACCCAGAACGAAGTATCGTTCGAGCACCAAGTACTTGAATACGAGACCTAAGGACAGTCGTCACAAGCGAAACAGGTCACGGTCAGAGTCTAGCCAAAGTATGTCAAGGTCACCTAGAACAACATCACGGTACCACTCGAGTACCAAGTACTCCAGTTACCGGAGTCAGTCAAGGTCGCGCACCAGTAACTTTGTAGACGTAATTAAAAGTTTACCTAAGGGTCTGCAATACGATGGTACTGGTAACTGGCTGACATTTAGACAGCGCTTTCTCCAGTATGTAGACGCATGTCAGTGGACACAAGATGTTCGTGTTCATAGTTTGTGCTGGTGTTTGTGTGGGAAAGCCGCTGACTTTCAGGCCATGATAGCGACAACTGACATGACCTTTGATCAATTATTGAGTAAATTAGAAAGTCGATTTGGTCAAGAGTTGATCGAGACTGTGCAGGTGAAGTTTCAAACGGCAGTGCAGAATCCTGGAGAGAAGCTTAGTGACTGGGCTGATAGAATACAGTTGCTGGCAGTTCGGGCATTCCAAGATTTGCCCGAACATTACTGTAACCAGCAGGCGGTAAATAGACTTTGTCAAGGTTTATTGGACAAAGAGGCAGGCCAGCATGTATACCTGGGTAGACCGGCAACCATACAACAAACCATCAACGATGTACTCTGGTACCAGCATGTGCACTGTGCGATGTATGGTAAATCTAACAGGAGAGAGACCAAACGACCGCCAGATCTTGACAATGAGGGACCCCAGGTTTTTGAGGTGAAAGCTCCGCAGCAGAGGGAGATGGTGCCCACTCCAGCCAGACCTGAACCAACAACTTCAGAAGGCCGCATCACATCATTGGAAGATGCGTTTGTGAAACTGCAGACATGTTTGGAACATTTGATTGTGCTGGCCCGCAAAAGGGGATTCCATCAGAGGTGCTCCATATGCAGGAAACCAACTCATACATACATGGAGTGTCCATTGAAAAACAAATGTTTTGCTTGTTTGAAGGAAGGCCACTTTAAAAGGAATTGTCCAAAGAGCAATGGTAAGAAAATAGGACATTCTCCGGATGGAAAGTCAAAATCTGTTGGAAAAGCTGCGTGTGCCGAATGGTTAGTTGGTCCAATGATGGATACGTCTACACCAAGTCTGATACCGAGTTTGGGTACCAAGTACTCGGACTCGTATGTGTGCACTAAGTGCGGAAAGGTGGCATTAGCCCCCAGTAGAGATGTGGAGATGATTGAAAGCATTGATGCCACACTGAGTAGTAGTGGGGCCACTTTGTATCCATCTAAGATGGGTGTGCGGGAACAGTCGATGAGTCAATCGCCTAGTGGAAGTAGAAAACATAAAATGGATGTCGGTCCGATTTGCCCGAAGGTTGATGAGTCACCAAGTGACTCAGGATCTCAGGTTGGAGATGGTGATAGGAACAGGGTTCCGATTGAAGTGGAAATCCAAGATTCCACAAGGAAGGAAAACTTGTGTCCTGTAGCATGCATGGTAGGTATGTATCCAAATGCAAGCGGGGAGAATGTGCGTAGCGAACACATTTGTCCCGGTTTTGTCAAGGAGGAACATGTGCGTCATGAACATGTGTTCCAAGGTAGGGACAAGGATCACGTGCGTAGCGAACACGTGTTTCCGGTTGCTTGCGGGTTGGAGCATATAATAGCATGCAAGGAGCAAACATTTTCCGGGGTTTCATCAGAGGGGCAAACTTACCGTGTTTGCTCACCTGGTGGCGAGCGTGGAATGGATTTCACAGATGAGACGGATGAGGGCAATGGACGTCGGTGTTGCCAGTGAGAGTCCCGGTGCTGAATCCGGCGAGACAATGAAGGCCAAGCAACCAGAGGTACGGGCAAGGATGGAACTGGACGAGCCTGGTCTCGATATGATCTGGCCGTGGGATCCAGGAGGGTGTAATGACCTTGGCGAGGGAGTTCCGTGTTGACTTCGTCACCCAAGGTGACGGTTTTACGTTTTAGACTGGCGTGTCTCCAAAGGGACGACAGTTGGTGTGCCAGAGACGCCGTCTAGTTGTGGATTCTCTGTGGAAGAGCTTAGAGAAGCTCAAAGAAATGACAAGGATCTAGAGTTGATCCTGGAATGGTTGAGAACGTCTGCTCAGCCTGAGGAAGCCCCTTTATTTATAGCGAGCTCTGCGATCAAGAGCAGTTTGTACTCATTGAGGGCGTACTATACCGAACCAGATATGAATTTGACGAGAAAGACTTGGTAGTGCCAAAGAGTCTAAGACCTATGGCATTAGAGTGGAACCATGACATTCCATCTTCCAGACATCAGGGTGTGTTGAGAAATAAGGCAAGCATGAAAGAAAAGTGATTTTGGGATGGAATGGCAATAGGTCACGGCAGGCTCAAAGCCTCCACAGACAGTGCACCAATTGAGCGAGTGCAGACTGATTTTATGAGTCCATTGCCTACTACTCCCCGGGGACATGAACACATCCTGATGAGGGTAGATCGAGGCCAATTCAGTGGTTGATAATTTTTCTCGTGGTTCGGATATCCCATTCAGCCATTCAGCCAGAGACATATCCCACTCCGGATATGGTAAGGGAGATGGTTGGAAAGGGGATAGTGGTGGTCATTGGCATGCATCCCAAGGGTGCAAGCACAGCATCAAGGGCAGACATTGGGGCAAAATGCCACATTTGGTAGAAATGCCCGAGGTTTGGCGAGATTGGGTTGGACGTAGTCACATATCACGTCCAAATATACATCATTAAGGAAGACGGCCAAGTGGAGCGGGTTGCGGCAATGCATTGTTCAGAGGCACCACATTTCACGAGGTGCTGAGGCTGACTGCGGAGAATGACTAATAACTCTACAGGGCCCAGTTGTAGTATGAGTACAATAATATGTGGAGTGTTTTACGGCAGAAAAAGAAAACGAGAGACCAAGTCTCTAAGTGTGGTGGTCGGACTGTGTTAGAGACTGAGTCTCTAGGTCAGGACGTTTTAAATGGATTTTACTATAGTCAGAATAGTAAATACAGAGAATCCGCGAACTGGGACATTTTTAAATGGATTTTGTTTTTTATAGTAGTAAAGACAAAGAATTTGTGGACTGGATTTTTTAAATGTACAAAGTGTTTTAATGTATTCTTAACTGGATGTATTGTGTGTAAATTCTTAATTGGATTTATTGTGCCAAAGACAAACTGTGATAATCAAGTTTTAAATAAGTCTGATTTGGATTGAGATGATGTACCAAGTGCATCAAAGGAATGTGCCAAATAAGAAATACATGTAGTGCCAAATATGTTTTAAGGACAAAGTCAGTTTTAAAGGTGTTACCGCAGGAACAGTACGCATAGTACCTCGGTTGGCGATCTGAAATTTCGGACCAAGTCCCGAACGTGCTTAATGAGGCTGAGCCAATAAGCGATTTCTATGGTATGATAATTTCTGGAGTGAACCATCCGACCCCGGGGAGTGACAGCTTCAAAAGAAAACAGGATGGAGTGTAATGTTCACCAGAAATTAGTGCGCTGATACCTGGAACATTGGTGGTTTCTGACCTGAGGCGCTTACGGGTACTGACGAATGCAGCCTACGGAAACGGCCGAGGACTATTGTACGACCGGTGAACACATAGAAAAGAACTAATGACACTTCGGATTCTGATAGTGACGAGAACAGAACGAACTCTAATGAAGTGCAAGATAGCTAGATATAGAGGTGTAATCCGGTAGTAAAAGGGATTGTTTTAATAATGTCAGACCTCCAAGAGGCTTGATATTACACATATCAGATATCATTTCTACTTTATCCAAGTAAATATATTTGTATATATTTCCAGGCCTTTGATTAATATTTCGAACCCAGTCGGAGCATTGAGGTGCAAGTAGGGATCTCGTTCGTACCCTTCCCCATGGTAGCGAAGCAACCCGACCGGTGACATGTACGACCGATGGGTGTCAAACCACCAACCACGTGATAGTGTCGTAATTTGAAACCGCATTCAGGGGCTGCAAACATGTACTCGCAACGGGGCGGGCTAAACAATCATTAATATAAGGTAATTGAGAGCCACGGTGTGATTTTAGAAACATATTTGTTTCTATCTTTGTCCCGAAATTACATTATTTATCGGTAGACACATATTCACAATTAATGCGAACTCTCGTTAACTGTCATTTCTTGAAATTTACAATTAATAACGAATCTGTATGAAGGGACCAATGATATAAGGGGGCTAACTCCATGAGGAAGTTAGCCCCCTTATGCCACTGATCCCTTCGTATGACGTATACATGTGTAATGTACAAGCAGATTTTCTGTCAGTTTTTTTTTATATCATTAATGGATATTTGCGGATAATTCTATTTTTCGAAATCAATATCAGTGATGCAATACGAGAGGTAGTTCCAGAGCCGAGGTCAATTATGATAATATAAGTTATTCTCCGTCGCTTGGAACGTGCTGGCGACATTAAGAGTTGTATTGGGTTAACACCATCGGGGGCCCGTTTCACTAAACTTCGTACGACTAAAATATTCGTAGTGCAAATTTAGGATCGTCTGGAAATTTCAATAGATGGATTTACATTTATTGAGCATAGGCTGCATATGCAACCTATGCTCAATAAATGTAAATCCAATAATTGTTTACAAGAAAACAGTGTTAATGTGAAAAATCATAATTTTTGCATTTACGAACATTTTAGTCTTAAGCAGTTCAGTGAAACGGGCCCCAGATTCGTTTGATATATAACCTAACCATGTAGGAAACTACTGCTACTGTCTGCTCCACGTTTTTCTGCCGACGACATTTTGGCCATTAAACACATTAAACAAAAAAAGTATTTTTTCATCAATAACAAAAAAGTCACTCTCCCCAAAAAAAGATGATTTTATGAAATTCCATCAAATATTTATTTTATTGCAAAAAAAAAAAATCATATGTGAATTTAACAGATTATTTTTAATTTTTTTTTTTTGTGGACCGATTTCCAAAATCTAACTTTTGTTTTCTTATTTACTTAATTTCCAAGCTATCTAACGACGTTTCGGAGTTGATTTTCAAATATTTTCGTTTTTTTAACCTTCTGGTCAGCATCCTACTCCATTTCGCCCCATGTTAAATTCCTATAAAATCAATATTTTATGGAATTTCATCAAATAATCTTTTTTGGGGAGTGTGACTTTTTGTTATTGATGAAAAAGTACTTACATTTAACTATTTTTTAGATGTGATAATGTATGTTGTGATTGTATGTCCTAGATGTTGGTCGATCTGTGATAACGAACTAAACATTTCAGCGCTCCAGATAAGCTGCGTATTTGCGTAAATACCCAATTAAAATTGCCAAAAACCCAATTGAAATCAGAAGTAGTGAGTATCAAAAAGCAATGAGAACAAGTGTGGTGCCTTTATCATGCTGCATAAAACAATAAACAGACCACCAATATAGCATATTTTTCTTATTTTCCATGAAAACACATCTTGGTATTTCATTAGAATTGTCTCCAAGGAGACAAAATTCTAATGAAATGCCAAGATATGTTTTCATTTCGAAACAAACTATTCAATAATTGCTGTCTGTTGATGTGTAAACAGTAGTGTGATTAATTTTACCCAATTAAAATTTTGAAATACGCAATTGGTTCAGAAATGATGGAGTGACAATTAATACAATACTCAATTACTAATTCCTTATCTGGAGCCCTGCATTTGATAGTTGATTGCGATGATGAGTCTGTTCAGAATGTGGTGGTAGCATTTTGACATAATTTACGTAACAAGTTTGGAATTCGTGTATGCGAGTTCGTTAGGGCGTGTGACGTTGAACATGTAACACGCTCATGTTTGGACGAAATTCAGAAACTTTAAAGTTGAAATTTGAATGTGGTGACAATAATTTCGGTCATTATAAATTTATCTCATTTTGTGCAAATTTTGCCTCAAATTTGTTCAAATAGTTATATTGATACTCGTTTAATCATAAGAGCTCAACGAACTGTTGGCACGAAATTTGTTTAATGGTCTGTGAATGTCTCGTCAACATATCGTGACGTAGATTAGTTTATTTCTTAACTTACTCACATTGTTTCAAGACATTCACAGCCGTATGCAATTGTGTAAATATTCATGCCGCTGCCTTGTATATATATGTTTTGTTTGTTACATTCTTGTGAATCTTCATTTAATGGAGGAAATAAAGATCACATACACTAACTTGGTAATTCTCCGCTAATTATTGTAGGAATTGCTTTTCCAAATATTAACCCATCCTGCTCTGGATGTACACTAATTAAAACATATATTTACTTACTGCTAAGGGATATACATTAAAACATATATTTACTTACTGCTAAGGGATATACATTAAATATATCTCATAACGTAATACGTATATACAGTGAAACCTCTCTAAACCGGACACCCTGTGAGGTCCCCAGTGTGTCCGGTTTAGAGAGGTGTCACTGTAAATCAGGCATTTGATCATTCTGAGCCATAGCTGTGTGTTATGCGATCACGAACATACATTATCACCTGAGATAAAGGACCGAGAAAATCATTAACATATGGATCACGTGTGTTTTCTTGGTGTCCGGTTTAGAGAGGTTCCACTGTATAAATATATGGCACTTACTGCTAAGGAATATACATTAAATATCTTATAACAACCCCGGTGGTGGCTCAAAAGGTCAGCGCCTGGAACTGAAACTACGTCACGTGACAGACATGTTGAAAACAAAAACACAAAATTATGCTTGAAAGGTACAAAAGGTGTGAAGTAGATTAGTACACCAAGTGACCAGCAGTCGATTTCACCAACATTGCAAAGTATACTTATCTTGCTAAGTACACTTTAAGGGAGAAATATTTAAGAATAAATATATGCCCTGTGCCCAAGGTCAAGGTCAAATGCCTCGGCGGGCTCGACATGAGGGCCGCGGCCATCTGGTTTTATTGTAAATATTAATTTCTGATTTTGAGATTCCCCCCCATTTGTACATGTACTTGAACATGTACTTGTACAGGTAATCTATGGAATTTAGTACTAAACCCATTGACCCGGCCTTAAATGACCTTAGCTGTTGATAGGCCGTTAAATACCAAAACAAACAAACAAATGAAAAGTCATGCAGTCATGATGTTATTAGCCGATCAAATCAGGGTTCAAAATTTATATCCCGTTCCCATTTTTAGTAGTTACTGATCTTAGGGGGGGGGGGGGGGGGATATTGAAATGAGCGAATGAGTATTGGTGTTTAACGGCCTATCAACAGCTAATGTCATTTAAGGCCGGGCCAACGGGTTGTACTATCCCGTATTAAACGGGTCCACGATGAGGAAAATTCCCAAAATCAGAACTCAATATTTCCATGCCACACCAGTCACTTTAGTAGCTCGGCCCCAAAGTAATATGATTTGCCATAAGCTTATTACTTCTTAATGGAGCATAACAGGTTAACCCTTGTCATGCCTCAGCCTAAATGGCTTATCTACACAGCCACTGCCAGGCTATTTACACAGGGGATATGATTACTGCAGTAAATGTGTTACTGTCCTGCTTAATCATGTAATTACTATCATGTATTGCTATTTAAAGAAGAAGAAGAATTTTGAAATCTCTAATAAAATAACGACCTTTTGACCTTTCGGCGGCCATCTTGGATGACATGACCATCCAATTTCTACAAAGAATGTAACAGAGCGATCGCCTCTTTGATACCTTCGATTTGATATAGACATGACCATATTCGGTCAAAAATAAAATTTTACTCCAATTTTACCCCACGGGCCACGCCCATTTTTGACCCCGGAGTCACCATTTTAACAACTTTGAAAGAGCATTGGACGTCGATCATTCTTACCAAGTTTCGTCGAACTCCGGCTAGCGGTTCATGAGAAGAAGATTGTTTTAAGAATGTATGCTATTTTTCGACGGCGGCCATCTTGGATTAGCGATCACCTCCGTTTTAACAAATCTGAAAAGGCTTCACCCATGGACCATAATTTTTATGCCACCGGTCTCGAAGAGCCGGGTGGCATATTGTTTTTGGACCGTCCGTCTGTCCGTCCGTCCGTCCGTCCGTCTGTCCGTCTGTCCGGACAGACGTCTGTCCGTCTGTCCGTCTGTCTGTCTGTCTGTCTGTCTGTCCGTCCGTCACACTTTTCGGTTAACCACTTTGTCACAGTTTCTCAAATATGCTGCAGGTAGCATCCGCGTTCGACAGACGCATTTCTTGTTAAGTTTGGCCACCATGGTTCATGTGAAGAAGAATTTTGAAATCTCTAATAAAAGAACGACCTTTTGACCTTTCGGCGGCCATCTTGGATGACATAGCCATCCAATTTCGACAAAAAAAATGCACCAGAGTGATCGCCTCGTTGATACCTTCGATTTGATATATAACATGACCATATTCGGTCAAAAATAAAATTTGACCCCACGGACAATTATCATATGCTGCCAAAACATGTTTATTAGAAAAAAATATATTTTGACAAAATTTGAAATCGGAGTAGAGAGCAATAACTTCAACTTGATACTTTTAACATCAACATAGTATTATAAAATATGAATTATAACCGTTTATAAAAGTTCCGGTTTTTTTACCACATAGTAAGTGCACGAGTTCCGGCGAATAAACCTGTCCCACAATGTTTATACAAAATGGCTTCCCGAGAAATGATAGAAATGTCTGTGCGATTAAATTGTCTGTCGTGACGCACAGGACGGGTATAAATGTAGGTTTGATCAAATGTTCGATTGGAAACATGTTTTCTCTATGTAAAATGTTTCTTTACGGGCCGGGACGACGTAAAAGTGTATTTTTAACCCGATGTTTACTCCTTTATATAGCAGTATCGGCCTCGGAAATGTGTCCGTCCGTTTTTTTCACAACAAAACAATAGATAGCTCGAAAACGTGTTGACATAGCGCAATGGGGAATATATCGTTGCGGAATACTAACATTGTCCCAACTTCTGCAATAGGCGACAATGATATAATGCATCAGTCAATGTAAATTCCCGCCCCCCCCCCCCCTCCGGGGGAGGGGCGGGGCTTTACCGGGGCATACCCCGGGGCTTTTACCTTTCATGATGCCCCGCACTGCGGGGACTTTACCGGGGCTTTAACTGTTGCTAAGAAATTGAGCGGGGACATACCCCGGGGCTTTACCGGGGTTTTATCAGACTGTTATCAAGATATGTACATGTATGTTTACCTGAATACTGTTGTGTGGGAGGGGTGACATGGGTTTAAAACTGTTTAATACGATCTACTTTCACTGTGGACTGTTTAATACTGGCAAATTTTGTTTAATATAAACAAAATTGTTTTCAAATAATTCCTCTGTTTATATTGCACTGCCGTTATCCGTTATCCGTTATCCCAGCCCCCCCCCCCCAACACGTGGAAAATTCTGAGACATTCCCCCCCCCCCCCCCCCACACACACTGAAGGAAAATCCGAGAAACCCCCCCCCCCCCTGGAAAGTGATTCATTACCCGACCAACCCTGGAAAATCACGAGACCCCCCCCCACCTGGAAAGTGATTCTTTACCCAACAAACCCTGGAAAATCCGAGACCCCCCACTGGAAAATCCCGAGACCCCCATCCACCACTGGAAAAATCCTATTTCTCACACACACACCCTCCCCATGTAAGTAAAAGTATAAAGTGCTGCATTTTATACTATTAATAGGGGGGGGGGGTGTACTTTTTATGAACCCTGTCTCGAAGAGCCGGTGTCATATAGTGTTTGCACCGTCCGTGTGTACGTGCGTTAATACGGTTAAGAAGTTTGTATCATGCAAGGGTCCACTTTTGCGCTATTTAATACTATTCACACATATCCGACCTTCCTTCTACCGAGTCCGTGGGTGGTGCCAAAGGTTAGCGGCTATTTATTTGGTTACTACTATTAACAGGAAACGTACCTATTTCAAAGCAACAAACACATATTTACCCTGTACTTAGTCGACCCTACTTGTACTAACTGTCATTTGGAGGCGGAGCTAGGATGCGTCACACATGCTACTAAGATGCCCAGCACTACACGAAGTTCGGAAACAGACCTACCCGGCGTTTCGTCAAGAAATCCAAAAAGTGCTAGGAGACTCGAACTTTTACAAACTAAACATATCGGTCATTACCCAGCTGATCATCGACTGTAACGGTTTCAAAAACAACTATATCACTAAGTCAACCACCCTAGAAATAGAACGAGTAGCAGGCCAAATGTGCTACCAATTACATCTACAACGAATAAAGCTGCTTGGGTTGTAATAATGGCTTCCCATACTAATAAAAGTTCCCAGATATCTACTATTTATAAGTGACATTTTGCTCTACAACACATCATTTTCGTGCAAGAATATTTCACATTTAAAATCACCAGATGGCCCCGCAGTGCGGGGCATTTTACCGGCGCTTTTACCGACCATGTTGCCCGGCAGTGCGGGGCCTTCACCGGGGCTTTAACAGCAACGAAAATATAAGCCCCGCTATTCCCCCGGAGGAGGGGGGGGGGAGGGGGGGGGGGGGGCGGGACTTACATTGACTGATGCATAACTCGGTTGACGTTTCGTGAGAGTCCGTTGTCTCGAACCCGTCCGGGTTCGGCCTATTACAAAGTAAAGCACCTTCCTATAATGAATTATATGGAGGGGTTAAACAAATGTTTTTTTCTTCATTTATTGATGCTTTTAGGCATATTTAATGTATTTATAGACCTCGGTCCGTTACTTCAACCTGTGGAGCTAGACTGACTGTCAGAACATTAGTCCACTTACGCAAGATTGTAAGCGAAATGTTGGCACATAAGTTTTACATTTAGGCAGACTACATGAGGATAGTCGTGCACTAGGGTGGGAGTATATATTTGATTTTATTTACTCAATTTCATTCTTGTGACACATTGGATCTCAAGCTTTCACTGGGAATTGTCCCAGCCAGTACACCAGCCAGTACACCAGCCAGGCAGCCAGCCAGTCAGCAACGAGCGACGGGACGTCCATACTTTGTGTATGCGTAGAACCAGTACGCAACACATATCTCAGGCCCGTAGCCAGACCTGTTTGAAGGGGGGGGGGGTGGGGGGGGGGTCGTTTCGAAGGCCGAAGGGGCCTGATATATCTAGGGGGTCTAAGAAAGTGGACATCGAGGCTAAAAATGTGGACCTCGTGGCGTGGCTGGTTGGGGGGGGGGGGGTCGTCCGACCGCTCCGACCACCCCCCTGGCTACGGGCCTATATCTATTTATTCTGGAGTCCACAACACGACACCGTGTACCAGCGGGGACTCTGCTCCGCGTGGACCAAGGGCGTATTCGAGTGGGGCATCATTCCGGTGACGTCATTCCGTCCAAGGACGTGATGAATCGCTAGGGACGTTCGCCGATATGTTATTGGCGCCATCCGCACAAGAAGGCTCTGTATCTTATAGTTACAAGTAACTTTACGACGTCATTAGAACGTCACTCCCATCACATGGCGGAAGCCGGAGTTAATTAACGGAACTCTAACATTGGATCTTGATCCTGATCATGATGACGTATACTGTTGAACTATACCTACCTGTTCCAGAATCGTGGAGGTGCCTTGGTTGTGCTAGTGCCTGTGGCGGTGGCTGCTAGGGGACGTTGTCCGTACTTACATTACCATCCATTGTTTGTGCATTTCATTTATGTAAATACATCATCATTGTAAAAATATACCTTGTTGTCTCTGTCCACAACGTGCTCCATCCCTTTAGTAAACTAGCCCAGTGTCACCCTGGCGTGACAGTCAATGAAGTAGCTTTAATGTCGTCACCAAAACTATAAGATGCTGATCATGCTGTGTGCAGTAGCCTATTTCACCAACATTGCAAAGTATACTTATCTAGCAAAGTATACTTTGAGGGAGAAATTTTCAATTTAAGGATATATTTATTAATTTTTATTATACTGAATTTATTACATTATCACAGCCATTTTGGCTGTGATAATGTAATCAATTCAGTATAATAATTCTGCATACTTTTAATCATCAAATATATGCAGTCGTTAGTTCTATAATTATGAAATAATGCATTTCGGTAAAAATAAATGATTACTCCCTCAAAGTATACTTAGCTAGATAAGTATGCTTAACACTTTTGGTTAACTCGGATACTGGTTCTGCAAGCAAACGGCATCTTTGGCCTAAAACAGCTGCGCCTGCATTATTTTTTCTTTCACTACACCGCGCAGGAATATCTGCTTGACTCGATGTGGATTCAATTGCAGCCGGAGTGTTGTGTAACATGTACATTATGATATTCATTCAATCCTTCAGTCAATTATTACGAAGTCTGTTCTTGAAATTGAATTTGGACACGCACGACAGTTGTATGATATACGAGGGCAGTTAAAAAGTGTTGTTGATGTGATATATGTATTACATCCAGTTACAGATATTATAAAAATAACTATATTCCAAGAAAACATTGTTTTAAAGGTACATGCCCACGCAGTAGGGACAACATATTATTTAAAGGAATCAAATAAGTGTATAATTGTGTCACTATTCCACCAGTTCTAAAAATTAAGAGTGCCAGCTATACAGATATAAAGATTTAGTAATAACGCTTTCAGTAGGTTACACTCAAAGCGCGTTACAATCCGGCACTTTCGGTCCCGTAAATTGAGTCGTGTTTTTAACTTGTCCTTTTCAATTGCGACCTCGTGGGAAATCACGCTAAAATTTGCTTGTGTATAAAAATATTTATTTTCGTGTAATTCACAATTAGATAATTCCAGCACAAAAATATTTACACAATTCCCTAACATTTGATTGGCCCGTCTCTGTCCAAAATTTTATCCCATTAGACTCCCACGCCGAACTACTTTCCGTAACCATGAGGCGCAGTTAAAATAAAACGGAAAATAAACACATTTTCTTGATGAATTTATTTCAAATGCTTGAATTATAAGGAATGAATGGCCTTTTTGTTGAATTTATCGGGGATATAAAAACTTGGAAAAGTCGCGGGAATACTGGACGAGGCCTTGCGGCCTTCGTCCAGTATTCCCGCGACTTTCCCAAGTTTATATCCCGATAAATTCCACAAAAAGGCCATTCATTCCTATAATAATGTACTAATGTGTCCTGAAGAAATGATTTCAATGTATGTATATCTAGTCATGTCTGTGGTGGGTTTTAAATGTCGTGCGGTTTGCCACAATTGTGTTAGTGTTGTTGTTGTAGTTGACATTTTTAAGAGTACAAATATACATATTTAGTAATATTTATTTTATTGATGGTGACAGGCGGTGGTATCGGGCTATTTTCAAATGCAAATGAGGCATGATACCTTTTAATTATTTATACATGTACTAACTAAATGCGTCACCGAAAAAAAAACAACATTTTCGACAGACTATAACGTATGATAATTGCACATCAAAAAATAAATACAGAGAATAAATAGTAATGTCCGTTAACATTTTAAGGAAACACGGTTATCGCCCCTGATATCAGTGTGGAAATTTACGTCTGATATAACATGTATACTAATGCCATTCAATACGTGGGGTAATGGTGAATGAAT
Source organism: Conchocele bisecta (assembly GCA_029237695.1). Classification (NCBI taxonomy): domain Eukaryota; kingdom Metazoa; phylum Mollusca; class Bivalvia; order Lucinida; family Thyasiridae; genus Conchocele; species Conchocele bisecta. Next base: position 78,740,834 of record CM055276.1, read on the forward strand.
GTTTTGCTAGAAAATGTCCCAGCTGATGTCTCTATTATAAAGAACATGTTGTGCCTACATGTACCTTTAATAACATGTTGTGCCTACTGAGTGGGCATGTACCTTTAATAACATGTTGTGCCTACTGAGTGGGCATGTACCTTTAATAACATGTTGTGCCTACTGAGTGGGCATGTACCTTTAATAACATGTTGTGCCTACTGAGTGGGCATGTACCTTTAATAACATGTTGTGCCTACTGAGTGGGCATGTACATTTAATAACATGTTGTGCCTACTGAGTGGGCATGTACATTTAATAACATGTTGTGCCTACTGAGTGGGCATGTACCTTTAATAACATGTTGTGCCTACTGAGTGAGCATGTACCTTTAATAACATGTTGTGCCTACTGAGTGAGCATGTACCTTTAATAACATGTTGTGCCTACTGAGTGAGCATGTACATTTAATAACATGTTGTGCCTACTGAGTGAGCATGTACCTTGAATAACATGTTGTGCCTACTGAGTGGGCATGTACATTTAATAACATGTTGTGCCTACTGAGTGGGCATGTACCTTTAATAACATGTTGTGCCTACTGAGTGAGCATGTACCTTTAATAACATGTTGTGCCTACTGAGTGAGCATGTACCTTTAATGTTGACTACTCTTTGTTTACGCATGAATCTTATTTGGACCGTATAATGTAACGTAAATAAGGTACGAATATGTAAAGTATCGCAGTAATTACGTAATTACCACCAAAGTAAGACTTGTTTTCATGCATTTTATAATTCATGTAGTTTGTATCATGCGTAATTGTACATTTCATATTTCAACACGGTGTTAATTTAGTTTGCTGGAGCGTCGGAACAGGTCCGGCAGTTCCGGCGACTGCCCGATCAATAATTTTGACATATTTGGAATTGATATACATAACAAAAAACTGAATGTATATATTTGTTCTGCTATTTTTCTCGTTTCTCATCGTATGTTTAATGTTACCACTCACTTAAACCGTCTCGGCGAGACGGTTCAACTGAGTGGTAACAACATACACTTTGGGTGGGTAGTGGGCGCACCCATTAGAGTCGCCGGACAAATTGTATGATTCTTCCGGCGCCCCTGGTTTAGTTGACATGCAAAACAGTTACATACGAGTTTACACAGAGATTCTCACCTCTGTAATATTATGTTGATTATTTGATATGCTATTATCTATGCTGGTGGAAAATCTGTATATCGCTCGTTTCTCTTGATAAACTATCCTATATTGTTTTATTACGTTAAATTCAGGGCAATATTAACGGGATTTAAATATATCATATCGGTACTCCTTTAAATAATATTTGTATATTTTAAATGTTATAGCTCAAGATAAACTGGATTAGTTTTTACTGATATTCATGCGCAATCGAGAGAACTTAAAAGCTTGAGGTAAATCACACTTACACATCAGCGTCCAATTTTGGCCTGTGTACAGCCTTGTATATTGTCAGCTACAAAATCAATATTAGGCTTCTCCAAATGGGGACAGGTGCACGAGAAAACGTGCCCTGTTTGCAAATCCCACATAAAATATGTTTACCTAATAATGTTTTATTTCAACGTTAAAATTAAAATCCTTGGGATACCATCGATGTTGTTAGTCATTTATCCATATATATGTTGATGAAATTGAAACATTTCAAACACCGACCAGTATTAGTTAAGTGATGGGTGAGGAAGTCAACATGCCAACCATTTTGGTTTTCATGTGCATGCGCTACTTGTTGTTTTGACTAACTATGTTGGACACTGGTAAACAAAAGGGAACTTACAACACAACTTTTGGAAGTCAAATTGACTTGCTTGGTATAATTATGTGTCATGTTACTGAGAAAATGGAGCTTATGGTATTTGTGACCATTGTAGATCCTGATCAAATAGCACGATCATGTAGTCTAATAACGCTTGTTAGAAGTCCCGTTTTCCCAGTATATACATGTATTATAAAAAATACGCACAGTTTTATTGTTGGTATAAAGTACGGAAGCCCATTAGTGCCACATAGAGTAACTTTTTTTTCGTTTTTCGTTTTATTTTTTTTTCGTTTTTCGTAGAGTAACTTTTTTTTATCTCGTAATGACGAGATAACCTATTTGTTTTTCGTAGAGTAACTTTTTTTTTATCTCGTAATTACGAGATAACATATTCGTTTTTCGAGAGTAACTTTTTTTTATCTCGTAATTACGAGATAACATATTCGTTTTTCGAGAGTAACTTTTTTTTATCTCGTAAATACGAGATAACATATTCGTTTTTCGAGAGTAACTTTTTTTTTATCTCGTAATTACGAGATAACATATTCGTTTTTCGTAGAGTAACTTTTTTTTATCTCGTAACATATTCGTTTTTCGAGAGTAACTTTTTTTTTACAAATGGAGACGGTAGTTCTGCAAGGGGGATAACTGTGTCTGGTCGTTTCGCTCTAATCCGGTTCGCACTGAGTCGTTTCGCACTGAGTCGTTGCGCACTGGGTCGTTTCGCTCTCATTATTGTCCTGGGCATGCATATACACAGTTTCAAATCAATCCGAGTAAGATGGATATTAATTTCTAATCAACGAACAATGCACTAATGTTCTAGCATGTTTAACTAACATTTGATAATTTGTCATTTCCATAAATCCAATATGGCCGCCAAAAATCACTAATATTGTAATAATCGTTAAAGTTAAACACTAGTTTTCAATTAAACCGCAAGTATATACCTAATTGACCGACTATAATAGCTTAGCCCTACATGTATCTTGATGTGGTATATTGACATTTTGTGGAATGTGTGCAAATACCACTTCATTAACATGATGTGAATCCTGTATTAAACATATCTTGGCTATATTGGAGCAGCAGATTGCCATCTACAACACCTAGGTGTCAGGCAATAAAACCAGCAATAAATATCTCATCACCAAACTGCCCACTGACCATTCACTGACCATTGTGCTGTAATTACCTGTAGCCGTTTTTTTTTGGAACTACTTTCTGGCCTACACATGTCCAGGTCACATGGGAATAGAGCATGTTATGTGTGCACATGTGTGTATTACATCTGTTTCTCTACATGAATTCCTACTAATCCTAGATCAGTTACAAGTCTGACCATTCAAAATAGTGAGATTTGCAAACATACTGTTATGATTAACTGTTATGGTACAACTCTAAACCGGACAGAAAATGTGATATCCATCCTGACTTTCAGTGGTTCAATTTTTCAGTGGAAACTCTCTAAACCAGACACATTGTGGATGTTATATGAGCCAGGATCTGAGATAACCACCCTTATCACATCACCGTATTTCGCCGATACTGATTTCGTAAAATCGCCATAGTTTTCGTAAATGTTGCTGCAACTGGAGAAAGGGGTCTTATGGGCTTATTGATTAATCTACATCTTTATCTGCTGCAAGGCTCTTGTTGCTTGATATTGATCTATGTTGTCATCTAGAGGTATGCTTGCTATATCATTGGCTGAATGGTGAACATCGTAGGCCCTGATCAGACTGCGCGGATGCGCAGGCTGATCTGGGGCTACGCTGGTTGCATAACCCATAAGACCCCTATCTGCAGTCACAGCCACAAATGACATCGAAAATTGACACAGATTTCAGATCTCATGCAGAATTAAATTCCGCATGAGCTCTGAAATTTGTGTCAATTTTCTATGTTATTTACGGAAAAGTACTTGATTTAGATAAACCAAATTTTATGCTGACACATATTCACATGTCTTTGTCTAATAGAATGTATTAATACGTGTGCCTTCTTCAAGACCATGATAGCCAGATAGCTATAGGCCAATTTAATAATCGAAATATTCAAAAAGCTTATTTCTGAACGGATTTTCATTTTTAAAAAAAACGGGCATAGCTATATTTTTCTGAAAAACATAATTATGTTGGTTGTTTTTTCATCCCTGGGGGAAATGTACATTTAAAAAAAGCACACTAATGTCCACTACTCTTAATTGCTGGCTATAAAATCAGATAACCCTTTGAATGTCTGTAGGGACTACATGTAACATCTGGGTATAATGGAAAAAGCTCACCACAGGGGTCGATGGTAAAAGGTTGCATTTCAACCTCATCTACGTTCTTCTAGATGAGGTTAGACTTTTAATGCAATGTTTACAGCATGAACTGGGTCGGTACAAATACATGTTGCAAAACACATGAATGTATTTGTAATTATCAATAGCTAAGAGATTTTAAGGCAGACTCAATGAGTGTTTATTACTAAATATGATAATGCTACCTGTACATTTGAGGGGAGGGGAGTCATAACAACAATCCTCATCAAATAAATAATTATATAAGAATATAAGACACTCCAGCCATTGAGGGCTAACACATTTGCGCACAACACATGTAAATATCAACAGAGTTGTTTGCATTGTGAACAGCATAGGTCCAGGAAAGAGAATATATTATATATATATATATATCAGAAAGTAAAACATTACTGATCATGAATTGCGCATAAATTAACAGAAGAGAAAGGAAATATCTTGAGAGACTTTACTGTGATAAATATATAATTGTCAGTCGGAATGACAAGTGCATGGGGCAGGTTAATAGGTGGACATACATCAGGGCGTGGAATAGAACACAGAAAGGCGTGTGACCGCTCAGACAGTACATACATACACACTCATGAAGGAGCATCATTGTGGATGATGCAAAATGGGGTGAAAATACAAGTGCATACACTATATTAGTACTTTATGAATCTTAATAGCATTATCCTTTTTGCGGACACAATAATTATGTTCATAATCATATGACACAGATGAAGGATATAATAAATGTCTGAAATCAGAACGGACATGTAACTGGAAAGCCAACTTTTATATACTACTCAAAATTTGATTTATATTGAATGCTAGTTTTGTATTGTATGGTTTATAGAAGCTATTTAATTTTACGGCCAATTGCATATGTGAAGAACACTGAATTTTGAGACCGCATATAGACATTTATTTTGGTACTACATGTATACAATTGAAGCCTTGTTTGATAAATGACTAATCATTTAGCGTGAAAGAAGTGATCGTTATAAAATTATGAGTATTATATATTTAATGAAATGTTACTTTACTCTGTAATATGGGGTACAGAAAATATATTTGTGTAAATTCGCAAGACATGGCATCGCTTGAAAACTACCTCCTAATATGTTCCATCACTTCACAGTGGATCTTCCTGGTGTGTGTAGACCGGTCGGTGCTGGATGGGTCATTCAAATTCCCTATACATAGTATCTGAACAAGTGCATATATGCGAAGCATGGCGGCTTGCCAATGCTTAGCATCAGGGTGATGGTTGCTGTTATCCCAATTTATATTTTATTGGTGCACCCACTCCGGTCAGTGGTGATTATTTCAATAATACATCAAGCTAATGTCAAATATAGTGTAACTGATCATAAACAAAGTCCATTAGAAAATATGCCAATGACATGTAAACTTTTAGAGTATGTAGATAACAGACGTCCATTAATAAGTGACTAAATCATTACAACTGATAAAATCCAACACCGTATGTACAGAGTACATGTATGTGAATGAAGGTAGATTGCTTTCTATAGTATCCTACCATGCATTGGTTATTACTCAGTACACGTTTGCAGTGGGCGTACATGCTATCGCCACTGGATCGATATACAACAAATGTGAAAGACAGTGGACAAACACACACTACTAGCATGAATATCACACAATCTATAAGAACGGTCTTATGAAATACATTCCAATTATTGATGCTATATTAGCATATTAAAATCATCAATTAAGAAGAAATTGTTTGTAAAACGTAGGTGATGCCGGAAATGCTAATATCAAATGAATATAAATTTTGATATTAAAATTATAATCATATTCTGATGTCCCACAGTTGCTGTAGAACATGTATGTGTTACAATGGCTGACAGGCAACTTCAATAAGAATATGTACTATAGAAAATGACCAAACAAATTAAGCTGGCAAAGATGATGAAGGTCACACATAGGAGATGTTGAATGTTGATGCATATCACTTGCTGATTATTTTTGTATATGTTTGGTGCATACATAGACAGAGAATGCCATTTAAGCTGGAAAGGTAGGTCACTGTCAAATGAACATGATATGAGCTATTTTTGTTTCTGATATACACCAATATTTGATAATGCTGTCCATGTTTGGCAGTTTTAGGTGTTACAGTGGCTGATAAAACATACATAACAACAGTGTGAACATTAAATGTCATGTAAGGCCAGATGTATTGCACCAATGAAACAGATGGTCATGTGTAAAACATGTCCCTCCCAACTTGACTTACCATCATTGGCGCATAAAATGTATCATAAGACTCAACACAAAATGCTTCATCCATAAAATAGTAAAACATTCACTAATATACAACATCAAAAGCAGTTGTGGATATAAAGGGTGTTGTTGTGGGTGTTGCACCCCACTTCTCAGTCGCATGGTTTTCATAGACCTAAAGTGATTTAACGGTGCATATGGTGTCCACCCTGGGTAACATAGAGTACGTTATAAAAAAGGAAAACCAGATAAAAAACACGCCAGTGAATTTAAGGACATATAATATATTAAAATGTTCCGGGGGAGGCGAGACATGTTCGACGATATGAAAACACACTATTCCTAAACTGCTTGATTCACCATTTTAATGTGAAATGTCCCTTTCCATGAAACGAACATATATGACTGGGAAACTATTGCAAGCAATGTTTACAAATAAAATGTGCATAGTGATAATATGGAAATTACATATTAATAATTCGGTCGATTTACAGTGGGATTCGAGACACTGTCATTATGCAAATGAGATTATTATCTTAAAAACAACATTAACTTTCTGGTTTCAATAATGTTATTAGCATGTTATAAAGTATGATTATTACATAATGAATATGAATTTAGAAAGTAAATAGCGGCGTCCATTAATATATCTCGCCGGGTTATTAACTGTTGAGAATTATCACACCGGAACTGGAAAGTGAATACATGTATTTATATAATTTAAAAGTACCGATAAATATGTCTGATAGTGGTATATGAATGTTTATTTTGTTGAAAATGTCATCGTTTTGATATGTAGCACACAACAATTATTGCATGCACTTATATTACAACATTGGATGTCAGTAATGCAATTTTAGCAACATTCAGCGTAATTCCAATAACCAACATAAGACTCATTTTGTATTATTTTGATAGTACTCACCCCAATATGCCAAACTAAAATAACATTAAAATAAATTACAACCAAGTTCCTAATTCTGACAGAATTAGGTTGAAAATATAATGAATATTTGCATTACAAAGCGCTATTTGTTAACGTAGTTAATGCAGAATATATCATATTTCCTTAATTGGCGGCCATCTTGGATTTTTATGTAACGTATCACTAGTTCAGATAGAACAAATGTCTTTTAAAAGCAACTTGTCAATGTAAAGAACAAATTCCAAGCATGCTAATTGCCAAATATGTTGAAATTGGAACAATATTTCAATATAATTTGAATTTTTGTTTGGCGGCCATTTTGAAAATATGCAAAATTTACAACTTTCGCAGGGGTATATTTTGGCATATTTTGGATATGTTAACCTTGGGTGCTTACTAGACTACTTAGCGAAGGAAAAATAAAATGTTGCAATTTGTGGTGGGTCTACGTGTATATTGACAGGACTAAACGCCGTGTATCCAATCGCTATGGTGGTTTGATAGTAAAAAATGACTAAGTCCTTGGTTGGCATTGACCGTAGGGATGTAGGTCATATGTTGAACAGTGCACAATACCTAGACACACATTGTGACCAAATATTATTTAAATCTGACAAGAACCGACAAAGTTATTAGAGAAACATCGGAGCTAAACGCATTTGCTAAACGCAGAAAAAAACAACAAATTTTTAAGTGACCTTGACCTTGTTGACCTTGACCATAGGGAGGTGGGTCATATGTGGTACAGTGCGCAATACCTAGACACACATTGTGACAAAATATTATTGAAATCCGACAAGAACTGACAAAGTTATTAGAGAAACATCGGAGCTAAACGCATTTGCTAAACGCAGGTGTGACAGAAGGACAGACGGACGGACAGAAGACTTTTGTATCCCTATATCCAATTTTCGTACGCGATGGCATAAAAACTGATACTACAGCCAATTCTGACATTCTGTGTGCTCCAAGAAAATATAGAAACTGTCGACGGAAAACTGTGACATAAATGTTGATGTCGTTACGAAGCTGTCACGACATCGTCTAGAAGCTGTTACATCCAGTAAATGAAAATCCACTGTTTTCCTCTATACGAGGGTCAGTCAACATTAAGTGACTTTTATATAACATTGTTCGAGTAATAAGGCTGCTCTCACTTAATGTTGACTGACCCTCGTATATATTGCTTTTGGTATACTTTTAAGTCCGTATTTCGATTGGATCGATTTGTGCGCTGATCTGCATATTTAAAACATGATTTATGACATGATATGCATAAATAATGGGACATGATAAAGGAAAACACAAAAATCTGGCATATGCCTCGTCCTGAAACTGTCACAATCAGTCCAGAAGCTGTCGCATTCCGTCTAGAAGCTGTCGCGCTTTGCTCCCGAAGCTGTGACGAGCTGTCGTCCAGAACTACTTGCCGCTGTAACAGAGTTCCCTAACCGTGGAGTAAGGATGGCAGAATTATAATCAATTGTGCAAAAGTTAAGTTTTGATCACGGACGGACGGACGGACATACGGACGGACGGAATGCCGGACGGAATGATACGCTGATTCCAGTATACCCCCATCCCCCACAAAAAAGTTATGCATGCCCAGGACAATAATGAGAGCGAAACGACCCAGTGCGAAACGACTCGGTGCGAACCGGATTAGAGCGAAACGACCAGACACAGTTATCCCCCTTGCAGAACTACCGTCTCCATTTGTAAAAAAAAAGTTACTCTCGAAAAACGAATATGTTATCTCGTAATTACGAGATAAAAAAAAAGTTACTCTCGAAAAACGAATATGTTATCTCGTAATTACGAGATAAAAAAAAGTTACTCTCGAAAAACGAATATGTTATCTCGTAATTACGAGATAAAAAAAAAGTTACTCTACGAAAAACAAATAGGTTATCTCGTAATTACGAGATAAAAAAAAGTTACTCTACGAAAAACGAAAAAAAAATAAAACGAAAAACGAAAAAAAAGTTACTCTATGTGGCACTAATGGGCTTCCGTAATAAAGTGTCTATCAGTTGATAGCTATTTTGATAACAATTATAAAATTGTGAGAACAAAATTTAAATACAAATATATATTCTCAGTCGAGGTTTGAGACCTGTTCGAGAGATCAATTTTCTACTGTACTTAATATAAGTTCATCTTTATTTGATATGGTTAGAAATAATTAACGTAATTCCCTTTTTACGTCCACGGGAATTATAAATCTTGGTCAGACTACGTTAGTTTACAAATGTACTAACGCTGGTTGATAGAGCTGAGCTGGCCTATATTGCTCTGTTGTATTACCAGATGTGTGCGTTAAATTATGAGACCCTAATAAAAAGTGTTTCTCTTAAATTTGCAGTACGGCAAACATGTTCAACTGATTTGTAATTTCAGCATACACTTTGTCTTATTTGATTATCTTTGACATAATTGCAACTTGCAATACTTAATATAATTTCATCTTTATTTGATATGGTTAGACATAATTAACGTAATTACCTTTTTAGCTCGACTATTCGAAGAATAAGTAGTGCTTATGTTGTCACCCCGGCGTCGGCGTCGGCGTCGGCGTCGGCGTCGGCGTCGGCGTCACCGTCACGCCTTGGTTAAGGTTTTTAGTCAAGCTTGTATATGCAATACTACTGGCCCTACACCCACCATACTTGGACAACTTCATCTCCTAGTGATGTACATCAATAACCCCTGATCTATATTTGACCTTGACCTACATTTCCACTTGAATTACTTGGTTAATTCCCCTTGGTTAAGGTTTTTAGTCAATCTGGGTTAAGGTTTTTAGTCAAGTTTGTATATGCAATACTACTGGCCCTACACCCACCATACTTGGACAACTTCATCTCATAGTGATGCACATCATAACCCCTGATCTATATTTGACCTTGACCTATATTTCCTATTGAATTACTTACTTAATTCCCCTTGGTTAAGGTTTTTAGTCAACCTTGGTTAAGGTTTTTCTCAAGCTTGTACATTGAATACTATTGTGCATCCAGACACCATACTTTGACAACCTTTTCTCATAGGTATGTACATCAATAACCCCTGATCTATATTTGACCTTCACCTACATTTCCTCTTCAATTACTTACTTAATTCCTTTTGGTTAAGGTTTTTAGTCAACCTTCTATATGCAATACTACTGGCCCTACACCCACCATACTTGGACAACTTCATCTCCTAGTGATGTACATCAACAACCGCTGATCTATATTTGACCTTGACCTACATTTCCTCTTGAATTACTTAATTCCCCTTGGTTAACGTTTTTAGTCAAGCTTGTAGATGGAATACTCCTGGCCCTACACCACCAACCATACTTGGACAACTTCATCTCCTAGTGATGTACATCAACAACCCCTGACCTATATTTGACCTTGACCTACATTTAACCTTGAATTACTTACTTAATTCCCCTTGGTCAAGGTTTTTACTCGACCTTCGTTAAGCTTTTTACTCAAGCTTGTACATGGAATACTATTGTGCATACAGACACCATAATTGGACAACCTTTTCTCATAGTGATGTACATCAATAACCCCTGATCTATATTTGACCTTCACCTACATTTCCTCTTGCATTACTTACTTAATTCTCTTTGGTTAAGGTTTGTAGTCAAGCTTGTAGATGGAATACTCATGGCCCTACACCAACCATACTTGGACAACTTCATCTCCTAGTGATGTACATCAACAACCCCTGACCTATATTTGACCTTGACCTACATTTAACCTTAAATTACTTACTTAATTCCCCTTGGTTAAGGTTTTTACTCAACCTTGGTTAAGGTTATTAGTCAAGCTTGTAGATGGAATACTATTGTGCATACATACACCATACTTGGATAACTTTTTCTCATAGGGATGTACATCAATAACCCCTGACCTTTATTTTACCTTCACCTACATTTAACCTTGAATTACTTGGTTAATGTTTATAGTCAAGCTTGTATATGGAATACTTCTGGGCCTACATCAACCATACTTGGACAACTTCATCTCCTAGTGATGTACATCAATAATCCCTGACATATATTTGACCTTGACCTACTTTTATCCTTGGATTACTTAGTTATCTCCCCTTGGTTACGGTTTTTACTCAAGCTTGTATATGGAATACTCCTGGGCCTACAGCAACCATACTTGGAAAACCACGCACCTACGTCCAAGGTCAAGGTTACTGTTGAAGGTCAAAGGTCAAACCTATTGAAATTCCCTTCCGCTCTATATCTTCTACACCGATGCATGGATTATCAAATGCCTTGGCACATATGTTTCTCAGGATGAGAAGGTGTGGCTCGATCAATAACCACGCACCTACGTCCAAGGTCAAGGTCATAGTTGAAGGTCAAAGGTCAAACCTATTGAAATTCCCTTCCGCTCTATATCTTCTACACCGATGCATGTATTATCACACTATGCCCAGGGTCAAGGTCACAGACTTGATGCGTTTGAAACCTTAACGCTCGGCTAAATGGCTTATAATCAAAAATGCCTCGTTTTCTTTGGCTGCCAGTGGGGGTATTCGTGTGCCGACAGGCCACATTTCTAGTTTCCCTTGGTTAATGTTTTTAGTCAACCTTGGTTAAGGTTTTTATGCAGGCCGCAGCCACCTTCTTTGTCAAGCTATGTGTACATCGACAACCCTCGTAGTCGAGCTATGCTGTTCTCCTACAGCTCTTGTTACATACGCTGGAATTATAAATCTTGGATCAGACTACGTTAGTTTACAAACTATGGTTACTTAGGCCAGTTTTTTTTTATTTGTTGGTTTACGGATTTTTTTTCCGCGAGATCGGGTCGGTCGGTCGGAAAAAAACAAAAATAAAAAAAAGAAATTTCAATTTTTTTTATTCTTTTTGGCACAGGGTTGGGTCGGTCGGGGAAAAAAAAAAAAAAAAAAAAAAAAAAAAAAAAAAAAAAAAAGTGTCAAACGCGGATGCCACCGGCGGCATATTGAAGAAACTGACAAACGGGTGAACCAAAAGTGTTAAGTCAAAGGGTGAAGGTCATATGTAGTATGGCAAGGCAGGTGTAGCATACATGCAAATGAATGAAGTATGGAAATATTGAAGCAGTTAAGCAACTTATGTAGATGCTATGGCCAGTTTGAGAAACTGTGACAAACTGGTTAACCGAAATTGCTAAGTCCTTTCAGCAGCCCTGTGAAGGTCAAAAGGTCAAGGTAATATAAAGTATGACAAGGCAGGTATAGCACACATACCAATGAATGATGTGTTAAAATATTGAAGAACTTGAGCAACTTATGTAGAAGATATGGCCGGTTTGAGAAACTGTTACGAAGTGGTTAACCGAACGTGTGACGGACAGACGGACGGTCCGAACACCATAAAAATCACCTTTTTAAGGCACATGGTTGGGTCGGTTCACCTTTTTAAGGCTCATGGTTGGGTCGGTTTGTGGTCGGTAAAAAACAAAAAGGCCAGTGATTGTGATAGAGTGAAACTTGTGTTAACCGGCATCGTCTCGGACCAAGAGTTTGTCGGTTAACGTAGGGAGTCGGTTCAGCAAGTTTCTTTATATTCTACATAGCAACTCAGTTTCATATTCACATACTGTTGAATGTTGATCACTGTGAATGGGTTGCGTAATGCGTACATATTAATACCGTATCTGGTATAATTAAATACAAGACAACGAAGCGGCGATATAGTTGAAACGAATATCAGTGGGGGTGGCACGAGTGTGGATTTGTGGCAGGGCGGTAGAGGACCCTAGGAAGAACGCATACATGAAATATGAAGCACATCGGAGCAAGAAAACAGAAAATATAGGCCATTTACCCGAGCGTTAAGGTTTTGAATTTTTGCATTCAATCTGAAACGGAGATATCAAATCATATTGGAGATATATCAAATCATATCGAATCGTCCATTCGCAGGTTGTTGTTGTTGTCGCTGCTCTGCTAAGATCTGGTTTCCGTCACTTACTTTTCTTGGCACAGTAAACAATTATCTTTTTTTTTTTTTTTTTGGATCGGAGGTAAAAAAATCTAAAAAAAAATCGGAAATTAAAATTTTTATTTTTTTCCACATTGTCAAAAAATCGGGTCGGCGGATCTGTAAACCAACTAATAAAAAAAAACTGGCCTTACGCTGGTATTAACTATTTGTATCGTTGCATGTTTTCTCTTGATTTCACGGCAATATTAACGAGATTTCCACCGATTATCGAAACTAGTATTGGTGAAAGTGTCACAAATTATAAAATTGTCAATAAATGGAAATGATTATTTACTGCAAACTAAACTAAACCTCATTGAATTATATTTGTACAACCAGGGTAGACCCCTTTCAGAATGTGCGGATGCGCAGCTTGATCTGGGTATGCACTGGTTTCAATCGCTGTTTTGCATTAGGCTACATGTATATTGCCCGAAATATTAAGTTAAAAAAAGTTCGCCAATCTGAGAATATATATAACGAGTACATCGGTCATCCGTAATTATTTACGCGATTTAACGATTATTACTGCAAACTAAACTTCCTTGAACTTTATTTGTACAACCAGGGTAGAATTATTTTCTGCAAACTAAACAGAATTTGTTCCGCTATAATCCGCTGAAGAGCGCTGTTATTGTATTTGGTGAATCACGGCGCAATTATTCCAAACAAACGAGACAATGGCGTTACGGACCAACTACAATTCGCGAAACAACCGAATATAAACACCTCGGAATAGTACAATCGAAATACCTAATACGCCCAGGGAATGTCGACTCGGTAGTGCAGACGGCTCGGGGTACATTCCTTTCACTGGCGAACACGGGCATCCATCGTGACGGACTCAATCCGATTACTGTACTCAAGCTCTACAAGACAATTGTACTTCCGCGCGCTCTATTTGGGTGCGAATTGTGGAACTCAATCTCGACCGCAAATTTGCAAAAACTGGAAACAGTACACCATTTTTGTATTAAGGTATCTCAGTCATTTCCAACTGAAACAAGAACTGCGTGTGCCCTGGGTATGATAGGTTCTTCAACACTGGAGTCGTATATTGACATGCAGAAGTTGAACTTTTTTGGAATGTTGTGTAGGTGCGACAATACACATATCGTGAAATATCTATTTATTCACAGACTTTATCAGTTCACAATGAACAGTGCGCATGTGCAGTATGGTTTTATTCCAGACATGATTCGAGTATTACAGAAACATAACTTGACTGATAATCTAGATTTGTTCAAAATAAACAGTGAGACTCCCTCGAAATATGCCTGGAAACAACAATGTAAGGGCGCCGCTAGCTTGGCGGATGTTGCGCGATGGAGGTTGAGCATGGTAAATGACTTGCAATTTACAAGATTTGGAAACATTCAAATATCTTTAACACCATCAAATTTGTGGTATGCAGCACTGAAACATCCGTCAAGGTTGCGCGCTTGTACATTTGCTGCAAAGCTATGTACAGTTAGAATCAACCGTTCTGATCCTGATAGCCCCAGGATATGTAGTAAATGTTGGGCCGATTTTGATGACGAACTCGTTCATTTACTACGCGAGTGTAATTACGCTGCCGTTAGAATAGTGTTGTGCCAATTTTGGCAGTGTACCAAGGAGAAATTTGGTAGGCGGCTATAGGAATACTTATGGAACAATGACACTGAAACATTGATTATACACGTGTTAGGAGGAAAACACGACATGATTATGAACTTTATGGTGGAAGACGAATATTTTCTGTTCTTAACAGATTGTGCACGCACACTGTGTCGTATATATTCAGCCTAACGACCACTGATCAGAGAGCATTTCACAAGGCCCATGTGCGACAATGTTTATTGGGTTGAGAATGTCTTCAGCTGCATTTCCTTCGCACAGTTGCTTTGAAAATGAAGCTATTGATATGAAATTTGATAATTGTTTATCCATGTATTGTTGTTTAATTCAAATTATGTACTCTCCTAGCATTGGAGGAAATAAAGTTATACATACATACAGCATAGACTTTGTCTTATTTGATAATCTTTGACATAATTGCAACTTGCAATACGGTACTTATAGGGATTAAGCCAGAGATTTTGGGAAGGGGCCTTTTTTATATTTTGGGGAAAAAAAGCGCGTGAAATTGCTTGAATTGGGAATTTTTTTCGTCGACCGATCGAATCCATTACTGTGATTTTTTGTCGATATTAATAGTAAATGGTGTGGATGTCATTGATCTCACTTACTCCTGGTTAATATTTTATTAACCAACCATCCAAATTTTACAACTTGTGTCAATGAATCTGCTTATGGACTGCATGAGCACAATACTCAAGATTTCACTGTTTTTTTGTTGTTTTTTTGCCGATTTCTTTGCCGATAGGGAATTTATTTGACAGATTGGGGGAAAAAAAACGGCCCCGGGATATTCGGCCCCTGGAGGCATGGTAGTTTAGTTCCTGACTTAATATAATTTCATCTTTGTTTGATATGGTTAGAAATAATATCACAGTGGTCAATGGTGGAATCGCCACATTACATGTACATGGATTATCGATTTACATATCGATAAAACTACGTACATCACGTGACACCTGTAGATTTCCGAGATATTACGGAAAAAGCCGATATCACGGAAATTGCCGATTGACCATCACGTATTGGTCAGCTGAAATTGACCATGTGGTCACTATGGATTTTGTCCAGGTACGATGGCCGCGAAAGTTGGATATGTTTGCCCGTAAACGTCTGTGCAAGTTCTACCAGCTCCGTCACTGATGATGACCAACTTGTTTCATACTCTAGTATTTAATTTTCTACCGCAAACATACTCTGGCTGCAAATTGTTCAATGTTTGTATTCATGAGTATGTTGGTCTGCTACGGAACCCCGCAGGGGACGTAGATTTTTGTTATTATTAATTCATTCCTTTAAATAACAATGAATTGTTAAATTGAAGGAACGATTTGTTAATTCGTGGGAACGAATTGTTAATTCATGGGAACGAATTAATAAAAAAAAAGGAATTCTACGTCCCCTGCGGGACCCCGTAACTGTAAACGATTACATATTAACATAACCGAGGATATTACAGCTATGGATGAGCATCCATCCGGAACAATCAGACAGAGCATCGAACGCGTTTTTCAACGCTGTCATAGTTACTGCTGAACACATGACGACGCATATATTCCGTAGCGCCTTCAGCATGATATAAATAGAAAAGGATAGCAAACTGTGTCCAAATATCATAATAAAACACATTGTCAAATTTAAAATAAAAAATATATAATAATAGTCTGCGAACCTTTTGATAAACCCCCGTATATACACGTGTTTATATGATCAAATCGGGGATGGAGCACTTGCAGTAAGCCGTAGAAAGTGTCTAGCCCGCTTAAATCAACCATTAAAGTGGCAATGAAGCGGTATGCGTTTTTTAATATGCATACTACGGAGCCCCGCAGGGGTCGTAGAATTATTTATTTATTAATTTGTTCCCACGAAATAACAATTCGTTCCCGCAATTTAACTATTCGTTCCCACGTTCATTCCCATGAATTAACAATTAGTTCCCTCCATTTAACAATTCGTTCCCACGAATTAACAATTCGTTCCCTTAATTTAACGATTCGTTCCCACAAAATAGATATTCGTTCCCACGGGAACGAATTATTAATTCGTGGGAACGAATTGTTATAGGGAACGAATTGTTATAGGGAACGAATTGTTAATTCGAGGGAAGGAATTGTTAAATTGAGGGAACGAATTGTTATTTCGAGGGACCGAATTGCTAATTCGAGGGAACGAATTGCTAATTCGAGGGAACGAATTGTTAAATTGAGGAAGCGAATTGTTATTTCGTGGGAACGAATTAATAAAAAAAATATCCATGTCCCCTGCGGGGCTCCGTAGCATACATATAGCGCCTGTTAGATTTCACTAAACATAATTAAATGAAATGCATCCCATGGTGGCTTATGTGCACTTTCATGTCGTAGTGTGAGAGCCAAGTTCATTTTCTTCGGCTACCCAACCCCGGCCCATCCCCTTCTTTTTAGGATTTTAATTTTTAAATTAGGCATTTTAGACTAAGAAACCACTAACAGCACTTTTCTAGAGAGTGGCGAAAGTTATGAAATTCTGAATTCAAAATGGCCACCAAATATAACTGTTTTGCCTTATCTTTCTATTGTATGATGTTTCCTTCAGTAATAATTGTGGGTGTAATTCGATGAAAATATTCATTCTTAGTACCTATTTGGTTAATCAGATATGTCAGTAAATACAAGATGGCCGCCAAATATAAAAAGTTGACCCTTAAATTAAAGTCGGTTACATATTTGAGCTCTTATACAAAATATTATAACAGGCTCGTAGAAGTTGGATACTCTACATCCACACCGTCCTATTCAGTTCTATATTAGCATTCCACTGAATAGTTTGACCTTCTGAATGATTAAAACCACAACAATAGATTTAATAACATGGTCGCGAACAAACACATTCTATAGTTAAAACTCTGTATGAAGTAAGATATGTGCAACTCCTTCGATACAATACAAATGTGCTGTCTGACAGGAACTGACATAAACACACGAAGTTCTTGCACACTCATCTTTTATTTCAGAAGTTGACACACACCGCACGCAAATACAGCCAGAATGTGTGAGTGTATGGAGCTTATTGCGAAGAAAAAGTACACATGATAAATTGCCAGCAGATATTCTGGTAAAATATTAAAGCACTGCTTCCATTTTAGATGCTATGTGTTTTCTGAGAACCCAAACACCGTTTCCAGAAGTGCAATCAGTCATATGTTCTCATCGATGAAATAAACAACTTCCGGTGAAAATACGACTACTTCCGCTATCTATATTCATAACGCGCACCTGAAAGAAAACAGCGCAAATAGGCTGCAAATAGACATTCATTACCGTATGCAGTCTAACAAAACTGCTAATTTCCATGGAGCGGTATATAATAAATAGAATATTCATATTTTTTCAACGAATATGACATATATGTTCATCTCGTGGTGTGAAATGTCAATATTTCACTCGTGCCTAACGGCACTCGTGAACTATGGACATTTTACAAAACTCAATGAACATATAATGTCATATTCGTTCCAAAAATATGAATATCCTCTATATTATTGCATTATTTCATATAGAACTAACGACTGAATATATTAGATGATTAAAAGTATGCAGAATTAGTATACTGAATTTATTACATTATCACAGCCAAAATGGCTGTGATAATGTAATACATCCAGTTTAATAACAATTAATAGATTTATCCTTAAATTGAAAGTTCTTCCTCAAAGTATACTTTGCTAGATAAGTATACTTTTAAATGTTGGTGAAATAGGCTACAGAAGTGCAATCAGGCGCATTTGCTAACAAATTCATTAAGGATCTAGTAAAAGAACAATCGTGCCATGAACTGCACAAGTTGGTGATGATCGGTATGGTGAAAAATACGGCATTGCAGATAGTAATGTAATATTGCCAGAAACATACAGATAGAGAATAGTAGGTTAGTGCCGTGAATGGAAAAAAAACTCTGGCAAGGCTTAGGAAACGGGATGGGCGAGGCTCTGCCGAGCACATCCCCTTTCTATGCCGCGCCAGATATACTCCCATTCACGGCACTAACCTAATATTCTATTTATCCCGTCAACACCGACAAATAGCTTTAAAATGCAAATAAAAATAACCCAAGCCACCGCACACATTCATACGCAGTGATTATGTCGTATTGACAGGATATCAAAAATGTTTCACGGCACCGTATTTCACGGCACATACGCACTGTGTTGACGGCATAAATTAGAAACCACGGAAATAAATCAAACAAGCAATATGAATTAGGGACAGGTTGTGATGACATTCTGGGAAACAGTGTCAGCAAACGTTAACGTTATGCGGTTAGCACAATTGGTAATGAGCACGCTTCTCACCAATGTGGCCCGGTTCGATCCTCGACCGGAGCAGTATGTAAGGTGGTATGGTGGTCGTCAGATCGGACAGGATAAGCGGGTTTCCTAGGGGTACTCCGGTTTTCTTCCACATGAAGGACGGCACTTACGCCTCCATCAGTACCAACACAATAATGCGTGTATGTGGCCTCGTTATTGCTTGTAACTATTGTGAAATGAAGTTCAAATGATCAACGAACAACTCATGTTGCAATATCTCTTTGAATGCTGGTGTTCCTGCCAAAATATACTACCGGCTGCTTCTATTGTGATATTATCAGGGGAGATTGCCGATCAGAAGGAATCAGTATTTATTTATTTACTTATTAAATGGTGTTTAACTACCTATCTACAGCTAAGGGCATTTTAGGCCAGGTTAACGGGGTAGAATCCCATATTTCACCTGTTATGATGGGAAGAGCGGGCCCAACATCAGAACCGAATATGTACATATTAAATATATATAGTCAGCCCTGAAATTATGATAATCTGACATGGTGTCAGGCCCTCACCACATCAGAGTCACTTATCCCCCACTCCCTAAAATAAATAGGATTAATACTAATCTTACTACTTTTATAATGGGTATCAATGTAACCAGATTCAACTCCCAAGTACCAAGAAAACCAAAATGAAAATATATCTTATGGCCAAACTAGGGTTACCTGGATTCTGGTAAGGATGAATCACGTCGTTAAATTTACCCTTCACATACTCTCACCTTGCCACACACAAGGAAATCAGTAGCATTCAGTTTGTATGATGTCCAGGGAAGTTGTCTCGTCGATACACACTACTCTGTTGTCATGTGGAGGCAGATACACGTGATTGTTCGTCCAATTTAACCACTGTGTAGACACTGGGTCCATGCGAATCCGCATGAGAGCATCAGCTACCGATATATTGCTGGTGTATGCATTGCCAGTTACAAGGTGCATGATCACGTGGTTATAGCAACAACAACAGTGGCTAAAAGTGTTGAAATCTTGCCCACTCCAAAGTAAGTATTATTTGATATTTTCCTTAATATGAAACGGATTTTGATGAAATATGGCGCATACGTACTTTGCATCGGATGGATTCTGGAAGTTTCAGTACTGGTTGTTGTTGTTGTTGTTAGTACCACGTGATCATACACCTTGAGTTATACATTTGTATGCGTAAAGGTTGTTCAGGTTGTGTGTGCTTGCACTCACCCAAACCATGTATAGATACCAACATCAAGTGATGACCTTATAATTTTCACATTATTATTATTATAATTATTAAAGAAATGTATTTCCAGGTCTATTCCAGTACAATGAGCAGCAAATTTGCATGACGTATGCTATTATTCTCCCAAGCAGCAAGGGGTTGTGACAATAACGTTTTTGCTTCCATTGAAAAGTAAAAGCATAGTTCATATAAGCAGTCATTAAGAACAATCGCTGCCCACATATTGCTTACAATTTGATCAGATTTATTACCCTTTTTTGACTGCAAATACTTTATTAATAAGCACATTCACAGTGATGCATATTTTGGTTGATGAACTACATAACTGCTAAATAAGCCATACCTTTCACATTCTGCCGTGTGAATCACAACAGAATGAAATGTAATGGCCTTTGTTGACTGTTGACATGGATTGACACTTCTGTGGAGGTCACGTGACCACCTTTATTGGACCAGTTTGTGCTGGATCATCTTTACCATGGTGCCAAACATACATATGTTGGTAGCTCAACCCTCCCCCTAAGTATTTGCATAGGTGATCATATCTCGGACGTCATAATATCTACATTATTCTAATTATTTGTTCCGCAGTGCTCACAAAGTTTTGTGACCGCCATTATTTGACTGTCAACTCACGCAGTCTTTCTGTTTGGCGGTCACTCATTAAATGAATGTTTATCTTCACAACTTTACACTTACCTGATGTATTCTGACATGCACAATCATCTGGACATCTGACCGTCACGATATCTTAGCTATCTACGCTGTATTTTTAATATAAAGCCTAAACACGTAACTTTCAAATCCAAGATGGCGGAAACTTGACAGTCAACGCTTGGCTGACTGTCAGATTTCCTGGCTACCGATTGGCTGACTGTCAGATCCAGTGTCTATATAAGGAATGACGCAACACAGATTCTCACTTCGGTCACTTCGATCATCACTTCGGTCACAAAGAGCAGACCAACGCTCAAATGCAGAACTTTCACTTTCACTTTCACTAAAACTTTGTTCGGTCATTAGTTGTTGTTGTTGTTGTAGATTATTCCAGCCACTAACATTTCGGCTACTGCTAGTACTACAGTGTAATGCCATCCTGACAAACAATCGTGATAGAAATAATAAAGAAACTGAAACTTGTATCTTGTTTAGTCTACTCTAAACTGCCAACCAGGGTTTAGCTGCTAGCCTAACAATATGTACTAAACATGAGGAAGATATGATGCACAAATGACCAAACAATAAACAAAAACCCTACACTACTGAAAGTATCTACAATAAGTTCGCCTCCGATATGTTATCTACGGCTACAATTTGACACATTCAAAAAATGTGAGCAACCGAAGTGCATACCCAAATCTGTTGCATGTAGGTAAACATTTAGTAAACTGTATATTTTATACCTTTAAACAAATAATATTTGATGTAGAACTAGTAAATTGCCAAACATATTACAACAGGGAAATAAAGTTCCCATGGAAGCCATATTTTCTCTTGTTGTTGTTCCACACGCAACATAACAAAATGAAGCTTTCAAATTTACAAGATATACATGAAAATGTCAGATAAACAACTTGACACGGTAAAATAACAAATTTCTGCACGTGTATGTTCTTTATTAATACTTTATTGATACATCTTTGAGAGTTTTATATCGCTAACATATCAAACACGCCTTATAACCGATTGCAAAAATCACTCTTCCATGTGTTACATTCAAGAGATGGGGTTAAATTGCTACCCTCACGAGAGGTATGGAGCTGGGTAGCAATGTTGTTTCTATACTGAAAAATGTTTACAATGATGTTGCAGCAGCCAATTCTATGACATAGCATGTTATCTTTATGTCTGGAAGACTGACATATTTTGTTAATTTCTGTGACAAACAGATGACCCTCAGAGCACTTGTCCTTGTTCCGCAGTTCCAAACATGTATATATGTGAAATAATTGCAGTGCATATACCAGTTACAGGGGCGTATCCAGCATTTGGGGAACGGGGAGGGGGGTTGTCTAGTTGCGAAGGTAACTCTTGCAATCTACTCCCGTAGCGTCCGTAGCTATTTTTGAGCTCTTCGAAATGCACTTTCCTGTGTTTTACGGCATTGAAATTCAGACTCCAACTGGTGGTAAACTGTGATCCATGTAAACTCCGTGGCTGAACAAGGGGGGGGGGGGGGGTGGGCGGGGGTGCAACCTCGGAACACCCCCCCTCCAGATCCGCCCCAGGGGGCTGTTTCACTAAGCTTCGTACGACTAAAATGTTCGTAAGTGTAAAATTATAATAGTCTGTAAAGTTCACATTAACAGGGGCGGCGGAAGCGGGGGGGGGGGGGGGGGGGAAGGGGGTGGGTGGGGGGGCTGGGGTCCTAGGCCCCCCCCCCAATAATTTTGTAAATTTTGGATTTTATATTCTAATATATTTGTGTAATCATGAGTACTGGGAACTTTGCTGAGAACTTTGCTGAGAATGCAGGAAAATGGCGTTTCACACCACTTGGATTTCAAAAATTTACGGGGGGGGGGGGGGGGGGGGGAGGGGAGGGGGGGGGGGGGGGGGTGGCATGCCCCCGGACCCCCCTAGCGCTATTCGGGCCCTTCGGGCCCTCAACATTGGGCCCCCCAATAATGTTCGGCTTCCGCCGCCTATGATTAACACCGTTTTTTCCTGTAAACAATTATTGGATTTACATTTATTGAGTGCTGCATATGCTCAATAAATGTAAATCCATTAATTGAAATTTCCAGACGATCCTAAATTTGCACTTACGAACATTTTAGTCGTACGAAGTTTAGTGAAATGGCCCCCAGATGCGCTCATGTTTGGCTGGAAGTGAGCAGTAGACAGTGCATAGCATCTACTTATTACAACGTGATAATTCAATAGCAGCATGTGCTCAGATCGATTATAAGGTTTGATCCGTTTGCACACGGCTGGACATGATCAAACGTTATTGTTACATTTCCAACAAAAAACTGATGTAAATTGAGCATTATATTCAGTACTTTTAGTACTTTTATAAATCGTCCCATTCACGTAGATAATTTTCGGTATGCATATTCCGGGGCCGCGTCATGAACGTCATGAACGTCATGAAGTAGTGACGTCATGAAGGCACTTCGGCGTAGTGACGTCATGAAGGCACTTCCATTACGCGCGGCATTAGCATTGCCTAAAGCCATGTGCAAACAGCACGCGCTATTTGTTGCAAACAACGAAAACCATGTAACAATCTGTAACTGCAAGAAATGCATCACATGTAAATGTACTGTATATAACATTGTTGTTCAGTGTACACACAACCCCGTTCAATCAACCAATGAAATTTCACTGGTGCAATGGCTTCCTCAGAATACTGTATATTGCAAGTGCGTTTTTATTGCACTCACCATCAGTAAAATAAATATTACTAAATATTTATATTTGTATAGCTGGCACTCTTAAAAATGTCAACTACAACAACAACACTAACACAATTGTGGCAAACCGCACGACATTTAAAACCCACCACAGACATGACTAGATATACATACATTGAAATCATTTCTTCAGGACACATTAGTACATTATTATAGGAATGAATGGCATTTTTGTGGAATTTATCGGGATATAAACTTGGGAAAGTCGCGGGAATACTGGACGAAGGCCGCAAGGCCTCGTCCAGTATTCCCGCGCGACTTTTCCAAGTTTATATCCCCGATAAATTCAACAAAAAGGCCATTCATTCCTTATAATTCCAACATTTGAAATAAATTCATCAAGAAAATGTGTTTATTTTCCGTTTTATTTTAACTGCGCCTCACGGTTACGGAAAGTAGTTCGGCGTGGGAGTTTACTGGGATATAAATTTTGGACAGAGACTTGCTACGGGCCAATCAAATGTTAGGGAATTGTGTAAATATGTTTGTGCTGGAATTATCTAATTGTGAATTACACGAAAATAAATATTTTTATACACAAGCAAATTTTAGCGTGATTTCCCACGAGGTCGCAATTGAAAAGGACAAGTTAAAAACACGACTCAATTTACGGTACCGAAAGTGCCGGATTGTAACGCGCTTTGAGTGTAACCTACTTAAAGCGTTATTACTAAATCTTTATATCTGTATAGCTGGCACTCTTAATTTTTAGAACTGGTGGAATAGTGACACAATTATACACTTATTTGATTCCTTTAAATAATATGTTGTCCCTACTGCGTGGGCATGTACCTTTAAAACAATGTTTTCTTGGAATATAGTTATTTTTATAATATCTGTAACTGGATGTAATACATATAGCACATCAACAACACTTTTTAACTGCCCTCGTATATCATACAACTGTCGTGCGTGTCCAAATTCAATTTCAAGAACAGACTTCGTAATAATTGACTGAAGGATTGAATGAATATCATAATGTACATGTTACACAACACTCCGGCTGCAATTGAATCCACATCGAGTCAAGCAGATATTCCTGCGCGGTGTAGTGAAAGAAAAAATAATGCAGGCGCAGCTGTTTTAGGCCAAAGACGCCGTTTGCTTGCAGAACCAGTATCCGAGTTAACCAAAAGTGTTAAGCATACTTATCTAGCTAAGTATACTTTGAGGGAGTAATCATTTATTTTTACCGAAATGCATTATTTCATAATTATAGAACTAACGACTGCATATATTTGATGATTAAAAGTATGCAGAATTATTATACTGAATTGATTACATTATCACAGCCAAAATGGCTGTGATATTGTAATAAATTCAGTATAATAAAAATTAATAAATCTATCCTTAGATTGAAAATGTCTCCCTCAAAGTATACTTTGCTAGATAAGTATACTTTGCAATGTTGGTGAAATAGGCTACTGGCCTATAGTAATGTGTATAGTCACACAGTATGATCAGCATCTTATAGTTTGGTTGACGACATCAAAGCTTCTGCATGGACCGCATAGAGAACAGCGTATACTTTAATGAGACTGAGCAGATGTGCATGCCGAATTGTGGCTTAGAATACTGTTCGCAGATGCTGTAAGGTTCCGTTTGTCAACTGGTGGTCCAATGTAAAAGAAAAACACAGACAAATTAAATGTTTTCTGTGTAATCATGTAGCACCATTCACATTGGGTGGGTTGAGAACGTTGGACTATTCTAAATAATATAGGAATGAATGGCATTTTTGTGGAATTTATCGGGGTATAAACTTGGAAAAGTCGCGGGAATACTGGACGAAGGCCGGAAGGCCTCGTCCAGTATTCCCGCGACTTTTCCAAGTTTATATCCCCGATAAATTCAACAAAAAGGCCATTCATTCCTTTTAATTCCAGCATTTTAAATAAATTCATCAAGAAAATGTGTTTATTTTCCGTTTTCTTAAGAATTATTTTAACTGCGCCTGACGGTTACGGAAAGTAGTTCGGCATGGGAGTTTTCTGGGATATAAATTTTGGACAGAGACTTGCTACGGGCCAATCAAATGTTAGGGAATTGTGTAAATATTTTTGTGCTGGAATTATTAAATAATAAACGATATACATGTAATTTACATAACTATTCCGATGCAATTTTGAGGATATTTCCCGTGGAACGAATTGTTATTTCGTGGGAACGAATTGTTAAATTTAGGGAACGAATTGTTAATTCGTGGGAAAGAATTGTTATATCGTGGCAACGAATTATTAATTCGATGGGGAACTAATTGTTAATTGAAGGAACGAATTGTCATTTCGTGAGAACGAATTGTTACTAATTCGAGGGAAAGAATTGTTATATCGAGGGAACGAATTGCTAAATTGAGGGAACGAATTTTCATATCGTGAGAACGAATTAATATAAAAAATCCATGTCCGCTGCGGGGCTCCGTAATAATGAGTATATAATTCGTCAAACTCTCACAGAACTAAACGGCAAGCAAGTCATGCAGTTTCAGCAGAATCAGTTGATTAATTAAGAAGATATAACAATTTAAAGTGAAACCGAAATGTATAGCGTACTGTAAAAACAAACCAATATACTTGTGTATCCCAATTACGGCATTTAATATGCCGGAATTGGGATACACACGTATGTTGGTTTGTTTTTACAATACGCTATCAATGTCGGTTTCAACAAGACGCGAGATTGTACAAAACATGGTAATGTGTGATATTTGTTCAATGTCACTGCAACTAGTTGTAGAATTGGGTACATTTTACATTGTCGCAATTTAGTTTCACTATAGTTGGATAGAATTAACAATAGCTCAATAAATATTGAATATTTTTGAATGAAATTTCAGAATTCAGTATAAAATGGTGGATCTAGACATGTGAATGATTTTTATCGAACACTATGAAATAAATTGCAATGTACTTGTACATATAATGTCTTAGGAAAATTTCACTATTTTGGAGTGTCAATTAGAATGCTAATTTTAACTATTTTCGCCACCTTTTATGCAAGTACTGCAGGCCCGTACGCAGGATTTTCTATTGGGGGTGCGGCGTCAGGGGCGAGCCCCATGTAGTGGCGCGAGTACGCTAGGGGGGTACCCCCCTAGTGTACTCGCGCCACTACATGGGGCTCGCCCCTGACGCACCCCCCTGAATTTTTTAAAACCTAGATGGCCTGAAATGCACTCTCCTGCATTTTATGTCGTTTAAATTCGGATTTCAACGGTGGTAAATTGTGACATTTTCATGCAAATTACCTGTATATTAATGCATTTGAAGATTTGTTGAGATTACTGTTTGAAAAATAGCGGACCTCGGCGAATTTAGGGGGGTGCGTACGCACCCGTCGACCCCCCCCCCCCCCCTCCCCACCTCCCCCTGCGTACGGGCCTGGTACTATCAGTGGTTCATGAAACTACAGTGTTTGATCTTTCCAAAAACTTGTCAAAAGAGAGGGGGCCCTGGGATAGGGTAAAGTCATATTTTGACGAGAAATGTTGGCTCCTACACTATCGATAAAGCCGTCAGGAGGCTTTCTTTTGAGATTGTTCTTTTTTCACCGAATACGTATCTATAAGTATGTGGCAATTGTTTCCAAGATACGTCGCTCGGATTGTGCGTAGACCCGTTAAACCCTTTGAATGAATATACGAATGATGTCTGGAGATATTGAAGAAAAAAATATCATGTAACATGTTTTGCCAGACCTTTAGACGCACATGCGTGGAATGGCCTATTGAGAAAACAATAGAAGAAAAAAATAACATCAGACGACAACAGAGATATACTCATGATAATAGTTAAGAAGGTACACACTATGATGCGCGTGTCTGATTCAACACTTGTCTCCATTACATGTACATGGACACGGGCTAAAGACGATCACCATGGCAACTGCGGCCAATACTATTGCAGAGCTCCAGATAAGCTGCGTATTTGCGTAAATACCCAATTAAAATTGCCAAAAACCCAATTGAAATCAGAAGTTTCTATGCTTATATTTAACGGCGGCACTGGCTCTAGGACCTTGCATGCCGTCTCCCAAGAATGGGAGAAAGAACGGAGGTAGAGATTCTTTGAGAGAAGCCGGTAATTCGTATTTACAGAGCAACTACGAATTATCGGTACCCATTTACAGCTGGGTGAACTGGAACAGTGTGGATAAAGTGTCTTGCTCAAGGACACAACGCACGCCGCTAGGCAGGCTCGAACCCACGACCCTTGGATCAGTAGTCCGACACACTAACCATTACGCCACGGCGCTCCATTAAATCAGAAGTAGCGAGTATCAAAAAGAAATAAATAATTTATGGCACCTTTATCATGCTGCAGAAAACAATAAACAGACCACAAATATAGCATATTTTTCTTACTTTCCATGAAAACACATCTTGGTATTTCATTAGAATTGTCTCCAAGGAGACAATTCTAATGAAATGCCAAGACATGTTTTCATTTCGGAGCAAACTATTCAACAATTGATGTCTGTTGATGTGTAAACAGTACTGTGATTTTATTTTACCCAATTAAATTTTTTAAATACCCAATAGCTTCAGAAATGATAGAGTGACAATACTCAATTACTAATTCCTTATCTGCAGCGTGATATTGTATATTAAAGCCTACTACATCACCACCACTCAGTAACAAAGTCGGAACATGAATATTGTCGTCTGCTATTTTTCAACATGCATTCCAAGGGCGGGTCCAGCATTTAGGGAACGGGGGGCATTGTCCTATTGTCGAGCTCCGATGTCCGGAAATGCACTTTCCTGTGTTTTTTACGGCATTTAAATTCAGACTCCAACTAGTGGTAAACTGTGGCCATTTTGTAAACTCCGTGGCTGAACGGACGGGGGGGGGGGGGGAGGGGGTGCCATTCGGACCGCCCCCCCCCCTCCAGATCCGTCCCTGCATTTCTAAGTCATGGTTATACTCATTATTGGTGTTAGATTGTAAGACATATAGTCCGCATACGATAACTTGCTACTTGTTTACAAACAAACCATAAACAAAACACAGAATAGGTGAGACAGGTAAATATACCCGTGCCAGTATTCCTTTTCAATTAATGATTTTGATATTTGTCATCAAGTATTATGTAGTCGAGGGGTTAGAGTGTCGGATATCAATGCCGTAGGTAGTGAGTTCGAATCTTAGTTTTTAATACACATACTATTTTGATTTGTTTATATTTTATTATATATTTCTTTTTTATGTGTGTTGCTCTTACAAATTACATTAACTAACCATGAGATAGATTACATGTAGAACGTTAGTCTCACTTTGAAGAAAACTAATAACTTTGCACATTTCATATGTTTCTACATGAAGAATCTGGGAGTAAGTAAGTAAGTAAGTAAGTAAGTAAGTAAGTAAGTAATTTGTTTATTATAGTGACATGTGTTAAACGAAACAGGGAATATGTACAATATAATATTGAGGAAAACACACGGCCCTATGGACCTATATGTCACTTTCAAATGTTAGGTAACAAATGTATGGGTACATATACAATATAAACTAGTATGTTCTCACCGATCATGTCACAATGAGGTCATACAGCAAGAGTGATAATTAACCCTCGCTGTTTCACTTATTCCCTTCTCCAGCAAGCAGTCATAAAAAGAACAGAATTATATCGACAAAAGTAATGCATTTTGTGAGGTTCGAACTCGCGACCAGATAAAATGAACACAAGTTCTGCAAACGTATGGATATTCTCCCGCTTCGATACCACTGAGCCACACTATACCGCCGTACATTATCTCTCTTTTTCTTTCGTCTTCAGAATATGTGAAACAAATTGTCATTAAATTAACCGCATCATTGCCGCCTTCATTTAATGCACATATTTAGACTGTATCGCAGATATTAGTAAAGTTGGAAACAAACGGGCCAACGGTCATTGGCCTGACACTTTTTGGGCTCGAATGCCCGGGTTTGGAAGTTCCTCGAGCCAATTCATACCCTTAAATATAAGATAAGAAAAAAGATATTTATTAGGTAAGTAGATATGCATTGATCGAATACACGATACTTATTAGATAAAGTATTGTCGTATGATGTATTGCCTAGATACGCACATCCGGGCCACAACTACATTTACCTGCATTGACAATCCATTGGTCCAATGGCGTCACATGGTTTTACCGAATGACGTCAGTGTAATGACGCAGAGTAAATATGAAAACCATGTTGTACTTGTCCTTCTTCTATCGTAAAATGTTACCTCATAAGTATACTACCATGCTAGTATATTTTGATATCAAGTTTATCGGCTAGGCTCGGAAACGGCTTGCCGAGGAATTCCTACGCGTTTCCTATGCTTGCCTGATAAACTTGATACCAAAAATACACTAACCGGGAATTATCGTTATATTTGTCAAGTACTCGTGTCGTGTTCACAGGTGGTAGAACAAATCACCTGATGACGTTTGTAGAGCCTG